>VHKM01000041.1:3865000-4402889 GCA_007210695.1 Neogobius melanostomus
ATCTCCTCTTGTGACGTGGGGGGCTCTTGGTGCCTCTTCAGTGTTTCAGAAGAAGAAATGTGTAGGTCTCAAGTGTCTTTAGCTCATAAGCTAGCTGTTTGTTTACTTTTAAAAAGCTGCTTTCCTTGGTGCAAACCTTCAAAGCTAGCACCAACATAAAGCGGTGAAAGATTTCTTAATAATAAAGCTACAGTAACTATAATTTTCCCTTTTTCAGACCGTGAAATGTGGTGGTTGAAAATAAACTGTTAACCGCTGCCCTCGCTTGTTCACAAGAACAAATTAAATGCACATCTCGGGCGCATGTACAGCTTTATAATCTAGACTCTTACTTTTGTTTCATAGAGAATAAAAAGATTTGCTATACAATTTTTCTCTGCTGCAAGAAAATGAGAAAATACCTCAACCATAGCCTATGATGTGAATGTGTTTTTGTCAGTGTCTTCAACAGTTCTAGTGCTAATAAGGCTAATATTTTTGTAGCTTTAAAAAAACTAATGCTCTTGTTATGATATAGACCACTGTGTTCGCCTCCCTGCTAACTCCCGACGACCCAGGACGAATGACGGATCACGGATCAGCGGGGAGGACAGGCGAGGTGTATTGTTGCCACATGTTGGAGATAGCACTTTCTGGAGCAGGCTGATAAATGAGCTTTACGTATGGGTTAGTGTGACCTACTTCTTGAGGACACCCCATGTGAACTCAGACGGTAAATGTGTCAAAATGTATTGTGGTTTACATTTCTCCTCCGGAATATTGAAAACGTTTTTGCTATAAAAGTTATATTACAGATTCTTTAACAATACCATAACTCTCTTTTACTTTTTTCCAAGTGAAAACTGGCCTATTTTATGTATGGCTTGTATCTTTCTACACAGCAGGTTGTTAGCGCTTTAGCCCACGCCAAAAGCATGCATTAGCTCTGTATGTAAAGACAGCATTTATAATAAAACATTTGTGAAATCGTGTCTGGTCCCACAATAATGACACTTTTATATCACCCGTCTTCAAAGCGCCTGCATATTTCTTTCGATTTTCTTACCCAAAATGTTTCTCGCTCCGTGTGAGATTTTGTCTGAAATTGCGGGTTTTGTGGACGTGTGAGAACAGGTGTTTGACACAACTGCATTGAAATTACAGAGCAGCTTTTGTCTGCCTGAAACTATTTCCGCTGATAATTGGTATTGAGAGTCAACGGTGTGCGTCTTTTTTTTTTGTCGTTTTCATCGACCCTCACTTGTAGAAATATGGAAATATTGATGCTGTGGGTGCAGTTGTGCATTGATGAGGAGAAAAACGAAGTCTCTTTTTCTTCCTTGCGGACACATTATCTATTATCGCTCCCCGGTCACATTTATTTAGTAACACAAGTTTTTCTCCAGCGCCACAGTTCTGTAGACACAGACCTCCTCCCTCCTCTCAGACCCTTTTAGGAATTCTAAAGTGGTTAAGAATGGCTCTGACAGCACAACAATAGACAGCCTCAGTAACCTCTCTGCAGATGGGACTGTGCTATTTGCATTTGGATATTTGGATAGAAGAGATATGGCCGACTTTATGCAAACAGTGTGTGGCTATGTACCCATGGTAACTTTGACCTTATCATATCGCAGCTCATTTGAATTTAGGGCAGGTTGCAGGTCTACAGTTATTTTATTATTTCCTGAACGCTCTAAGCCATTTTTAGCCACAATTTGTGTGTGGCTAAAATCTTCCAATGTTTACAACTGTATGGCTATGACTCTAAACTCAACTACATCGTCACTCGTCAGTTGTCTAATAAGAAAGAAAACATGCCTTTATAAGCTTTCACTAGCCCAGGGCTTATCCATTATAGCGAAGATTTTCAAAAACGTGATTGGTACGTTTTGAAAACCTTTTGTTCTGAAGTTAAGAGCATGCAAGAGGCTGCACGATTTGTAAACCAATAGGGGCGCATGTTACAGTGCCTCTCGAAAGTACTAATACACCTTGAACCTTTGCACATTTTGTCAGTTTACAACCATAAACATAAAGATTTTATTTTGAATTTTTTACTGAAGTCACAACAAGTAACGGACAACTGTGACGTGATAGCAAAATGATACATGATTCGGTTATTTTTCAAAAAATAGAAAAGTGAAAAGTGGGGCGTGCATAAGTATTCATACAGCATTTTCGGAGTGCATTAAATTGCCTTTATAACATTCCCAATGACTGCAGAATGTTCACACCTTGCCCTAACCATTAAATAGAGCCCCTGTGTGTAATCTACTCTCAGTATAATTCCAGCTGTTCTGTGAGGGCCTCAGAGCTATGGTCGAAGTGTATTGGTCACTAAGCAACATCATGAAGGCCAAGGAGCACACCAGAGAGGTCAGGGATAAAGCTGTGGAGAAGTTTAAAGCAGCGTTAAGTTATACAAAGATTTCCCAAGACTTGAACATCTCATGGAGCACTGTTCAATCCATCATTCAGAAATGGAAAGAGTATAGCACCACTGCGAACTTACCAAGACACGGCCGTCCACCTAAACTAACAGACCGAACAAGGAGAGCACTGGTAAGAAATGCAAGGTGTATTGGTACTTTCGAGAGGCACTGTATATACATTGCACTAACTGTTGTGACCTCTCTAGGCCCATATTGCAGCAGCAGAGTTGACTCTACTGCACCGCAGCCAACTGCTCGATACAGACTTCTTCTTACGCTCATCTCCGCAGTCACTTTTATCTGTCCCTGTCCGTGAGATATGATGTTTCTACTTTTAGCTGTTTATCTGCGCCGCACCCGTTTTAAGTGACCCTGCCGTGCGCCGGCTTAAAAGGAATCGTGACCAAACGGCAACAGCTGATGTTCGAGTACAGCTAAGACTTGATAACTGCTTTCAATTCGGTCCAACACACTCCAGCGCCGATATCCATGGTTATATCTAATAAAAGGATGTACTTGAGTTACCATCATGCGCTGGCAAGCTAATTAGCAAAAGGAGGATTATTTCCAACATATTTATGCCAATGAAATACCTGTCATTTTAAATTATCTTGGCCAAACTTTGCGATAAGGTGTTCTCAATCCTCGGCATCCATGTTTCTTTTCTATTCCAAGTAGATATTGACTTCTCGTACACACGCTCTGTTGCTTGCTTTAGCTCTGTATCTTTGCCCACGTCGCTGTGCAAATGTTTGAATTGTAGCAAGCAGCTGATAATGTGCTGAAAATAGTACGTCTTCGCTGAACATTGTGAGTTCCACTCCAGGGCACACTTTTGTAACAAGCGATACGAACCAAAGGAAAGATTTAGCACAATATTAGAAGAAAAGGCTAAACATTTTGACAGCAGAAGTGGTCTGTTTATAGTCCAGGGGGAACACAGGGTCGCTTCAGAGTTCACTGTGCTTCGTATACACAAACCTTGGCAAAAATGATGCTTATTTTGACATATACATATTACCACAAAACTGATATTGATATGATTGAAGTAAGCTGGTCAAACATAACATTCTGGTCACCTGACTGTTCCGGTTTCCCCCATTGACCCGAAACCTGCACAATCGGCCTGTTAAATGTTAAAGGAACACTGCGTAACATTTTGGATTCTACTGTTGCCAATACAAGGGCCAGACACAGAAAATGATATTTTTGCTCCGGAAAATCAAAAAATAAATAATTTGGCTGAGGACCTTATTTAAACCTCACATTTGGCAGCCTCCATGGAGACGAGCTGTAGTCGCCCCCTCACTCAGTAAAGTTACAGTAAGGTCTGAGGAGAGGTGAGGCGCTCACAGCAAACACATGTTTAGTTTATTAATTTTTTTGGTATTATTTTGCGTGCGTGAAAATAATACCTCATGCGTGTGTTTTATTCTATTTATTGGGTAAGACGCAGTGTGGCTTTAAATAATAATAACATTTAAATACTTGCAATTTCTATTAATTTAAATTACAATCATTTAAACAGACTTGTTCATTATGTATTTTTCTGTCGCTTAGGAATAAAACAAATAAAATGAAAAAACATGACCAGAGCTGAAGACCTGTCGGGACAATTGAGTTTGAATATTTTATTTCGAGCTAAAGAAGAAGAAAAGAAAACAGAAATATATATATACATAATAAAGAAATATATATATACATAATAAAGAAAAAAGAAAAAATAATTTACATTACAGCTCGAAAAGGAGTGGGAAGAAGACAAGCTTATTGACTCCCACCCCTGTTCATAAACTTAAATAACAATAACTAACTAACAACAGTGCATATTTCTTACCATTTTACAAAACAACTATCAACCGAGTTGGTTACATATTAACAAATGCGACACTGCATTATACTAGGTCAACATTCACAGTATTTCACACGCTACAACCAGTGTATTATTTCTGTCTCCCATACAGAATTCATTACCATGTTGGCATTACCGCTATTCACCATCACCATTTCAACCCATATAACATTACTCTGTATCAAAGTGTTTGAATGATACATAAAATACTCCACATTTATTCATGAAAGGTACAGTAATCGCAGACTGATTGATGTTCATGATAACAAGAATAGTCTTAATGATATGTGTTAAAAGGGATTCGGGGCTTTTCTTTCTTTTTCTTCTTTCTGTGACTGGACCTGCTGCCAGAGGGGAGCAGCCCCGAGCAACCGGACCAATGTATAACAATAAAGTTATACATTACATATTTCTCCCTTTGGTGAGCTTGAAGCTTAAAATGGACAAAGCTTTTGAGTGAGTTTGAACTAGAGCAGTAGTCAGTAGGATGCTCCCAGTCTGCAGGGGTTGATGTCTGTCCAGCAGTAAGCACAAGAGCTGCAGTTTGACCCCAGCCGGCGTCACATGAGTGCATGGTGCACCAGTTTGCTTCGCAGTGATATCGATGGAAAACTGTTGCTCAAAAGAAATATACAGTTACTTTGTTCACAGACCAACAGAGAAATAAACAAACACCGGCATTACTCCGGTGTCTCCTTGGCGGGCTTCAGTAAATGCTTCTGAAGTTAATCTTCTCAGATGTGGTGTGAAGTGCGGCGTAGCTCTGTGTTCTGCCAGCGCCTTCAGATAGTGCACTCTTTTACAGGAAGCTCTGACCTATAACGCTATCACGTTCCCCTGACACCAGCTCTGGACTGTGGGAAGCCCCCGTCACGAAAGACCAACTACTGCATCCCGCCATGAAATTACCAGCTGTTCCCACCTATGACTTTGGCTTTTTATTTTTTCCCACAATGCACTCCTGGCAAAGGCTTCTTGGCAGTGTTTACCCACCAATCTAATAGCTGGTGGTTTTAACTCAGCTCCTGCAAGTGCTTACTGTCGTGCTGTCCTTGAGCAAGACACAGTAAGTCAGTTACTGAATTGAAATGGGCCCATGTATCAAAGACTTTAAGGTGTTTCTTTGTTGATAGCATTAATTATTTAAGAACCCTTATACTTAAGGCAAAGATTCTATGGATTTGCAGAAAAGGTAACCCGAATAGACCACTTTAGAGACATTATCCTCATTCCAAAGCCTTTTCCCGGGTTAAGCGGTTTTCCACAAGCGAAGATGATCAGACCAGCTGCAGTTCCGTTGTGTCCAAATATTGTGACGTGATGTAAACTGTGCGGTACGTCACCGACAACGGCAGTGAAATAGAGCTCCCGAAAAACTCAAGAGACGCAACTTTCCTTTCCTCGCTGACGGCCAAGTCTCAAGTGCAAGCAGCTGCTCGGGAATAAACTCCCAGTGGAAATTACTCGATACTGTAGTAACTCGAAGGGTTTTTGCCTTTCTTGGGTACACTGGAGTGAAGTGGCAAGTCACTGACGTCAAATAAGGTGGAGCTGGTTTAGGTAGCAGTGGCAGGTTTGAGTCCCTACTCCGACAATTTGCTGGATGTCTCCCTGTGCTGACCTTTCGAATAAAGCCTACGGATCAAACAGTTGCTATAAAATGATTTCGTTGTTTTTTTGTATTTTAGCAAGTGAAAAACTATCGTAAACAAACAGGGTACTTGCCAAGACATAAAAGGTTTCAGGATGTTCCGTTTCTGCTTGTAAAACCGGTCTGTTACATTTACGGAATTAATGGAGTTTCGCCAAGAACTTCTCACACTCTCAACCACGTCACAAGCTCTCTCTTCCCAGAAGTCTATGCCGGTGATCTCACTGTGTTTTGTCTGAAGATGTCAAAAAACGCACTCGTGTTGGAGACAGGTCCACAACAGTGAAGCGGTCCAACGATGACTCAAGATAGACATCTGGGTTTTCTTTTTATGATCAAACACAAACACACACACACAACAACAAAAACGTAAAGCATTTGAACTGTAGCCGAACATTTTTACAATCGGCTCCAGCTTTAAACTTTTATCAAAATAGACACTTGTTGGTTGTATCGATTGTAATAGTCAAAGCTCTAAAACAACGTCAAAGAACTTCAAAGTCAAGAATGCTGACTATATAAGACTTTGAAGAATTTGTATGCCAACACCAAATACATCGGTCTGGATAGGATTTTAAAATGTTTTACTGTTATTTCTGTCTATTGCAGAGTATTGAGCGAGAGGAGCCCATTGAAGTGGACTCAGCCCCAGCCAACGGCAATCTCAATGGACATGCTCATACAACAGGTGAGGATGTATAGGATGTTTTTTTAGCAGGACTAATAGTGCTTAGTCAGGGCTGAATCAGGTCTAAAATGGGATTAAATTATGTGTGAGAAAAACTATTTCATTTCCACACCATCTCAATACTAAAAGGAAAATTGGTCAAGTTTAATGTGTCGATTTTTATTTCGGCGATGAGAATGTATTTTTTTTTCTAAACAAGCATCATGTCATTATCCTTAACCCAGATCAGTCGGCGCTGGTGAATGGAAAGCTCTCTCCACCTGCTGACCTGCCCCTGCACACAGCGCCCCCTGCAGTTCGCATGCCTCACCTGCCCATCACGGCCACCACAAAGACGGCGGAGATCAGAGCTGGTTCTCCCGTCACCGGCGCCCGGTCTCCAGGGTCAGACAGTTCACCTCTCAGCCAGTCACCGAACAGCAACCACCACAGCCCCACAACAACAGAGTCTCCCGGTAAGATCTTACAGTATTACTTGAGAAATTATTGCACTTATTAGCTTCTGCTACTGCTGCGGAGGGCAGTTTGGAGGCTCTTTGCAAAACAAAGTAATATTGTGTGTTGTTGTTTGTTGCCCTTAGCCCCCTTGGTGAAGACATGGACCCCTGCTCCAGTCCGGACTCTGGGATCTCCACGGCTTCAGGGTAAACTGCTGTAAACACAGGTTCACTCTTACATCCTTATGTGCTTATTTATTTCATCATTTGTATACTTTTACAGAAAAGACAAACTCAGCTCCTGCAAAGTGCGTAACATATTCAGGACTCCCACAACAGGACAGGTGGGTAAAAAGCATAGGCTCATTTTGCAAAGATTTCCCTTTTAACGTATAATTTATAGTGCTATATTTAGAGTACTGAATCACTAATGGTCCTTTGCTCTGCCCTCGCACAGAGACAGTGATGTGGTCAGTGACAGGCCGGGGGGAGAGAGGAGGAGGGAGCTGGTCCGGTCACAGACTCTGCCCAGGAACATCGGCGCTCAGGCTCGGCGCTCCATCTTTGAGAAACTGGGCGCTGAAGCTAACAACAGGTACAATACAAGGCCTTCAAATGTCCCCTTCATCTAATCCTCTCTTCAGGCAAACATAAAACATTTCTTTGTATGATTGCTTTGTTGCTTAGGAATCCCAAACCCGTGGATTCCAAGCCCAAACTGAAGCGCTCTCAGAGTTTTGGAGTGTCCAGTGCTAGCAGTATCAAACAGGTGCTTCTGGAGTGGTGCCGTTCGAAGACCATTGGATACCAGGTAATTCTCACTGACAACTATTAACTTCATAAAGTTGGTCTCCCGGCAAATTGGCTTATTACTCAGCCTGTGCGTCTCCCAGGACTTACGTTTTATTATGCAATGCCCAGTGCCATATTGAATTGTATTTTACACCCTGCAGACTGGCACTAAATTTGAATTGGTTGAGTCCAGGGAAGAGGCCTGTGTGGTCATGACTGCGCTGCGGTAACCTCCAGTGCTCACTCTGCCAGCTGCTACATGTGGTTTTGGTTAGGGACGAGCCAAGACGTTTTATTAAGTGGAAGCACACGCACATTTACTCCCAATGTATTCAGATGGAGGAGAGAGTGAGATGTCCATTTGATTGGAAGCAGACAGCCCGGAATGACAATATTTTCAAAGAATCTCGCAGACACAAAGCAAATCCAGGAAAGTAGGACAAACCACGTCTGTTTTGTCTATCAACAATGGGAGGGGCGGGCCTGAAGACTTTATGAAACCACATGAAAGTGTCATTTAAAAAACACATTTGCTTTATATTTGAGTCTTCTACACCGATTTCGGAGACCATGACAAATGCCTTCATGGATCCTCTTCCCTCTCACACACCAGCTAACTTCATGTCCTCTTTGTCTGCTACATCCATAAAGCTCCTCGGTGGTCTTCCTCTAGGCCTCCTGTTTCCTCGCCTATCCAACCTCAGCGTCTTACTACCCGTCCTTGCTCTGTACCAAACCATTTCCATCTGATTTCTATGCATAAAACATCTTAATACGGGCTGTCGCTTTGATCTAATCATCCCTAATCCTTTCCATCCGCGCCGTGAACAAAGAGAACAGCAAACCTCTTCTGTTCTGCTACTTACGGAACCACTTCTAACATTGTGTGTTTTGCTTTATGTCGTTGTAGAACATAGATATCCAGAACTTCTCGTCGAGTTGGAGCGATGGCATGGCCTTCTGCGCTCTGGTTCACTCTTTCTTCCCGACTGAGTTCGACTACACTGTCCTGTCTCCTGCCGACAGAAAACACAACTTTGAAGTGGCCTTCGGGACGGCAGAGTAAGTAAATCCCATGGGACACATTTGAACATCAAGGCAACAAGTACAACTAGGGCTGGGTAACATAAAAACAATTCTGATACCGGTATTTAATTCAACTTTATTACGGACTCAAGGTCCAAAGAGACAGAGTGACATCATAAACAAACAACACCAAAATACAAAAAATGACACAGCTATACCAGTGCCTCCACGTTCTCGACTGATAGCGAATGGCACTACAGGTGACATCAACCAATGAACCAATTACTGTATTAACTGACTTATTCAAACGGCATATAAAACGGTACATAAGCGTCCGCAGCGTGTTTATTCCAGCAGTGAACATCTCATGATTTGAACATCATTTTCACTTTGTCCGTACAAAAAACTAATTTACGCCCCAGCGTGTTTGACAAGTCTAATACAAGTCTTCTGTCAATATATGCCCAAGATATTTTATTTTGTTTGTAACATGAAGCGTTGTATTAGACAAATAAAAATCAGGATATGGTGTCTTCTTATCCTCCTTTGCTCTACAGATCATAACCAAACTTTTCACTGCATTATATATAAAGTCATGCTCCAGGCCGTAGCTTGAACAAATGTTAAGTAACTGTTGCAGCCCAGCAGTGCTTGGACTGAACACAAGATCATCTGCATACAACAAATGATATAAGGTTACCAGCAATAACTGGTACTTTAACAATACTTGGTTTTCGATACCGATACCTGAACGATACTTTTTTCCAATACCTATACTAAATTATTTGTCATATGGAACCATAAAACAGATTGAAATGTTAATGTATTCCTTTTGCTTTCATTTAATTTATTTTGTATTTGTATCATTTGTTTGAGGTGAAACAACCAAGAAACTTCCTTTGACTACAAAAGGGCGGAAAAAACACTTTCCAAGTTTTTCTTATCTTTTCAATTTTTTTCCCTTAAATTTTGTTTCTAAATTTCCCCCAATTTTTTCACTTTTTTCGACGTGTTTTTTCCCAAAGTTTTGATTTTTACAATTGTTTTTTGGGTTTTTTTCCCCAAAAAAATTTTTTTCAAGTTGTGTTTAACTTTTTCGATACTTTTATTTTTCGATACCGGTTGTACCTAAACCCTTTTCTTCGATACCAGACTGGTATCGTTTAACGGTACCCAGCCCTAAGTACAACTCACAAAGCCATTATCATTATTAACCCATCTAAGGCCCATAGCTACTAGACCAGGCTCAAGTGTCCTCTTGTGACCCTTATAGAGAAAATAAATGAATAAAAAAAATATCTATAGGTCATTCCCTTGCTAAGCCTTTACCCCTGGATTAACACGTGAGCTTCCTATAAGAACGTAATGTGTGATAATGCCGCCGCAGATTAAGCTGATTTGACTCAAAGCAATACTCCCTTCGAGCCGCAGAGTCAATACTCTGTAGATCCGTCTTAAAGAGATCACACATGCGCGACTTATATCACCATCCATCTATATGTTTATTACGTATGTAGTGCAGGGGCCATAAGCTTCAAAACATGTTTGTTGGAACGAAGCCACTGTTTTTTTTTTGTTAGATACAGATAGTTTTCTCAAGATGCATTTGAACAACAAGGAGTCATCGAATAACATTACTTATAAAATAACCTAATTCTTTAACTTATGTATTTATTATTTATCTATTTTCTGCGGGCCATGTCGCTGAAGAGCAGTCTTCTTTTTATTTTCTTGACTAGAGCATAATAATGTCAACTGTCTGTCACATGTCCAAACTGTCTTGATGACTGCACGTATAGGTTCATTTCAACATTAAACGGACAGGTTCTCAAAAGAACGCCCAAAAGTGGAGGTAGCTATATCATCTTGTCTAGCTACACAGGCTGACACAGGTGTGGCCAATGGGGCATAACAGCTGTGTATATAAGCCCAGCTGATTCCATTCTGAAGACCAAAGCTGATGATTTTGTTTGGATGACTATCGAAACGCTCTTGAATAGCATCAAATCCAGAATCTTTCCAGTTGAGTTAGTATATTGTTCTGGACATATTTTTTAACTTAACATAAGATTGAACTTGCAGTGTCAGCTCCTGCACCTAAACGGGGTTTAACCTCTTAACCCCGCCTTAACCGACTGCATTTTCTCCAGTTTCCCCAAACCGGCTTTACCCAAATCTAAAGTCTTCTAAAGGGTCAAAATAGCAACAGAAATGAGACAGAAAAAAAGGATGAAAATGCAACAAAAGCGCGACAAAAACGTGACGAAAGAGCAAAAAAAGAAGCAATGAAATGAAATGTCAAAAAAGGTTGCGAAAACACGGCAATAACACAAGGAAAAAGATCAATTTAAGTCAGTTTCGTCGGTCTTAGCTTTCAAATGAGGCGTTACACTGGCCTATAGGCTGTAAGCTTTTAGATTTGTGTAATGCTGAACTGGAGAAAATGCATAGGTTAAGGTGGGGGTCAAGAGGAGGCTCTCAATAAAATAATCAATGGTCCAGAGGAATATTTTGATAAAGAAAAGGTCAATTTAACAACAGAAACAAACGCAGTTCTTTTCTTCTTCAGGACCAAAGCGGGATGTGACCGTCTGATTGAAGTGGACGACATGATGATAATGGGCCGTAAACCTGACCCCATGTGTGTCTTCACTTATGTCCAGTCCCTGTACAACCACCTGCGCAAGTTCGAGTGAAGCTGCTGTGCACAAACTTGACTCTCTTTAAAAGACTGCCCTGCCCCCTAGTGGTAGTTACACAGAAAACTATAGGAGGCAGAAATAATATGTTTGATGCATGGAAGTGGCTGTATCATCAAGCTTATAAGGTTGCCAGTACGATTTTTGTTGTTGTTGGTTTTTTTGCTACTTGCTCAGCATAATATGAATCTATTATGAACCTTTACCCTATGACTTGTTCTATTATGTCCACTTCATTGTGATAAAGTGAAAGATGAACTCATTGGATTGTTTTGGGTGAGACTTGTACCGTGTATGAGTCCACACACATTTACACAAGGCTCGCTGCGTACTGTATTATATTTAAATATTACTGTCACTTTGGTTTGGTTTGAATTTACACTTTGTTACTTGTGATATGTGTAGGTGTGTGGGTGTGAGAGCATTTGATGATGATGATGATGCTTCAAAGAGGCCTTGGCCTTGGCCTATACATCCAAGTGTGATGGGTGAATGGATAATGCGATGCAAATGGATTTGTTGTGCTGAAAAATATGCTATATGACCAATGCGATATTACTGATAGACTATTGTAAGTATTGTGTATAAAATATGATGTGATGTTGAGCTTTTGGAAATAAAAGATTGCTTCACCTACATTGGACTTTTTCATCATCTGACTATTTTTTCTGTTGCCGTTATTTATTTATTTTAATTTTATATATTGTATCTATTTGTGTGAAGTGCATGGCCTTGAGTTATTGTGAGTTTCATCCAAAAATGTGTGTGACGAGAATTCACAACAGGACTGAACATAAGAAGGTCTAATTCTATGTTTTTTAAACTCTGATGGCAGGTTTAGTCATTATCCCTATTTTTGGCAATTCCTTGTCCTGCTTAAGCCTGATTTAGTCACTCATTTCATGGTAGTACTCTCTGAAAGGTGGTGCCTCAGAATTTAAATTTACACCTTACTCCTGACAAACCAGGGAATACACGTCATATTTGTACTAATATCTGACATGAAATCATTGTGATAGTAGGCCTGTAGAATAGAGGTAAAGTAATAGGCTGGCGACAGGAGGGTGTTAGCCAAGCTCACATCCATCATGGACAACAGCTCCCACCCACTGCACGGGACTGTAGAGGGGCTGAGCAGCTCTTTCAGTGGAAGACTTGGAGAGTGGAGACACTCTCAGTGCAAGGAGCGCTACCACAGGTCCTTCATCCCGACTGCAGTCAGTACAATCCTATAGTAACTCATGTGCAATACCCTCTGTGACAGTGTCACTGTATCAATCACTTGCAATATGCCTGGAAACGTTGCACTGCCTACGTTGACATTTTGATATTTTAGTTTCTTTACCCACTTTTAAAGTTTTTTATTTATTGTACAAATTATGCATTTATTTACATATACTTGTTTGCACATTATCCTGTCCCTTTATTGCACATTTTTCCTGACAATTTGCACCCCCTGAGTGTTTCTCTATTGTCAGATCAATATACAGTAAAGTCCCATCCTATTTTATCTTAGCGAAACAGTGGCCTACTTGTCCTGTCCTATGGAGTGATTGATTTGATGAACAGTCAAGTCAAACCTATAGATGTCGGAGAATTCCTGTTTAAATTGGGTAATATTACTTTACTGAGCGGTAACCTCCAAGCGGTCAATCAAATCAAACCAGGAGATGACATTCTGAGGCCCCCTTGCCTTGAAACACAACGTTCTGAGTGAGTTGTTTGTTTTTCAGCTTGTTCTCCACCTCCGGCTCATATAGTTGCTGTGCTAAAAGGAGGAAGATGAATAATTGTAAACATGGCACAATGTCCTTCATAAAAACTAACACCCGAGGCCTCTCTGATTCCTTATAATATCTTTATTGACCGGTGCGTTCTCACAACAGGATTATGAACCATATGCTGCTGCTGTTGTTATGTGATTATACTTTTGTTTACGGCACTTTCTACTGAGGCTCGAGCTGCACTGACCTCAGGTCAACCCTTTCTCCTGCAGAGGCACAAACAGTGAGGAGGGGAATGAGATCATCAACATGAACTGCCTATCCCTCTTTTTGTGGGAGGGTGCTTAACTCGCTAAGCCACTGTCACTGCAGATCAGATCAATCTAAATTTAGAGGAGAAACATAATTTTAATTGTAAATAGATATTTAAAAATAACAAACATCTAGATTAGTGGTGAGTAGGGCGGGGTGAGTGCTGCTGGGTGGGGCGTCCTGTGGAGAATGGTCCGTGGGTGGGGTGTATAAAGCAGGTCCCACCTTCTCTCCACATCACTTCTGTCAGACGTGAGTGATGGCTCTGTTCAAGGACTTCTCTGGACTCAAACCAGATCTGACCAAAGACCAGCTGGACCTCAAGATGATCTATGGAGAGCAAGACGCATGCAAAGGTATTTCTGAAATTGAGAGCAACTTGACTCATGGAGCAATAAGTCTCTTGAATAGAACAGATGTGCTGTCATTATGTGAAACAATACTGACTTTGCTGTTGTCTGTGTGTCTCTGTCCCAGTGGAGGACGACGGGTGCGCTGTGTCCTCTCCGGAGCCCGTGTTGCTGCTGGACGGCCAGAGGAAGAGAAAGAGGACCATCTTCAGCCGGGCCCAGCTTTCCGAACTGGAGCAGGCCTTCGCTGTGACCCCGTACCCAGACATCACACTTAGGGAGAGGCTGGCGGCACACACCCACCTGCCCGAGAGCAAGATCCAGGTACATGAGCGTACAGTAGTGTTGTTTTGAGCTTTACAGTGACAATATACAGTTCATAATGCAAACGCAGGCTTCACAGCTTGGTGCAGTCTCCTGGTAACGTCCTAATCCACATTCATTAACATTTCTGTAAAAGCCCCCTTTAATCTCATCATTTTGAATATAATATTTAATCTGCTTTTGAAGGAGCCTCGCTTTGAACAAGGACCGTACAAGTTATTACTGTACTGGTGTCTTGCTGTTTGTGAAATGTTACAACAACAAAAAAGCTGTGAAGTAAATCAATCAAATCTTCATAATGTATTTAGGAAAAAACAAAACAAACATACAAACACAACTAAAACGTGGAAATGTTTTTTATTTCTTCAAATGTCTTTTTATAGAGAGTTAATTTCTTTGCGTGTCCTCCTTAGGTCTGGTTTCAAAACAGAAGAGCCAGAAGCATAAAGACCGGCCGCTTGTACAAATCCACTAAGTCCCGCCAGGCCGGAGGCAGGTGTCCCGTTTTGGAGGCTTGTCGTGGAGCAACCGAGTTCCCCTCCACCACTCCTCTGTCGGACATCCTGAGGCCAGACCAAAGCCTGAACTGTGATGAGGTCCCACAGATCTACACAGACTGGATACATGTCTACAACAACTCCATATCTTCACCTCAAAACCATCACCACCACAACCAGCAGCCGACCACCCTGAGCTCCCCCAAAAACGACTGCCGCTTTTGGAACGAGGAACGCCCGCAAAGGCAGGCGGTGGGACCCCAAATTTCCGCGTTTTTACCCAATTCGTTCGCTCAAGCCATGCCAAGACCGACCCACCACAATGCGTCTTCTCATAAGCCGTATCAGAGCTTCAGAAAGCCGCACAACCTGGTTCATAACGGGGTGTCCTACGCAGCGGTGGGTGGAGGAGGTGGCGGGGTGGACCAGGTGGTGCCGACACATCCCCAGTCCGTTTATTGGGAGCAAGGACATCATCCATACAATCAGATAGGACCACAGACTTCCATGGGATACATTTCAGATCTGATCTACAATGCAGCTATCGTAACCAACTTCTTGGAGTTTTGACTATATACTGTACAGCAATGACTTTTGTAAGATAGGACTGTAATGGGTCAACATACTTCACCTGTCGCCAGTTCATCACTTTTCCATCTCTGGACAATTAGATACTGACAGCTGCAGACCAGGAAAACCCCAAACAACTCCAGTTTGGGAGAACCTGTTGTTTCGCCGTCTCAAGTTACCCACAAAACTCAACACTTTTGCTCAGGTGCAAAAATATATATGGATTATGATGTTTGGAGACAGTATTTTTGCACAACCTGCAAACATTTGTTTTGTTTATGTTTTTCAAACAGTGATTTTTTTTTTGTAGAATTTGTTGTGTGTGATTTTAGAAAGAAAATAAAATGCATTGTTTTCATACAGTAAATGATGTTTTGTTCCTGCTGTTGTATCACGTTTAAGGCTTGAAACTCTAATACCTTCCTAAACAACCTGATTAAACCCTTTGATAAGAAGATACCATGACAGGAATAATTATTTTCAAATTCAAAATATATTTTTTATCATATCCCTGAACTGTAAGTAACAGATCAGGCAGAGAGAAGAAAAATAGAATTAAAGCAGAGCTCGCGATCTATCAGCTTACAGCCGGATTTAACTTCTGAAATATTACAGTCTGGTACGACTGTGACTGTGGACAGTGATCTCCGCATATCATAATAATCTCTAATACAAAATAATCTTTCAATAAAGCTTTAATCCTGTGTCACATCTCAGATCTTAGAGAGATACTTATGTTTTCCAGATGTAGTTACATATTTTTAATCCTTACTCTGATACCACATCCAAGATAATAAATTTGGATATGAATACAGATTTGCTTTCTGTATACAGTCTGCTGCACTGAAATAGGCTACTTGAGCGGCGTATATTGGGGATATGTTGATTCTCAAATCTCTGCAAAAATTATGCCGGCTCACAATATTGCAGAAAGTAGAAACACTTTTCTTTTTATCGTAAATGATCTTGACAAGCCTTTGTTTTTTGCATAATAGTACTGGTTATGTTTGGTTACAAAGACTTTTCAAAAGATTAAAACTGTATGTTTAGCATAGACAGTTTCTTCATTGGCAGCACAGTAAAGGAGCACAGGATCATGGCTGATGTAGTTTTAAGTGACTGCAAAGCAATCTATCCATCCATCCATCTTCTTCCACTTGTCCGTTGCCGGGTCATGGGGGCAGCTGTTGGAGCTGCCCAAATCACATTGCACCAGCCCCCTATGGCTCCTCATGCAGGTGGTGGGTCCACGGGAGGACGGCCTCACGATTCTGACCGGGCCTGTTGGTCTCTCATAAGGGGCTTCTGAACCGCTCTTTGTCTGACCCATCACCTAGGACCTGTTTGCCATGGGAGACCCTACCAGAGGCACAAAGCCCCCAACACCTTAACTCCTAGGATCAAAGCAAAGCAATCTTTGTTGGACAATTAAAACATGTCAAATTATCTTTAGATATAATACATAAATATAGTCTAAACTGCTTACTATTTAGACATAAAGTGATATGTAAAAGAGAAATTATGTAGGTTTCTCTCTTTTGCTCAGTGAGACAGTGAGGCCTGGCTAGAACAGCATATATTTTTGAATATAAATAACATGGGCAATAGTGGCAAGTGGTAAAACCAATATTTCATTAGGAAATGTTTAATCTGTTTTTGGGCACATAAGTCATATTTATGAAATGAAGCATATACTCAAATGCAAAATGTAATCATACACCTGTGAAGATTTTATTTAACACATTCAAACACAGAAACACACCAACATCTTGCAGGTTTGATGCCAAATAAAACCAAATGTAAATAAATCAGAAATGAAAAAACAAAAAACATTACTCAAAAAAAAGAAAAGAAAAGGGTTTTACACAAAATCAAGTTGAAATTGTCCATTTATGAACAGCGCTACCGTTGGAACTCCCTTTATTCTGCTATGGTTCTCCAAGTTCTCCCTCCATCGTTCGGACCAACACATACAGCTCAGCCAGACCCACCACTGAAGCTGCAATGACGGCTGCAATCACCCTCTGGTAAAAGAAAATGGACAATATGTAAGAAGCACTGAATAAATATTTTTTGAAAGATTTTCAGAGCCACAACTGTGTATCACTTCTTACCGAAGTGGTTTCAGTGAATAAATACTGGCTACCCATGTACGAACAGGCAAAAGCAGCGACAACTGTCACCAGGAAGTTAAAGACAGTGACCACTGCTGCTTTCACAGAGCGTACTGGGAAAAAACAAACAAACAAACATGCAAGATTAGAATAAACCTGATAAACGTTAAAGCCTTCCTAATGTATTTGGGCTAACCGTCTCGTCCAAACTCTGCCAGTCCGCTGCGACTCATTTGCTACGGAGATAAAATAATAAATTCAGTATTATCTTTCAGGCGTCTACAAATGTATTCATCAACTAAGAGATGCTTGATGAAGTGATTTTTGATAAATAGCTAAATGTACCTGAGTGTTGACATTTCTAGTCATTCGGTTGTATTCCTCATTTGCCAGTTTGGCTTTAATCTTTTCCAATCGAGCAACAAGCTCTGGGTTCTACAACAAAAGAACATGAGCGAGTCCCCATTAGAATCTAGAACACATTCATTCAATGAGAGCTTTAAGAAAAAGAAATAAATCAACTGACCCTTGGAGGTTTAACAACTTCAGGCAGATACAATGAGCCATCCTCTAGAAATTCATGAAGATAAAATGGATGACCTAAAAATAAAGATTAAAATAAACGCAGGAGGCACACACAATTGTATCATGATCAAGCAGTTTGAATGCATGCTCAATGCTCACTGTGTTTACCATTGTCTTGAAGGTACTTCTTCAGTTTTCTCGCTGTTTTAAAAGACAGCTTTGTAGTTGATTCGTTTTCCAAAATCTCCTCCAGCTCCTCTCTCAGGTCTTGAGGCACCGAGGCATTTTCTAATATTGTTGTTACTTTATGTCTGAATTTATTTCCGACAACAAATGCCAACGCCATGGTTATATTTCGCGAATATGGCGTCCTAATGCCCTGGTCCCACCAATACACAACCCAACTCGCTGGAAATTCGTTTAGTAACTTCTTCCATCGACAAAAAAGGCTCAATGTCTTAGTTTTACCAAATTAAATAGCAATTTATTTCAGCTGTATTCGCTGCGGAGTGGAAGCGGCCATACTGTTTACCTTGTGACTCTGACGTAGAGGTCAGCGGGTGTGTACGTACCAAGCGTGGGATTGATGGTCGAAATTTTGAATGTCATTACAAAAACCACAGTCTAAAATGATTTTTTTTTTATTAATGGAAAAATTAACTCACATGTGTTTGCAAATATGGATCATGTTCTTCTTCCTAAAGATGTTATGTGACGCAAAACAAGCTTGAAATATATATTTAATCATGTGTTATCTTACACTCTAAATAATTTATCAAGGATTTACAATAAAGATAATTTCACATTTTGTTTGTGAGATTTTACGGTAATTCAAAAGCAATACAGTAGGCCTACATGTTAACCGAAAAAGAAACACAATAGCGTAAATATTTGTCTTGTATTCAAAATTCCCACTCTCTCCCCACTCCCTGAACGCAGCGCGGGTACATGCAGCAGAAGTGCGTGTCGCTGAAAGTGCCTAGCATCCAAGATGGCGGCCTGTGCACTGCGACGAGGTTTGCTCAGCACAGTCAGTAAATACAACAGAAAGCACTCTCACAGATTACTGACCGCGGCGGATAGTAGCGGGGCCTGGGATGTCTTCAGACCCCGGTTCCTGTGCCGGGCCTGCGGGCTGACAGCGAGCTCCGGGCTGCTCCATCAGCGGAGGTTCATGTCGTCGCGGTAAGAGCAGTGTCCTCCTCTTTCTGTCATTGCTAGCTGCTAAAACACAAGCTAAATTCAACACATGTTCCTCTGTGTGTCTGCTAAAGTGCAATCTTTGTCAGGACCTACAGGCAGCGTTTTGGTTAAATGTTTTGGGGTGCATTCGCGCAGCTGGTGTTTATGGCCCTATAGTAAAAGGTTATTGCCCTCTGCTCTGAAGCTAACTTACTAACAACCAGCATGGATTGTGCAAGAACCTGACTTTGAGATTTGTCTGCCTCAAGTAATTATGGAACTGCTCAGCTTGTTATCAAACGCATTCTTAGTTTTGAGTGCAACTACAAGTGAATAATGATAAAAGGTGTTGTCCAAACTGTAATTTAGGACTTTTTGCTAGTCTTTGCTTAAGAGAGCTCTGAGTAGTTTATGGTGTAAATTATTTCCATAATCAATATCGTGCTGATAGAATATAAAGCTGAATGTGTGCAGGTGCAACGGTGACAGGTTTAAAGCCCTTTACTAAGTACCAGTAGCTGTATCAAGGATGTTGATTTCACCCCACATAAGAAAAATAATATTAAACGTTGTTATGAAGAAGGTCTTTACTGTTAAACTGGCTTACATAGGTCTGTTATTGGCACGCCAGAATTGCAAAAGGAACCATATGTTCTTATTCCATTGACTAGCAGCCAATATGACCTAATATGTTGAGTAGTGGTCCTTACAGACAGATTAAAAATGAAGAATAGTTTGTGTGATGATTCACATGCTGGCTAACAAGTTGTTGAACAGTGTTAAGTATTTGATTGCTGATTGGCCGTAATGATCATTGGCTACAAAAGCCAAACGTAAAAGAAAATTACAATGTGCCTGGATTAGTAAAACATCAGGTAAGATCAGAGTTATGAATATGGTGGAGTTGTTCTCATACTGATCAGTCACCAGCCTTCGTTTGGTGAGATTTGTTGATTTGAGATTAATAGTTGGCGCAGCAGTTGTGTGTGAAAGTTCACCTCGGCTGCAGTTACAGCGTTACTGTGTGTACTGTCTCTGCAATGTCTCTGGGTTAGAGTGATCTGAAATAGACAAATAGTGTGTTGCGCTGATGTAGTAGAAATGTAATTTAACGCAGTGGCTTCTGGTGACATATAATGCTATAGTCGAAATGAAGTATTATGTCAATACAAATAAGGTGTAATACAATTTTTAGTATGCCTATTTTGAAGTTGCCTAAAGTAGCCTATTGGATACAAGCAGTTGAAATGTGTTTCCTTTGCAAGGTGGCTGGGCGCACCTTAGAGATCAGGTGAGGAGCTCAGACTAGTGTCGCTGCTCCTTCACAAAAGCCAGCTGAGGTGGCTCGTGCTTCTTTTTAGGATGTCTCCTGGTTGCCTCCCTGGAGGTGTTCCGGGTGTGTCCCATTGGGACCAGACCTCTGGGAAGATGTTCTATAATTTGCCTCTTCTCTTGCAGGCTAGGATTTTATTTACTGAATTGGCTGCACATCGGCTGTTCTATTTGTGGTCTTCTCAAACAACTTTTTTTTTTTTTTTTTTTTTGACATCCTTCCTGCTGTGTCAGTGTTGTTCATCTTAAACCATGACCAAGCATGTTCTGCCTCCACTCAGAGTCATGTGGTGTGAGCTTACAGACTTAGTGCTATCCTTAGTAACTCGGGGAGAGGCAGCTTGATACAGTAACACCACTGTTCGAACTAGTCACAACAAACTGCACTGTTCAGTCATTCACTTCCTCCACACTAGAGATGGAGCGATATGTACTAATACTGATTTCCACACACTTTTGGAAAACAGTGTCTTGTCTGTGAAGCCCTAATCCACATGCAGCCATAAAAACAATGTTGAGCTCCACTGGACAGAGGCGATGACAGGAAACTAGTTTATGACACGGCCACAGTGTGAAATAGGAGAGTGACAATATATAAATTTTCCGATATATCGCGATATTTTGCGGGACGATACAATACCGATACTTTTTATTCAGATATCGATACTTTTGATGACATCATGCATATTAATGAGCAACGTTATGCATACTAATGAGGCAGCAGTGCTCCACTGTTTTCACAGTCAATAAAGGCCAACTATGATCAGGAATTCAGTCAGGACAGCAGGGGGCAGCACTACAGTTTGAAGCACTTGGATCATACACTGTCACACAAATAAATTACTTTTAATGATAGTTTTTTATAATTATAAAGAAGATTAATTTTATTGGTTGACTGTGGTTTCTTGTTTGTTTAAATGTAAATGAAGTCACTGACAGATAGACCCAGTGTGTAAGTCAGGGATCATTTATAAAAGTGGTACAAAGCACATGAAAAGAAATGTAAATGATGAATAATAGGTAGTATGTTAAAATAAAGGTTAAAAGTAGCATGTTTTTTTTTTTTATCGTGATGTATCGTAGATTATTTTTGTGCAATATATCGATTATCGCTGTATTGGCGTATCGTGAGATAATCGTTATCGTAAGCCATGTATCGCGTATCGTATCGAATCGTGATGTACCCAGAGGTTCCCACCCCTAGTGTGAAATGTGGGTTATGTTTGCCTAAGCCGCCGGTGTTCTAGTGTTTGACTTTGCAGCGCTGACCGGGCTGGATTCGTCTGAGAGAGCAGATCGATGGGTGCGAGGTGGTCCGCAGGCTCGCTGTTTGCACGTTCTATATTTAGACTTGATTCGTGTTCCGCCACTTTCTGACAATCACACAGATGGAGGAGGAAGCAGTGACGAAACAAATGAGCTGTAAAACTTTAGAAGTCTGTTCAAACTGATTTTACTGTTTTGACACGATTTGAGTAATAAAAACACTCACTATTTTTAGATTTACCAGAACGTACTGTGCTAGAATGGTAAATTATTCCCTTACTGTCAAAATGCCTTTACAAATTTGAAGATGGATCATGTTATGTCTTTCTGCAACACATTTCCCAAATTGTAAATATTTTCCCCACTTTTCCGTGCCTAGCAAAACATTAGCTTGCTTACTTAGCTCATGATTGTCTCTTAAAAACAGGCTGGTATTTTCTTAATCCATTCCAGCGTTTACAAGTATCATTTCTGATTCGGTTATGCCAGTCCCATGTATTTTTATTTATCGTTCTGACCAGTGCATGGAGGTCTTTTGGGGCTGATATATCTCCGCTGTGATTGGATTTACTTTTAAAGCCCTGTTTTTGTAATAAATTCAGGTTATATCTACCGCTTATAGTTGTGCCACAATGGGAAAATAACCTGGCACAATCTTACACTGTAATATCAAATCCCCTGGGAGCATTTATCCAGTTTATTAATCCTAGTTTTTCATCTCTGAAGATTAGCTTTGCAGTGAGCACAGATAGCACGCGTGTTATTTTATTCAAGTGACCAGCTGTTGTTGTCGGTGGTAATATTCGGTATAAAAGAAAGATTAGGGCATTTCTATTTGTCGGTGTCGTAAGGCTGAGGAGTTTGATCAAATCTTGTCAGAGTTCTGATTGAGAGAGGGCAGTAGAAAGCGGCTTTTGTGTTCAGAAATGATATTGTTTTTATGGCTTTTACAAATGCTATTAAAAAGATAACAGCAACAACATTTGTAGTTCTGCACATGTACTGGAATAGTATTGAATGAAACTAGCAACAACCTGTAAATAAACACACATTTCTTACATTTTGTTTGACTTTAATGGAGTGTATTGTATTGTAATGATTTAGTAAAATATCAGAATATTATGATAGAAAATCGCACATTTTTCCTAATATTGTGCAGCCAGAGTGTGTTCTGTGAGTTGAATTACAGTGTTGGTGAATTGACGTGCCTTTTACTGTGCCCCCTTAAATTACATGAATGAGGGGGAAAAAAAAGTTTGTAATCGAGTTTTGTTTTTTGGGAACAGGCCTGAAGGGAAGATCTTGGAGACCGTAGGAGTGTTTGAAGCGGTGAAACAACACGGCAAATACGAAACAGGACAGGTACAGTTCACTCTGATTCACATGAGGCACAAACCAGAATTTCCTCATGCATTTCATTTGATTCAAATGTTTCCTTGAAGCAGAGTAACTTGAGCTGTTACTGTCAGTACCATTCAGCCTAGTGCACCATGAGTATTTGTTTCATTTTCAAATTTTACATTTTTTTGTTTTCTTTAGAAAGCCACAGCTGAGCAGTCTTTGTTTTACATTTGCTTTTTTTTGCATATTTGAATAATAGCATTGATAACAGCATTTTTGTTTGATAAATCATTAAAACAAAGCCATTATTTGAGCTCTATTATGCACTTCATTTCACAGAATAAAGAATAACAAACTATTTCTTAGTTGCACATTTCAGATATCTTGTTTGTGACGATAAGCCCATCTTCTCTGCAGCCTGTTAAACCATTTAGTCGAGTAATCTCATTATTAATCCCAGTTTTCTATGTTTTTCTTTCAGCTCTTTCTGCACAGCGTGTTTGGATACAGAGGCATCGTCCTGTTTCCTTGGCACGCCCGACTCTACGACCGCGACGTCACCCCTCCCATGTCCGACAGGTAAAAATGAATGGTTCAAGACTAAAACCAGGCCGAAACTAAATGATTTGTGGAAATATTATTGGTGATACGCACAATATCTTCCAATACTCCGATCCACGACTGTCAATCATTTTGTTTGACGTGTTTCTTGTGTTTTCTCAGTAAACCAGAGCCTCCAGGAGCTCACGGCTCAAAGGAAGTGAAGGGAAAAACTCACACCTACTACCAAGTCCTAATCGACACCAGAGACTGCCCTCACATAGTACGTCATACTCTCAACACTTCTGTGGCTATAATCTCCGCTGCACTAGTTTGTCCGCTAGCAAAGGGGAAGCTCTCATTTATACGCATGCAAGTTTTTGTGTGCAAGAGCTTCATATACAACATTATGAAACAATTACAAAATGTGGCAGCCAATAATGGTGAGCAGCTTGTGTTCTGTTCTGATGTAACTCTGGATCGTTGTCTTGTCTTCAGTCTCAGAGGTCCCAGACGGAAGCTGTGACATTTTTGGCAAACCACGACGACAGCAGAGCCTTGTACGCCATCCCAGGTCTGATCCCATTGGAGCAAACTGCATTTCACAAGCTGTTTGGTTTCAAATGATGAATGCCAAAAAGAGGAATTTAAAAAAAAGAAAAAGTTGTCTCTTTTGGCTTTTTACCTGCACATTTTGTTGTTTTTCGATTGTTTTCACAAATGATTTGGGGTTTTTACAAACATTTCCACACCAGCAATAAGCAGTGATGAACCTGCATTGAGCCTGTGTGCGTGTATGTGTGTAATAGTAATAGTAATAGTAATAGTAATAGTCATATGTGTACTTCCAAGGCTTTTACACTTCAGTATGTCAGTACCTCAAATTTGAATAGTAATATCGCTACTTTTACTGCAAACTTGACAAATGGCTCATATTTTCTGTATAGTGGATCAACTTCTGCCTTTATTTCAGTGCTCTGTCCCGTTCTAATATGGTAACTGTCCATGTTTGTCGGTCAGGTCTGGACTACGTTAGCCATGAAGACATCCTCCCCTATCACTCGGCAGAGCAGGTCCCCATTCAGCATGAACTGTTCGAGCGCTTCCTGGTCTACAACCCCTCCAAAAGTAAGAGCTCTCCTCACCATTATGACTGAGTTTGGCTCATTTATATAGCTTCAGTGGAGGGGGCTTTCCTTGTTTCCTCTTAAAACTACTGTCACTTCTTTTGTTATGTGGGTAATACAGTGGCTACGACCCTGTACCCAATGCCTTATCAATGCCTCGCTGTATAAAAGGGCCAGCCGACTACATGTAAAATCAGTATTTGACAAAGCCTTCGTGGTGAAAAGGAAAACAACCAGTATAGATGACAACTTGAACAACCTTTCTCTATAATTGAAAACTCTAGTCTGAATGAGAGCGTTAACAAACATCTCATACAGTAGTATTATGAATTTAAGTTCAGACTCGAGCTGCATGCAAGAAATTTACATCACAATAAACTACGTTGCTTCAGTTGCATTTGTAACAGTTTTTTGAAGAGCATAAAAAAATATTCAAATGTTTGTGTAAGCTCTCAGTCGTTGAGGTATTCTCATCAACCTGTACTACAATCAAAATGGAAACTTATTACATAAACACTCACTTCACTGTTGTATTTATTCTATATATTTTGTTGTGTTTGCTCGTAGCGCCCCCGTTCATACCCAGAGACACCCTGAAGGCCTGGCAGGAGAAGAACCACCCCTGGCTGGAGCTCTCGGACGTGCACCGAGAGACGACTGAGAACATCCGGGTCACAGTCATCCCCTTCTACATGGGCATGAGGGTCAGTACAGAGAGTGCTAAATACAGGAAAATCCTACTGTATCTTCAGCTGCGCACGCCGCTAGGAGGTTTTCCATCTTGCATTTGGGAAAACGCATTTATTCAGCCAATAAAGCACAATAAAAGAAGTCATTTCAAAGCACAAATCCCTTTAGAAATAGACATGAACAAACTTCTTATTCGGTAAAGAAAAGTGCAAATTGATGCACAAGAATACACATTTTAATAATAATAATGAATGATTAATATGAGTATTTTGTGTGTGTTGCAGGAGGCCCAAAACTCTCACGTTTATTGGGTAAGTGAGAATATCATTTTTGTAGCTACTGCTTGTCTCAGCAGACACACGTTGTGAGCTTGGATGTGTTGTTGCCCTTGTGTCTAGTGGCGGTACTGCATCCGTCTGGAGAACATGGGGAATGAGGTGGTGCAGCTCAGAGAGAGGCACTGGAGGATCTTCAGTCTGTCTGGGACTCTGGAGACCGTCAGAGGGAGAGGAGTCGTGGGACGGGTGAGGGAATACTATTGCTATTGCTACTTGAAGTCTTTGTGTTTCTTAAATGCACTCTTGTGTCCCAACAGGAGCCTGTGTTGTCTAAAGAACAGCCTGCCTTTCAGTACAGCAGCCACGTCTCTTTGCAGGCTCCTAGTGGTCACATGTGGTAAGTCTAAATTCTTTTTATTTACAGTATAATAGTTCTCATGTATCTTATGTATTTAATTATTTCACCTTTGTTCAGTCCTTGAGTATTCTTGTATTGTTGCTTGTTTGTTATCCTGGTTTAGACTTTCTGTAGTCTACCTTAGTTTGAATCCAAAATATCTGGAAGGTGATGCTTATAACTACTAATTTCTCAATTTTGCCACTAGGGGGACGTTCCGCATTGAGAGAACCGATGGCTCCCACTTCGATGTTCGCATTCCTCCCTTCTCTTTGGAGAGCAACAAAGACGACAAAGCGCCCCCTGCAGGATACACGTTTTAACTGCAAAGACACCTAAGTAATAATGTCTGGATACGTTTTGGCTGGCCTGGCTTCTGTTGTACTGTCCTGTACAATGACCCACCTTTGCCTTCCGTATACATTTGGATAAAGGAAAATGAACTGTTTCTAGTTATTTTAGGGCTATACACGCAGACCCACTAGGGAATACCTCGCAAAGACTGTTTGAGAAATTAAAATGGGTTGGCCCCGAGAGTAGTCGTTTTTTTGCGGTGATTTTGAGTAGCTCGTTTAGAGACGATTATTTCCTCATGGGTTATTGAGAATTGTTCCCAAAAAAAAAACCAACAGCTGCTTATGTCCCTTTACATAATGTCCTTGTTTGCTTGGACAAAATTATGCCTGACCTGAATTGTGAACCCATTATTTATCGCTGTTCGTAATGAGGGTTTTTTTCTAAAATGAGGTGAGCGTTGAATCACAGTGGACTTAAAAATCCTTCTTTTGATACTGTAAATCATCGTGCCCCATTTTGAAACGTACCCCTCTCCATGTTATTTTGTCTTGTGTCCCTCCTTTTGGACAACTGCACCCCTTACTGGCATGGTAGCATTTTAAAATCTTTACCAAAAGGATGATAGTTTAAAGATTCAAAATTTCATTATATTTCTCCTTGGTGCATATTTAAGTCTTCCTTCAGTCAAAAAACATTTATTCTTTGGATTCCTCTTCCATGTAGCTTGTTTCCCCTTGTGTGCTGCGCCATCCACATCCCCCCCCTCTGTGATTCGATGTTCAATGGTCTCCAATTGGACTCTCGTATGTAAATGGTCATAATTATCTTTCGCCTGTTTAGGTCGGGCTGTGGTCCATTTAAATGCAAGATAATGTGTATGTACTGCTGGGGGCATGGCTCTCATCAGTCTATGGTCTTCTCAATTTACCTCTTTCAAAACCACATTGTGGAAAAATGCATGGAATTCCTTTTAAAAGCAATAGTATTTGACATCAATATGAATAAATGACATGGCAATACTTATTGAGAAGTTAATACAATATTATTTGTATTTAATTCCTGGATATTTTAACTAAAAAACTGACCCATGTGGATGAAAGCGTTGCAGTCTCACAACCGATTGGTTTAAAGAGAGGGTTTCTGTTTTAAAAGCGCCTATGATGATTGAAAACTGTAAATACATATGTAATTAAAGGCAAGTTGAATAAATATTCCTTTTGAAAAACATGTTACATTTCATTTCCCCCGTAATTTACATAATCATACCTGTAGGCTTATCGGTTGTGTTATACAAACAACCACCACCAGATGGGGGTGTAGGCCAGTCCCTATTCCTCTTCAGGCTTCAAGCTGCACGTCGCAGTGACTAAACAAAAGTTTTCTGCACCTTGAGGGAACTAGATAATTTACAACAAGGTAATTTGGTCAGATGCGTTTGAAACATGCAAGATAAGGCAGATGAATGCAGCAAAAGTCATAATCTGCGATGCTGGACCTAAATAAAAACGCAGCCTTAAACCCAACTGAATGTTATTATTTCACTCGACGACGCAGACTTTGATTATGGACATGTCACTCATTATAACCTGCAGTTTAAAGTGTGTCCGTATTTAGGTATTTGTTTTGGACCTGGAGTGTGTTTAAAAGTTGCACGTCCCCCTTCGCATCATCAGAGGGCAGATTCCTCCCGTACTTTGCGCGCTGCCCTCCCCTCTCCTCCGCCTCATTGAACAACATCAGCAGCAAGGAGCAGTAGTGATGACGGCGGGTACGCTCAGATTCATCTAGTCTCAACAACAGTGAAGAAGACCACACAGGACTCCTCTTTCGCCTCTCACCAGCTAACACTATACTTCCCTCGTTTGGGGAGCGGCTCCGTTGGCACATTTCGGGACATCCTGCTCGGATACGCAATGACGCCCCCAAGGAAAACTAGTGTTGTGTTTTGATCGTAACGGGAAATACGTGACTTGAGAGCAGGCTTTTTGAGCGCGGAGCAGCAGACGGCAGTTTCGTTCACCTTCTACTGTAGACGTAAACATTGCCATGCCCTGCCGCAGATGCACCACGTACGTCCCCTCCGCACCGCTTTCCTCCTCAGTCTCTTCGAGATCATAAAGGATTAACCGAAGAGGCGGCTGAGTGATTATGTTTTGGTGGTAAACATTCAGAAGTTGCGCACGGGATAGATAGACTGTGGGATAAGTTGGCCATTTTGTACAAGAAAGGACATATCCTGCGTCCCGAGTGCTCACGCTCTTCGGCCATGCTGCAGGCGCTGTCCACGGATATCTTCCCCACTTGAGAAGATTAGGGAGATTTTCTTTTTCAAATCAATAATCCATCATTAGACATTTTCTAACTGCGTTGTTTTGAACGGGACACGCGTTTGGCACCCCCTGCTCGTGCATCCCGTGGTGGCTCCACCTACACACAGCACCTGCCCCATCTCTGAGTAAACAAAAATGCTGGGAGGATGCTGTCAGTCTGGAGCCAGACGAGGGCTTAAGGTGAGATTTTTTTAAATCTCGTTTGTTTTCAGTTTAAATCCTGAATATGATGATGTTCCTAAAACTGCCAGATGAGATGATGGCCCTTAGTGATTTTGTACAAAGAAATGACAGGGTTGTTGTTTGGGGATTGTTTTCCAATAGCAGTGCCCCTCAGGTTTGAGATGGACCCAGTTTATTCTTGACGGTAAACAACTATTTACAGATAAGAAAACAGTTTATCTACTGCTGCTGTAACTTTGATGATCTTCATACAGTAATTTATTGTGAGCTATGGTCCTTTACTGCCTACACAGGCTATTCCTACAGAATCATAAAGATACATACTAGGTGTCGTCACATAAGAAAACATCTCTGGTGAAACAAGGATCGCACAGATACCCTCATTAGACAAACTAAACCATAGTAGGGCAATCTGTTCTAAGTGGGCACAGTTTGTTTGGATTCAGCTTCCTCCTATTATAAGATGGCTTATAGCGATGTGTCTGCACTTAGACACCACAGCAACAGTCAATTAAACTCAACCATCACAACAATATGTTCTTGCTCTAGACATCCATTTTGTCATAAGACACTAGTGCACTTCTCCATGGAAACGGGGGTAAACAGGTTTGTTTATTCTCCAGTACGCTGGCTTTTAGTCCAGAACTTCCTCAGATGGTACTCATGAGCCAATTTTAGACTCAATTCATTTTAAGACCCATAGTGAGCGGGATAGGACCTTCTGAATATTATTCAAATTAAAGGTGATCTTAAAACACTCCTTTCTTGAAAACTGTAAATAGATTGGCATATTCGCTGATCCTGGTGGTAGGTTGTTTTGTTGTTGTTTCCTAGACTTTGTGGCCTCAAGATCCAACAAGCTTTAGTGCAGCAGTGATTCAGGAGATTTGTGGACATTAATTAAATTGTAGGAGGCACTTAAATTACAATAATGATATTAATGTTTCTCTTTTTCAGAAAACCATTACTGCGGATCTCTTACACTGTCATCTGGAAATGCCCTCATCTCGCCCCTTAGTCTTAATACCACCCCTTTTAGAAGCTGCTGTGATGAGCCGCATCTTTCTCTTTAATTTATAAGCAATTTCACTCTGATGTAACAGAACAAATACAAAAACAGCTTCAGAGCAGAGAAGGCCGCATGAGTCAAAACTTTTTCCACTAACAATTCATTGGCATAGCCTTGTGGCCTGTTTCCTTTAATTGTGGCACAAAGTTTTATTTACTCTTCTGAATATCATTTTGAGTACATGACGTGACTCGGCGAATATTACTCAGATAAAACGAACAGTTATGCCGGCTTCTTAAACATGTATAAAAATAAGCCAGACTTTCCAACAACGGTTTGAAATGAAGGGATCCCAAAGATTCGGTTCCCATTAAAGAGCTGTAAGTCCCATCACTAATGGATATTTCAGGCCCTGTTTGCCACCTGCTAACTTTCTCCTGACCCAAGCGTATGAAACATTCATAGGCGCTGCTCGTTATCACAGCTCACAGCGAAGGCGGCACTATGGGAGCCAAGCAAACCAAAGGACAGGATTCTGCAGGGCCCAGTCCTCAACACAGCTGGAAGCGGACCCCCACCAAGGAGCGCGGGGGCGACATACTGGCTTCACTGATGCTGAAGTCCGGGGACAGGCTGAACCGAAGCGGGACGACACCCCCGCCGCCTTACCAACGCCGCATCGGTATGATACAGGAGATGATGCTTCTGGCCAAGCAGGGCAAACACGACGAGGCCACAGAGATGCTGAAGACGCTGCGACAGGTAACTAACCGCATGTGAAGTTTGTTTATTTAGGCTCTCACTGTCATCCAGGGAATTTTACATCATAGTAGAGGTTTTAATATCATCAACTGGACTGGGTTGATTGAGTCGAGGATGATTGTAAATATAAGTCTTATCCATCCATCCATCCATTTTCTTCCGCTTTATCCGGGGCCTGGTCGCGGAGGCAGCAGTCTCAGCAGAGGTGCCCAGACTTCCCGATCCACGCACACCTCCTCCAGCTGTTCTGGGGGACCCTGAGGTGACACTAGGCCAGCTCGGAGACAGCGTGTCTCCGACAGCGTGGAAGGCCTCGTGTCCTGGGCCTTCCACGAGGCCTCCTCCCAATACGACATGCCTGGAGCACCTCCCGAGGGAGGCGACCAGGAGGCATCCGAAACAGATGCCCCAACCACCTCAGCTGGCTCCTTTTGACGTGAAGGAGCAGCAACTCTACTCCGAGCTCCTCCCGGGTAACTGAGCCCCTCACCCGATCTCGGACGGTGCGCCCAGCCACCCTGCGAAGGAAACTCATTTTGGCTGCTTATATCCGAGATCTTGTCCTTTCGGTCGTTACCCAGATCTCATGGCCATAGGTGAGGGTGGGAACGTAGATCGATCGGTAAATCGAGAGCTTTGCCCCCCGACTCAATATAAATGGTAAATGGACTCAACTTATAGCGCTTTTCTACCTTTATCATGCGTAAAGCGCTTTACAGTACGGAACCAGTCACCCATTTACTCTATATAAGTCTTATGTCTTTTGCTATTTTAAAGTCAGAGTGAACTTAATTGTCTCCTGCATTTTGACCCATCCTCCAGTGCCGCTTGTACAGTAACCCATGTCCATATCTTGAGCTAGGTTTATGGTCGGGTTCTACCTTAACCTATAGTGCATGTTTTAGGCTGATGGGGAGAAATCCAACTAAACAAAAAACAATGCTTAACCCCATGCAGAATAGTCCGTGCGGTTCACTAACTCCTCTGACTGTGTCGTCAATAATTCATACAAGAAGCAGTGGTGGTGGTGGTTGTGTTAGGAATAACACTAACCCTATAAATGACGAGCGCGACAGCACTGTATTTATATTTTCCGTCCTTGTTGTTTGTCACAAAAATGCTGAAAATGGCTGAACCCATTAAGGCAATATGACGACTAGTACAATACTGTACTACAATGTAGGTCCATATTCAGTGATGTAAAATTTCATTCATAACACAGTCTCAGCAGGCACGCAGTTCTCAGTAATAGCTGATGGCTGCTGATTATTTCCTGGAAAAGCTCTCTGTTCTCTCTTGACCTCATCAGAGAAAAATGTGATATTACTTTTCCCCATGATAACCACTACAGTATTTAGTTTAGTTTATTAGTTTATTTGAGCAGTAAACATTCTGCTCAAAAGGAGTGGGCTGAAGCAAGAGCATCTACATAAAGACATTACATGACAGAACTATCATAATAACTTTATCCTATTGCAATCAATTACATTATCAATCATACAATTAGCAGCATCATTTTGATTTGCTTCAATGTCAAAGGAGAACCAGTTACACTTCAAAGCGTCTTTTTTAACACAGACCAAATTACAAAGCATTGTTTGAAATGATCATATCGATAACAGAAACGAAGCACAACGACAACCAGGATCTCGTTTCATGTACGATGTTTAGTACAAAGCAAGTAACAAAAGGCAACCCTTAATATAATATATTTCAGCATGTTACCAATGCCAAACCTGGGTAACATTACCGGAAGTCACTATTTTTATGTTATAAAGGCACGTTACTATTCAGTACATAATTATACTTTGTGATCTTGCTACTTCCCAGTTGTCATTACCATCCTCAGTATAATATTTATTTGTGTACAATTTCCTCTTTATTTATTTATTTCATTTTTTTCAAGTATAATGTATTATGAAAGCCCTACATAGTATAATGCATTAAAAAGCATTAATACTTATTATACTCCGAGATTTTGCTACTTCCCAGCTGTCATTACCATCTTCAATATAATTTTAATTTGAGTTGAATTATTATTATTATTATTATTATTATTATTATTATTATTATTATTATTATTATTATTGTTATTATATGTTGTTGTTGTTGTTGTTATTGTTATTGTTGTTATTGTTATTATTATTAATTATTTATTTATTTAGTTGAGTTATGTGTGAAGTATGATGTAAGCCCTGCATAGTGTGGTGCATTAAAGGAGCTGTATCATGCTATTTTAGCCATTCCAAAGTAAAGTATAGGCATATATATGATATATTGTACCTCTATCACTATGGAGTACTTATTTTTGAGAGAAATATAAGTATTTTTGGGGGGTATTTTCCCTACCCGGAAGACAAGACGCTTCGATTCAGTTAACTCCGCCCCTCTCTCCGCTCATTCCACATTCACAGTATTATAAATATAAATATCACTGCAAAAAGTGAAGTTACTTCACATAATGCAGTTATAAGGAGTTGACATGTGCAACACAGTTTCATAAATGGCTAACACACATGCTAACACGCGTTTTGATTGACTCACCGCTCAGTCTGGCTTCCCCATGAGATCGCGTTGGTTATAAAAGTTAATCCACTTTAATTCTGGCCAAGGTTCACCAAGCATCCATCAGGTTGGTTGATATAGTAGCTGAATCCCAGAAAGAAATTCCTTCTGGCGAGTGCACTCTTCTTTATGAAGGTCGAATAGTCCTGTTCCTCTCGTAGCCAAACGCGCATCCGTGACATTATCGTTCGGTAAGAAAAAGGAACAGTCGGTGTCCAGAGTAGGTTAGAAAGAGCTCAGTCTTCAAAACAACACTTCTGCTGGGATCCATGGCTCCTCCAGCCGTGGGTGCGCTTGATTAGCGTCGCGGGACAGCACAGACGCGTCGGAGAGTTGCTGCTTTCTTTTTTTTTCTTTTTTTCCAGAAAAATAAAAAAGCTGTTTTATAAATAAAAACCAGGCCGTAAGGCATTACATTACAGACGTAGAGCACTTCCGTTCCTTTGTGACGACACAACTGAACAGCTCAGTGGTTTACCAGGAGAGGGCGGAGCAGCTGCTCAGAGAGCAGGATTCAGGAGGATTACTTAGAACTGCGTGAATGAAGCCAAAAACCGCTCTGGGGGTGTTTTTGATAAGGAAATGGCATAACAACATGGCTAAAAACTCCAAAAAGTCCATTTTGCATGATATAGGACCTTTAAAAAGCCAGGGTGTAGAGCGGGCCAGTTGAAGAGGGCAGTAGCTCCCCACCAACAAACCCCCACCCAGCTGCCCCAACTGCTGATTTCGTAGATGATGTTCCTATGCTGAGTGGTGAGTATCATCATGAACACTGGTACTGTTTGTGTGAATTGGACAATCAGGGTTCAGGTTCAGGCCTCTTTATTATGTGTAGATCATTCTATTATACATGATGTTACCCTGCGCTATAGTGCTTTCTAAAGTCTATGTCATATACAGTATATACTAGATCGCCTTCAAGGCAATACAAAAGAAAAACCTAATCCAAACATCAAAATGTTATCCTTTTAAAGAGGGGGTATTGTGCTTGCATGTATTTGTTAATAATGTCATACACATTGATCTAAAACGGCCTATAAAAAAAGAACAATCCTAGTTTCACTTCTTGATTCTCCAACAGAGCTACTATACGCCCCTCCCACTCTCCCCTCCTCTTGCTCCTCTTTGCGTTACGGCTGCAGTGAAGCCATTACGTGTGTTTTTACTTCGCAACGAGAGGATTAAGTTCAGGAGATCGAGAGGTGGCGAGGCGGCACGCTGGTTAATGCAATAATTAAGTCTCACGTAAGTCCATCATTGAAAGACAATACATGGAAGTACAATCGACCCTCATTATGGAAAGCCAATGCAAACCGATCGACTTGCATAACTTATTCAGTAGTACCTCCATTTAGAACCTCCATTTAGAAAGTACTTGCGAATCAATCGTAGTTGAATTACCTTACCTCACTCGCTGTATCATTGTCTTGGTGGTAAACGTAGATTGTATTCTCATTATGCACATTTTTATTTACTAAACCAAAATTGATTGTACAAGCTGTTCCATCTGTGCCTCCCTTTGGTTCATTTTTTATTGACTGGCACATGTAAACTGTCGCACTGACACACCTTCCTGCCCAGAGACCGCTGTCCTTCTCTCCCTCTCTCTCTGTGCCCTGTTGGGTCGTTATGTCTGACGGCAACTGGCTTGTTTTCAGAGGCCGCTGCAGAGTGGAGACAGTGCTGCTGGTATTTATGGGCTTTCTGTCGATCTTTCAGGACATTAAAGGGGCTTGGCTGGGCTTCTGCTGCAGCTGCTCTTGGCAGTGCTGAGTCCTGTGTGAGGGATAGAGGCAGGGGAATGAGAGTAACGCCACCAGTTGAATTTGGAGGGTTTAAGGAATCGAGATAATGACTAGATGGAACTTTTTTCTTAACACTATATAGTAACTGGGTTTAGAAGTTGTCTAAATGTAATTATTGTTGATGAAGAACATGAAGAGGACACCCCGAAAGTAACTTTTTCCAAGCTTTAGACTGCTGCAATAGTTCCCTGCCTTAAAATGAATAGATAAGTGAGTGTATCCTGCAACTTTTTAACAAAAAAAGTGCTTTATTTACTATTACATTTATGTTCGATATCTTTAACCTCTTAATGCACTCGGCTAAGGTGGAGGTTTTCTCCAGTTCAGCTTTACCCACATTGAAAAGCTTCTCGACTGGAGAGCAACAGTGTAATGCCTCATTTGAAAGCTAAGACCTGCAAAGCTGATTGTAACTTTTTTGTCACATTGTCGCCGCGTTTGTCACATTTTTGTTGTGTTTTCATCTCTTTTTTTGACATTATTTTGGTCGTGTTTTTGTCTTTTTTTGTCGGTTTTTTGTTGCTTCATTGTAGTTTTTTGTAGTTTTTCATTGTTTTTTTTCGTTGCTTTTTTGACGCTTTTCTGTTTTCCGTTTTCATCCTCGTTTTCGAAACTATTTTGACACTTTCTTCGAGAAGCCATTAGCTTTGGGTAAAGCCAAACAGGAGAAAATGTGCTAGGTTCACATGGAGATTAAGAGGTTAAATGCTGCTGTCAGTTTAGAGTAAAATCTATCATTTGTACTAAATCTTTTGTGGCTGTAGCAGCAGCAATACGAGTCAGATTGATATGTGAATATCAACCTCTGGTATATTGTTCAAGAAGAGGATGGACTTTCAGCTGAGAATTTGTCGCTGATTGGATCAGATGCTTTGCTTAACCAAGTTTCAAATGCACAGTAGCTAAACACCAAAGAGCATCCTTAGGGTTTTACGCCGCCATGTTAACACGTTTGTTCCTAATGTACATCAGCGCGAACTGTACACGATGGATCATTGTGAGAGCTGAGTTTTCCACTTTGCAGTTCGAGGCAGCAGTTTTGTTGCAATAAAATACTTTTGGAGTTAGATTTTGTACCCAGACATAAACATTTGATTTCTGTACAGTCTTCCCCTCACTTGCTTGTAACTCTTGGTCTTCATCTTTTTCCATTCCTTTCAAACATCTTCTGATTGGTTTTCTACTCTTACATGACAACCAACTCTACCATACTGTCCCACACTGCCCAGTTTCCTTTCATCTGCTCCTGGTGAATGCACCACTTCATTTATATATAATCCGCTGTGCTGTAGACGGCACTGTACACAAGGACACTGCTCCTGCGAAGTGCTTATCCTCCAATGAGTCAGCTACAGGGAATACAGCTCCATGCTTATGTGCACACTCACAAATCCCTTTTATTGTGTGTGTGCGGAGTCACTTGAGATTTCCCTCCGCTGCCTTTGTCACCACTGCTTTCCCTTATCATATATTCATAAATTTTAATCCCTGAATCAATAGGAAACGCTCACTCAAAGTAAAAAAGGTTTAGGCCTGAAGGACACCTCGGTTTCTATGCGAGAGCTGGGGATTATCATCTGCATCAAGGCCCTAGATTATTGTTTTGAAAATAGAATAATATAAGCCACAAACCACATCCAGACAGTGTAACCATTCAGATCCTTGCAGCACTCAAGTTGCGCCCACTAATTTATTCTCTGGCTGCTGGTCCTTTTAGCTTTATATAAATTATCTCTTCGTTCCCCTCTCTGCCGGGAAGATAAAAAATATTAAATACCACTGCCAACGTATCCTGAAGTACTGAAAAAAGGTCAGAATAAAGCCTATTAAGGCTTTTTCCTTATAGAGTAAGTTACATTGTGTGCCCATGTCTATTTCTCGGCTCAGCTCTGATCCAAAGAGTTTCTACAGTGGGTCAAGTCTCTCTCTGACCTATAGAGGATTTCTCACTGCTGTTATTAGGATTAGAGCCATGGAAAACGGTTCCACAACACTGAGATAATGTACAGCCTCTTCAAAGGAATAGATGGTCGGGTCTGATACTTTTCAAAGCCCATTACAAACGTACTTTCAGTCATTTAACCGACTAGTATTCAGAGAGAAAGAGACACACTTCAGGTCTGTCGATGCTGGAATAAGCCCTGACAGGAAGTGACAAACGAGACTGAATTCAGATGTTTGTGTCATGAAGTACCAATGAATTAAACATTCGGTCTGTGTTAATGACGGTCTGTACAGTTGTTCTGGAGCTACTGTGCACACAGCGCACGGAGGGTGGCCGGCGGCATCAGAAAGAGGCAATTACAGAAGAGCGAGAGCCTCTGAACAAACACGATCTACATTTTTATATTTTATGCACTGGTTGCAGAGGCTTGGAAATGTTGCTCCTACTGCTTCTAACACTAGCAGGTCTTAGTGCTGGCTCATTGATCCAATTGTCCTGTCTTGTTGTGGCTGCACTTGCCTGTGGTGTGGTCGGCTCAATCATCAGACTCTTTCTTTTCATTCAGCATTTAACCTTTTCACTGTTTTCAAAAAGATGAAATCCATGACACTTAATGAGAGAAAGATTGGATGATGAGACGGTATTGACTTTTGTGACTGTAGAAGATAATAGTTTTTTTTTTTTTTTTGGGTTTGTTTGTTTTTTTGCATTTACTGAAAGCTAAACTTTTGGTTGCCATGTCTAAAGAAAACTTTCCTTAAATCTGTTATTATTTAATGGCACACTGTATAACGTGTGATATTGTTCAGCAATACGAACGACACACAGAATATATATGTTTATGATTATATTTCTCACACCAAAGACAAATCAACAACAGCATTTATTTTTACAACATTAATTTACGGAAGCCTGGCACATAAATCCTTATTCCTTTCAGACTGCACATCCTTTCAGTCGAGCCTTAATTGAAATCCATGATAAAAGTCTGACATGATCTTTAATAAAGGTCACATGGATCCTCAGAGACCGCTGCCATTTACCAGGACTGGATACAGACGAGCCCTGGACTACAGACGGACTCGAGCTCGGACTAAACATTGATGGGATTTGTGGTCGTAGATTTGACTCGGACCAAATATGGTCTAAAAGCCGGAGAGGATCTGAACCTGAAAAAAAGACCTGGACTAAAAGAAGCGGACTTTCTGGACCAAACTCGGGACGGTGGTCTTCAGCTGGCATCTGGACTCTTTGAAGTGTCCCGCACAGTTAGTAAGCGTGGGCCGTTCATAATGAGCGGAGAGCACATGCTGTTTCCTGTGTACTGTGCGTGTGTGTGTGTTCGGAGTATGTGTGTCGGTCTGTCTCTGCTCAACGGGATCGTGAATTCTGATTTAGCTCCTTTTTCATTCGAGACCATTCTTACTGGCCATTGCAACTGGAGACGCTCACCAACATCATGTTATACGGCTGTAGGGATTATGCCACAATGTTACATTTCTGAGGAGCGGTTACCGTTATTACCTAGGATTGCATTGCCGTGTATATTCAGATTGCAATAACTATTTTCCACTTGGAATAAAATCTAGGCTATAGGCTTTGATGAAGTTGTGGTATTGCTCATGTTTTACAAGACTTTTGGGTAACACTTTATGATAACTACACCTTATTTAGCCTTAATACAATATCTTTATTTGCTTAGCGCCTACGGGTGTGTCATACACTTTCTAAAGCAGAACCTGAAGCTGACCATGATCAGTACCAGCCTGGAAAATATTGCCTGTGTTTATGATGATCACTGGTACATTGGCAACATAATGCAAAGAAATGATGAAGAAAAGGATGTATTTGTAAACTTCATGAAACAATACTGAGAAAACAGTTTTTTTCTGGCCCCACTTTGTGCTGTGGATGTACCTATGATGATCCACCATACTGGCAGACAGTACATAACAAAAATGTGTAATCTCAAGAAATATGAATTCTTTTGAGGCACACAAATGTATCTACATGCATGCAAAACTAAAATGTTAAGTATTTGTCTGTGTACATAAATATGCATTTCTGTCGTTATAAACCTTGTGTTTTTGATTTTGACAATGGATGGTTATAAATGCACTATTTCTGACCTTTGTTTTAGCAAAAAACGAGTTGCATTCAAAATATTTTTACCCATGAAGTCATAGATAAAAAATGTCTGGCTACAGACCATGGTTGTCAGGTCCGCGTTTAAAGGAATAGGCCACTGTTTTTAAATACTGAGCTATGTTCTTACCTTGGCTCAGACGAGTTGCTATGTAGCTGTCTGGTCTTTACGCTGCACTCAGTCAAGTAAACAGAGCACAGACAGCGTTAGCATATAGCTTCTCATCTATGGATCCAAACAGAGGTGAAGTTAGAAGCAACCAAGCTCTTCCATGTTTTCCCTATTTAAACATGGTTATATGAGCCTGTACACCATCCAAGTATAGTTACACAAAATTAAACATGTCGATTTTCTAAGCGATATAAAGGGGAACTATATTGCCATATAGTAGTATAGGCGTATACGGTGGCCTATTCCTTTAAACCGCGGAATTGGGCGTTTTTTTTAAGCCATTCACCGGATGAAAAAAACTGTCCGCAGTTTTTCGCCTTGTTGTTTTCAAATAAAATTGGCTATTTCTATCTTATTTCTGATCAAAATCACTATTTTGAATGACAAAATCTAAAATCCAAGGGTCTGTGAGCTGCTGTTTCAATAATGGAGAGAGAGCGGTTTCTCATCATCGCAGGAGCACATTGACTCTGTTAACTAGTAAACAATATTGAAAATCCCAGCCGTGCCATAAGTCCGTTGGTTCCTGCGGTTTTTCAGATAGTTTTGGGCAGGTTTGGCTGCCCAGACCTGGCAACCCTGCTACACTCTGACTGATGTGCCTTTTTGAGATTATCTGAGTAGGACCCATCTCTGTGAAGTTATAACTCATTTTATCAGATCGACATCTTGCTTCTACTGCAGCGAGGTTATATCCTATAATAAACTGAAACCTAGAATATGAAGATGATCACTCAATGCACTTTTGTAGAGCCCCTGACATTTTGGGAAAAAAGTTCAGAAATTTACAAATTGCCAATTTTAGCAGGCTATAAATCCAAATATTTACAGTGTAGCACATTTTTGATGATTGCTCCTGGAAAGTTTTGTAGTCATGGCACATCCCTTTACATGTTGCCATTGCTGAGCGACAGCTCTTTAAAAATGCACACAAACACGAAAAGCACCCAGGAGCAGAAAATACCCAGTTTTGTAAATTGTTTAAAAAAAAAAAAAAAAAGCTCTAACTCCCAAAAAAAACTTTTGGGAGTTAGAGCAAATAACTGTGCGTGTGTTCATTACACATGTGCAGGAACTAAACAAATAATAATAATTCATCCAAATCTGAGACGGTCACCTGGGAGGCTGTGGGTGAAACCACACGGAATGACCCAATGGCAATAGTTGGGGGAACAAAAAGTATTTAGTTTTTCACATTTTTTCACACGGGAGTACAAAACACACCCACATAAACACATAAACTTTTTTTTTTTTTTTTTTTTTTTTTTTTTTTTTTTTTTTTTTTTTTTACATCACACATAAAACTACATGATGCAGTGATTGACAGTTCTTTGTTCTGACTGGAGTTGGATTCAGGACTATTTTTGGCGTTTATTGCAAACACTCATTAAGCAGGGTTATTATTATCACCCCTGCGTGTCCGTCTCTACCCCGCACCTGTTGAATCCGTGCTCCTCTATGGAAACAGCAGCTGATTAAAGCCGTTCATTCAAAGCTGTCGTCATTATTGCTCAGCCGCTCCCACAGCAGACAAAGGGCCAAACCTTAGTGACTCATACCTGACTGTGCGGGGAGGAGGGAGGGCAGATGTCCATGGTTTCTCTCTGCCGCTTTTAGAAAGATGAGGCTTTAAGGATGTATGTAAGGATTTGTACTGTAGACAAAAGTTCTCTAGCTGTCATCTCTGCTGGAATGTTTGGTGCTGAGGACATTTCACCCTCTCTTACCTGGAGAGTGGAGAGGCTTTGTCAGCATCTTGCGATCATTCAGCAGAAGGTTGAACATATTCCAGTCTATTCCTGTCCAAACAATAATGATGATAATACTGGCGAAGCCTCTTGAGAAGCAAAATGTCAACACTGAAACAACCAAAAAGGCTTAAGTAAGTCCTTTATTTGTCATTGTACAACTGTACTATGGTTGTGTTCAGGTTATTAGTCCTGAGCCGCTGCGAATGAGCCGCGCTGCCACTGTGAGCCAACCAGTGTGTTTTTAGAGGGCGGGGAAACTGTAGCACCCAGAGGAAACTTGACTGGGTGCCTTCAATGCTCCTCTGATCCTCTGAGACGGTGCTGCACCTCCTGGGTTTGTCCCTGTTTCACTATTATAGAGCGTGGTGTTCTGCACTGGTCAGCTCCACCTTCTCCTTCCTCTTCCTCCTGCGCAGCTCCCTCTACTCCACAGCAGCCTTTGACCATCTTCTGGGTAGAGCTTAGCAGTTAATCTGCCCATTAGCCAGAACAATAGTAGGGATAGAAGGCATGTGTGGCTTAGCTGTGAGTCTTGACCGGATTCATCCTCGTTTGTCCCTTTTGTTTCCTGTTGCACCTCTTCTGACGCCTCCACTGTGCTGCTCTTCAGAAGAAGAAACGTGCAGGTCCCAAATGTCTTCAGCTCATAAGCTCGCTTTTTGTTTACTTTTAAAAAGCTGCTTTCTTCAGGACCATTATGGACTCTGCAGTAAAAAAAATCCACCAAACCCCATAGGCATTGTCTACTATAGAAAAAAACTCCCAACTGTCCCAAGGCTACCAAAAAGTGCCCTACATTTAAGTCTTTTTAGGCTGGAAAAGACTTTCGGACAACTAGCAGTACAACTCCTTCCTACTAGATTGGTTTATAGTCAGCCTGCTGATAAATAATAATAATAATGAAAAAAAAAAAATCGGTAGTGCTGACAAAGCCTCCATAAAAGGCTACATTTAGAGAAGGACCGGGCAATTCATTTTCTCAAGAGGCCACTTCAGAAACCTGAATTGAGTCAGAGGGCCGCATCCACAGTTACTGAAACTTATTCTGCTCAACTTTATCCTATTGTAAATTGCACTAAATTATGTATTTTGAATAGACTAGCTGATACTGGTATTTAGAACTATCATTTTCTGTAAATATTTAGCCATACCAAGCCAAGGACCAAACCACATGCAAGAAGTCTACTGCGGAAATAAACAAGACAAAGGCTACAGAGGAGGAATAAGGTCTACAGAGGCTGATCAGGCTCATGTCTGTGTCCAGACTTTATGAAAAAACTCTGGGGAAGTATGCTCGTGTGTGCATCGTTATTTATTCAACTTCAGCCGCTCTTATCCTCGTTAACTGTCTCTTACCACCACGGTGCTTAAACCTAAAAGGCAGAGAGACAGGCTGTCCACTGCCGAGTCCTGCCTCACAGTCTCAGCGATAGCGAATTTCCCCGCAGACTTTAAAACATGATGCACGTGGTCCTTATGCTTCTGTTTTTGTGACATCCAACAATACGCCTCCTGTTTTCTTAGTTTAGCTTTGCACTCCGTTTGACAGAGGCTTAGCCATGTTGAGCCATGTTGAGCTATCAGGTGCTGGTCACAACGCCAACACCCCCCTACTCAAAGAGGTGCCATTGCGCTGTAAACGCGTTGCGACTGTGTCTTTTAAAGCGCCGCCAAAAATGCCGAAAAAAATTATATCTTCATGGAAAATGAGCAGTGGGCTGGATTAAATTGCTTGCTGGGCCGGAGATTTCCCAGGTCTGATTTAGAGGTTCTGAGCTAGACATTATGCAGCTTAAGGCCACCTTATTGCATTGTAATTGCAGTGCCTTTATTAAAACAGTAGCTGCGTTTTCTGCATATATTATACTTGTAAAATGTAGTTTGATCATCTGTAGCATCCAATTTAATCTTTGAAAGAACACAATGCAATAACTCCCATATTGGCCATACATTTCTAAAGTGGGGAGTAGAGTGCCATTTAAACAATGCCTCCGTGGTATATACTGTAAGTAAGTAAGTAAAAAAAAATCAATAATAAGTTTAATGCTTTTGGGAGAGCAAACTTAGAGATGTGTGAAGGACTGAAATTACATAGGGTTAATGTGTGCAAAGATCAACGTGCCCCATTAATAAGTTTAGTGGTACCATCCCAGCATGCACTGCATCTGGAATTTGCATATGTTACTTGTATGGGCTAAGAAGGTGATGAAGGTGGCTACGGTTTTTTCCAGGGCTGTTAAGGCCACAATTGTTGCACATTGTATTTGAGTTGTAATTGATGTACTGAGTCGGGGTGCTGCCTTTTATAAAAATGGGTCAAAAGCCTGATGAAGACTTTGTTGACGTTGCAGAATAATTATGGGCCAATAAAAGATGCCTAAATGCCCTTAGTCATTCGGTTCATAGAGGATGTTAAAAAAACAACACTGAATCAAATTACAAGGAGGGCAATTTTCCTTTAGTGGGCAGAGACAGTGGAGCGGAGAGAAATGACAGAATAACTGGGTCATGGGTCTAAACGGAAGGTAATTGTTTGTAATAGCCATTATGTGTCATAAAAAGACATTACTAAACCAAGGGTGATCAAAGTTCTGCCCGGGGGCCAAAACTGGCCCTCAGATACATTTCTAGTGGCCTATAACGTTTTAGTGGCCTCCGTACTGAACTTCAGTATACGGCCCTTGCCCACTTGCCTTCACAACATACTGGAATGTTATGTAATAATTTCAGATTTCTTTTCAGATCACTTCAGTAACCTTACTACTATGACAATATGAGCTATGCTAAGGCAATGTTATCGTTATTTGCCTCTTCTATATTTTGGTGCTATGATGCAGTTATACCTGATGGTGCTCACACTGGTGTTTCCTGGAGGACTTTGCAGCACTAGAGTGTATAAGATTAATGGATTGGTCTCAATCCTATTGGCAGAAGTCCACCGACCGTGAACATCCACGGTGCCAGGGGAGTCTCTGGCCTTTACGGCGCTCCTGAGCTCGGGCCAATGCGTCTGTTTCTTAGATGTCAAATAAAAACCATCCATCCATCGGCATGTTGAGGTGTGTCTCAGGAGTTTGGGGGTTTTTAATTAATTGGCTAAGTGGCCTTCTTCTGCTTGCCATGTTTGAACGTGGAATCTGCTTGGACTAACCAGTAGGGCTGAATGTTTTTGAGAAAAAGATTCAGATCACTATGCACATGCCCAGAAGCATTTGCATTTGAGAGGAGACTGACATATGAACTGCTCAACTAAAGTAAACTAAATCACAATCAATATCACTTGTATTTCACTCTGTTTTGCGCCGTCTTCTTGTCTTGTGTAGTTACAATGTCGCGTTAATGTAAAAGTTTCGATTTACTAGAAAGTCGAGCTCTAAAACAAAAGGAATTATCGGTATAATACAGAAAACACAGTCTTGGTTAAATTTGCTCCACAGCTTCATAGACCCACTGTATTGTCCCACTAACTGATCTTTTGATATTGTTTCTACACAGGACCTGGGCATGGAGTCGACTTCGCTGGATGATGTTTTGTACAGATACGCCAGCTTCAGGAACCTGGTTGACCCCATCACACATGACCTGATCATCAGCCTGGCCCGCTACGTCCACTGCACCAAGACGGTAAGACACTCGAAAAATGTCACCATGTCCTGTTGGGGTAAAATCACATGCTGTGTGATTCAGAGCTCACATCATGTCAATCAAAGGTTAATAGTTAGTTGTTGTAGATCCAGGACGTTTGAATTGGGAGTATGACTTTGCAGTGCCCTATGGGATCACTTGACCCTGTTGGACTCTGATGTGTCCTTGTATTTGTGCATTATGTCATGGAGCGAAAGAGGCTGCAGTGACAGAGCACATGAATAATGGAGGAGGAAGGAGCCGTGATGGAGATGTGAATTAAAAGGCCTTGTGTGTAATTGCAGAGTTGGCTGTGTTAAGCCTTCGATCACAGCTGCTAAAGCATCCGTATAGAGAGCGGAGATCAGGCAAAACAACAATATTGGTTAATAATGTATAATGCAACATTCTTTGCCCGTACACAAATCAAAAACTGACCTGCCCTGATTATTTAGCACTTGTTTCTCATATATCCTTAGATCAGTGAGGTACTTTAGTTTGCATAGAGCCTAAGATAAGTCTAAAGCATAGACTTATCTTGTCTCAGTATGGTACAGATCACTAGCCTGGCAAGCCTTACTTTCATGATTTTCTGATGTTTTGGTGAATGTTAGGCAAATAGCGGATGCATCCAGACCTCTAACACTGTTTTATAAAATGACCAATCTGCCAAAGTGCAAGTAAAGCAATGCCTTGTTTATGTTGTTGTTTTTATTATAGAACACTTATTATTTATTTAAAACATTAAATTGCCTACCACACACCCGGACATGACAACACGGCAATCACTCGTCCTGGATTGTACCGGCTTAAATCATTCGAGAAGAGGACAAACGTTTGGAGCAGCATTTGCTGCTAATTGAATCAAGCACGGGACAAATCCATTTAATTTTTTATGTTTAATGGTTTTGTGTGCTTTAAGAATGTAGCAGCATACCTCGTGTTGTTAATCAGTATCCATTTTAGGCCAGGAGGATCAGATTGTCGGGAGCCGCACAAGATGGACTCTCGTGTGTTCGTGTGCAAACTCACAGATAGTGTATAGTGTAAGAACACTGAGATCACTCTAGTGTGGTATGTTTGGGTCAGGCTATGCTGTGGGAAATAACTTTCTGTTTATTGACAACTTTTTGCTTTGGTTTCACATGTCACTGCTATTGTCGCTGCATTGTAACAGCTCATGGTGCAACTGTGAGTTTAACTACTAGTGTTGGATGCTTTTTAAATGCTTGAAGCAAAGCAGAGCTATTTTTGCTGTTAGCTCAGCAATAATGCAACATCTTACAGAATACGTCTGTTAATCTCAAGAACGAGAAAGTGTTTCATTAAAAATAATAACATTTTTTCTTTTTACTTCAAAGTCCTGTTGTTTTTGCTTGAATGTGCTTTCTCTCTTGTCCAGCCAATGCACAGTAATGCGTATAGCTCTTTATCAAAGTGGGTCCCAGAGCTAAACCTCTCCAGACCCCACTGCAGAGGGGTACGGTGTCTGGAGCAGTTCAGACACCCTTCTAAGTACTAAACGGTTCATTCTGAATGGCAAAAACACAAACTGCTCCAAACTCCTACAGAAGAGAGGCTTATGTTGCGTTAATTACTATTCCTTTCATTGACCGCAGATATATACCTACAACAGCAGTCGCAGTTTTGGAGATGTTTAGCCATCTAAATTGTTAACATTTTACTCTCCCTTACTTTGCCTGCAGTTCGTATTTTGTATTTCACATTTGATGCTGCTCAATATAGGCATCTGCGTGCAATATAGTTTAATACAGCAGTTGTTCACAGTGCATATTAAGCATATCAGTGAGCGATATTTAATGGCAGCTAATCTTCTTGTACCTTCTTACCTTACTACATGCATTTATTGCCTCTTACTGCAATCAATAAACCTAATTTATTTGCACAAACATTTCCTTTCAAAATGTATTGCCGTCTGCTCATCTTATGGTACTTTCACTCAGTAGTACAAACACTAAAATTAATTTCATTTCATTTATTTATTTATTTAATATGGACATAGCAATTAACATTGGACGAACCAGATGCATTGTTTAAAGTGTTATAGCACATGTGCTAATTTTCAACACCTGTCCATAGGGGGCTTTTAGGTTACAAAGATAAAACACCTTATTAAACAAGGTTACAATAAAACACATTATTAAACAAGATAAGGCACATAAAATAGTCAATTAAAATTACAAGTGCGGTACCTCAAATATTTTCTCACTTATTTGGGCCTTTAGGGGAACGTGCACACCGATCTATAGGCTGTTCCTAAGCAACAGTTTGGTTTCACGGGGAGCAACTTAAACGAGGGCCGATTTCTTTTAGATGGACCCCTTCACAAGGAAACCGTTTAGTGCAGTCAATACGTGAGCACAAACAACCATAAATGTACTTTGTATGTGTTTCATTTATTTTCTGTGCACCTTTGACCTCGAGGGGGTGCATGATTGGTCGAACTCTGACTTTAGTCGTTTGTAACAGTTGTTGCATTCAAAATAACAAATAAAACACTCTCATACTACTTACTGCAAAAACGCATGTACACAGGTACCCTTTGAAAATAACACTGAATACAAATACCAACTAGTATTCAGGTCATAATTCGTGTAACCTCCTATACCTCTGGTGGGGTAACAGAGGAGCTGGGGAAGAAAAGCACAAAAATCCCCCTTTCATACAAATGACCTACCTATTAGCCATATGAGTCAAAACGTGAAGCTGTATTCAAAATAGCAGAGGTCCAGGTTGTGCCCTCGGGTCTGCAGTCAGACAGCAGAGGCCATAACACTGAATAGACCACGACACTTTGAATAGACGAGGGCATTAATGCACGTGGGCGGCCGAAAAAAAGGACGAACTGTGAGCGTGTTTTGTATTCTTTATGTACAGCAGGCCGTGGGAGACGCTCCAAAGTGGAGAGGGCTTTGTTCTCGCCGTGCGCGGACGAGCTGTAAAGCTTATTAACAAAAGTCGGCTGCATAGAAAAAATGAGAAAGCCAAGGGGGGTAACCGCGGCGAGCAAAACAATGTTGTGTGATTTGAAATACAAATGAGGTGGTGGTACTACTGTGTGTTAAAGGGATATTTCAGGATTTTTCACATAGGGCCTCATTTCCTAGTTATCCAGAGTGTTGTTGATGTCTGGGAGTATGTTTTTCTTAAATTCATGCAGTTCTTATATTTGAAGAGTCTAGTGGCGCTAGGCTAGGGCAAGGCTAAAGCATTTCTATGGTATCAGTTAGTCTGCATTAAAAACAGTCTGACCCACTCCACAGTGCACCTGAGGTAAATCACGTATAACGCCAGACTAACCATATAAATGTCTGTGTCGATAGAATCATTTTAACCATTTTTGCATTTAAAATAACTTATATTTGAGCAGCATCAGCTTCGTGGCTATAAGCTAACGCAGCGGCGGAGTGATCTAGTCCCTCAAAATGTGGTAATTCATGTGATGCAAAGCCAGTTATATTTCAAAAATTATTCTATCGACACAGACATTTATATGGGTAGTCTGGCGTTATAAGTGATTTACCTCAGGTGCACTGTGGAGTGGGTCAGACTGTTTTTAATGCAGACTAACTGATACCATAGAAATGCTTTAGCTTTGCCCTAGCCTAGCACCACTAAGCTCTTCAAATATAAGAACTGCATGACTTTAAGAAAAAAATATCTCCAGACATCAACAACACTCTGGGCCTCATTTCCTAGTTATCCAATGTCAAAAATTCTGAAATATCCCTTTAAGTTATCTACAAGACACGGGGGGTTAGCGATGATGCGTGATGTAAAAAGGAATTCTTTGTGCCTTCGTACCGCACAAGCATGAGATTGAGCTGTTACCGAATAAGTTTATTTTTTTCTTTTTTCGTCTAGACACTTTTGTAGGAGTGGGAGATGTTAAAATCCTCCGCTGCGTCCCCAGCCTGGATTTGGGCATGTGTTTTTCAACCGTGACCGACACACATCCAACCAGGCGCAGAAAAAGTCCCATTGATGTATCTGGGACTGAGGGGGTGTATATTTGATTGTGATGGAGGCAGTGTTAGAGATGGGAGGAAGTCTGATAAACAAGTAGAGGATGATGTCGAGCCAAATGAAACACATCTGATCATCTTTCTGATCGCATCGCGTTTTCTTTTACATGTGCAAAGTCCCAGCTTTATGTTTACGCTGGGACTGTCCTGAGAGATTGACGTCGCCTCTGTGTTTTTAAAGTTCATTCAGCGAATTCCTTCTGATCATTTGGCACTCAAATTGCAGCGACTCGTCTCTGATTTTAGAAGCCGTTGTTTTTAGCCCCTGTTAGACTGCTTCACTCCTTGTACCAGTATGGGTAAATAATGTATGACCACAGTAACATAGTAAGCACTGGCAGTACCAGCAGTAAGAGATATGAATGCTGTATTTGGGAGTAAAAGCAGTTTGTGGTTGTAGCATATTCACCTCTTAACCCTTGGCCTTAACTGAGCACATTATCTCCAGTGTGGCTTTACCCAAATCTAAAAGCTTCTTGGGTAAAGCATCAAAATAGCGACAAAAGAACTAGAAGAAAACGCAACAAAAAAGCAGCAAAGAATTCAACGAGAAAAGTGGCAGAAATGTGACAAAAACACAATTAAAAGATGCAAAAAAATAAATAAATCAACAAACGCGGAAAAAAAACAACGCAAAAGAGTGACAAAAACCTACAAAATACTGGTAAAAATTATATGAAAAAGAAAGTGAAAAAAAGTGACGATAACAACATGAGGAAAAAGATCAGTGTTGTAGGTCTTGGCTTTCAAATGAGGCATTACTGTGGCCTATAGGCTGTAAGCTCCAGTCGAGAAGCTTTTAGATTTGGGTAAAGCCAAACTGGAGAAAATGTGCTCGGTTAAGATGGGGGGTTAGAGGTTAACTGAAATAGTTGCAGCAGCAGTATTGGTAATAATGTAAGCAGTACGAAGCAACAGTAGCAGTACCACAATTAATTACTATTCATATAGTACTCTAATTTCATTCTTCCACTTCCTTCGCCTCGCCTCTGTGTCGGTCTGGGCTGGCCCGATGCCCCCAATCTCTAAAACAAGAAAAATGAGATTTAATTATTAGAGCGATTCATCTGACGAAGAGAGGAAGCGCTTAGGAGTAATTTGCCCGAGCATGTGGGGCCTCTACGCTGACAAATTGGCGCAAAGTAATGGTTTGTGTTTGGACGGCGTAGGCCCACTCTATCAGCCATCGCCAGGGGGTTGGTTAGTATCGCGGAGGAAGATAGATAAATAACAAGGATAGATGGAGAGAGAAAGATAGACAGGCAGACAGAGAAGATATCAGTGGCTTCACTCCAGAGATGTGGGGATCTATTAGATGACACAAGACACAGGCAAACTGGAAAGAAACTGCTACAGAGAGACCGATATGGAGAGCCATTATGCTAAAGTTAGTGAGTTCCTTCCTAATTTAAAGCTTGATTATTTCTTTCTTCGGGGCAGGGTGCATCTGAAATATGGGAGTGTGAGTTAGAGCTGAGGTGAAGTCATAGCTGCTGCTGCTGCTGCTGCTTTTATTGACCACACCATTCACTTCAACACAACTCAATTCAACTGATTTATGGAGACCGGGAAACCACCTTGCTTCAGCCTGGTGCGTACATCTCCACTGTGGACACACAGAACAAGACTCAAGGCCATTATCCAGAAATGGTAAAGAAATAGAAACATTGCACTTTCTACAATGACATCGGTGGTATCGGTGTTTTATGAAAAACAGCTGTCAATAAGCCCAATGCCCATCTCGGCTCGCCCGTTGCATTATGGGTAATGGAATGTCTTTTGGCTACCAAACAATAATGATAGTTAGCGTAAAGCAATGAAGAAAGCTCTGATTTGGAGCGTTTTAACCGCTGGAAAGTTGATGATTTAAAGCGTTTTTGTCGTCGCCATGGAGCCTGTTACAATATTAGCTTAAAGTCTATTTTTACAACCGGAGCTGCGTACGGAGATAGTCAGAAACGAAACTACCATTCATACGAACAGATGCTTCAAAAGTGACGACCAGTCCATGTTCATATAGTTGGAATAACTATGGAATAAATATGTCAGAAAAACATTTCTGACCCTTGAAGGCGACTGTTGGACAAAGTCCAGGCTCTGAAACTGTGGCCTCATGTCGCCGATATTCACAACATTTAAACTGAAATGAGAAATACATAGAATCCCTCTTTTTTTGTCAATAAGGAGGTGGACAGTAGACGAAATCTTTTTCTTAATTGTGACCAGAGAGATCCACATACACACATAGACTATGTCATCTAAATGTACTTTATTTGTATTTTTTTACGAGTGATCTGATGGTGTACAACAGAGCTAATCGGTCGCTAATTTGACAGACGGAAATGTACCCACTATATTTAACATCAACACCATTTTGGAACTTTTCCCTGTGATTACAAGACGAATTCAAATTATTTAAAAAGTGAGGGTGTCTGTGTCGGGCTGATCCCAGGTCCTGTCGTTCCACTGTCCGCTATGGTCCGCTCCTGCTTACGGAGCCGCCGCCCTGACTTTTCCCTTTCAAGATATTGACAACTTACATATTTGCAAGAAATGTCACTTGAGACTTATAGTCTGTAAACCAATGCCCGTATGCCTTATAGTTCACGGTTATGGCTCAATATACTTCAGTGTTCACGCTCCGCTACCTGAACTCGCTCACACATTTCAATGGCGGAGTGGTTTGTTTGGTAGCCGAAATTAGGAGCCTGATTGACTCACGCATGCGCAGTCGAGATGGGCATTGGGCTTATACCTGAAAAGGGTCGAGCCGTACACAGTGACGTCAGGTTAAACGTTGCATTTAATTGATTTGTTTCAATTCAGTGGTGTGACATTGCCAGTGCTTAATTTGATCCCCCGCATTCCCCCAATTTCCAGTTTTTCAGGGTAAAGGATCCGGGAAATATTTAGGAGGATCCGGCAAAGATTTGATCTGATATAATGGTATTTAATGACAGTGTTCCGGCAAATGTTTTGGCCTGTTCCCCGAATCCATAACATCAGACCCAAAGTGTTCCTGAAAATACTCATTTACAAATTAAGCACTGGACATTGCATCTTACCGCAATATACAACAATGAACTTGCATAATTGCATACCAAAAATGAAGGCCTCTTAATAGTATGTACAGCAGCAGAGATGGGTAAAGTTGACAAATTGAATTTCTCAAGTAAGAGCAACGTTATTGAGCATAATAGTCTGATTTATTTTATAGAAGGAGTGACGTAAATGACCTAGCAGTATACAAAATAATGTGAAAATGTGTACGTATTTCCAAAGAATACATTAAATAAAAATTGCTAAATGATGCAAGACACACAAACCTAACACTTTTGATATAAAATCATGAAGCTTTACATTTGATTATTTGACGACAAGAGCCCTGTCCAGTCAACAATATTTTAATCTCTACTGCAATACCTCTTTTCTCGCCATTCAACTGTGTTTTTTGCCTTTTCTGCGGGCTGCATTTGTGGTCTTTGTGTTCCACATTGATTTACTGGATGCTTTTGTACGTCTTTGCCGTGTTTTTTTTACTGCAGAGAGTCCATAATGGTCCTGAAGAAAGTAGCTTTTTAAAAGTAAACCGCTAGCTCAGCTAGCTAGCACAGTGGAGGTGTCACAGGAGGCACTACAGGAAACTTAAAAAGGGACAAACGAGGAGGTATCTGAGCAAGACTCATAGTTAAGCCACAATGCCTTCTGTTCCTATTATTGTTCTGGCTAATGGGCGTTCACTGGAGAATAAAACAGATTAACTGCTAAGCTCTTCTCAGAAGATGGTGAAAGACTGTTGTGGACCGGAGGGAGCTGCGCAGGAGGAAGAGGAGGTGGAGCTGACCAGTACAGGACACCATGCTCTGAAACAGGGACAAACCCAGGAGGCGGCGCACCGTTTCAGAGGATCAGAGGAGCACTGAAGGCAGCCAGCCAGGTTTCTTCCGGGTGTTACAATTTCCCCAACCTCCATAAAAAAAAGCTGGTCAGGTCGGCCCACTGTGGCGGCACGGCTCAGTCGCAGTTGCTCAGGACTAACACCTGAACACTATTTCGTTGTGCGGTTGTACAATGACAAATAAAGCACTTACTTACTTACTTAAATACTGTTTTGATTTGATTCCTATTATTATGGGAGCAAGATCCATATCCATCCTAGTGCTCAATAACATCTCTGACACCAATTTTATTGCAATTTAATCCAGTTTTCTAAAGGTCTCTACAGATCACTTCAAAAGGTACTTTTCTTTTTTTAAAGGCTGAATAGAAAGCTTAGTTTTCCTTTCAAAGCATCATTTCAGAGCATGGAAATGAACAAATTTCAAGTGTACTTATTACTTAATGATTTTTTGGTTAGTCTTCCGTTTATGGATGTTTTTGTTCATTTGGGGTTGCACCTTGCCAATTCCAACTAGATGCATGGTAATATGGCAGATTTTTGTCGCTACCTGTATGACAGAAATGGATGCATTTTGTTGCCAATGGACACAACAACAATTTGGGGTGAGATTTGAACCAATTAGTCATGCGGCCTAATTGGTTCAAATTGCTTTAGCCTTTTACTGGACTCGCTGTTATTCAGGCAGGGACCTGGTATCGGCAGCGGCATTGAGCAAAAGCAGTGTAAGGTTTATTCAAGAGTACTTTAGCCGATAAGAGTTTAGGGCTTGTCTGAGCCTTATATATATTATCCCTTTTCATTCAGCCAGGGCTTCCTTTTCACATTTTCCACACCAGATGTCCTTCCAACAGTTTGTATCGTGATGAATGTGCAGTGTGGCCAAGGACTCTACAAACATCCTATTGGTGGGCGAGCATTCGGACTGTGCCACTGCATACCACCACAACAAAGAACCCACTCTACATAAGAAGTCAATTTCCTCTCAGTTAAAGTTATTGTACAATTGAATACATTGTGTCTTCCACGTCGGACGTTTGCAAGAACAGAGAACATCGCTTCACTATGAAAGCCATTATCGCTTCGCTTCATTTGAAAAAGTAATTTTGGCCCTAAGAAGGAACTGTGTTTTGTGTCTCAGTTATGCCCAAAGGCTGTTACATCTTTTACTCTCAAATGCTTACTGCTCGAAAATTGCCTGTTTGGTCGTGTGTGCCCTTGAATGTTCTCCCAGGTTTTTGGCCGTTTAGGCAATAGCTGAATATTTATGTGTGTAGAGAAGCCCATCTGTTGAAGTCTCCACCTGAATGCTTGCATTTTAATTATCCGAGTGGGTTGCTGTGGTGCCACCGGGGCAGCTGTGCACAAATCAAGCTGCAGCTTTGCTTTTATGTTGTATATTTTTGCAAAAAGTGAAGTGAAAACAGTGACACAAATTTAATACAAAAAGATGTATCGTTCTAGGGTAAATTCTTGACACCTGTTATTATAGGAGAATTTCTCTTTTTTTTCATGTGTGCGTGTTGGGTTTTTTAAGCTGATGTGCAAGAAGCAGGAATTCATGAATTTCATTAAGTTAGGATGGAAAGAGATGACGGGATCAAAGCACCCCCAAAAGTGCCGCTTTTGTGGGATGTTCCAAACTCTAGTGGTGGTCCCTATTCATCAAAAAATGGTTCAAGGAGCAGTGGTGAACCAGCAACAGGTGAAGCTCACGTACGACTTGAACTTAAGTTAATTCTGGTTCCTGTCATAATACGAAGCAGCATTTCGGCAAAAGATGACAACAGCTAGATTTCACTAGTCGAAATCGAAATTGCAACTTTAATAGTCGACAAATTTTATATAAAACAAACAATTTTTTTAGACTTCTACAAGCAACAAAAATGTATGCGATTCCTATATTCGTTTTGTTCATTCACCCTAAGAAATGTTTTGAATGTCAGTCAGACTATATATAGCCTGAATCTGTGGGAACATTGTCCCTGTCCTCCTGCTGTTTGGCTTCTCCTCCTGTCTTTGCCAGTCAGTTTGTTTCCCCGTGTCAGCCCTGCTCACAACTAGCCTGGTGAGACCAGAATGATTCCCCTCTGTATTTTTTATCCAGCGGGGGATCAGTCTGGTCACCCTGCCCTCGTTCGCGGCTTCCGCAAAATCAATCCGTTCACGTGCAATCAGATTCGTTTATTTGCCGTGACGTGTTAGGAAGTCCCCTCAATAACAATCTACGAACGACGCACGAAAGAGAGAAAGCGTGTCTCCAATCGGCGGTAAATGACCAAAAACACATCGACAGTAGGTGAGTTTCGTGATTCATAATCCTGCGCAAATATTAACGCAAAATCGCTAATAACACCGCATCAACGGCAGACACCCGCCCTTCGCTGATTGGTTTACTCCGCTTCCTGTTTGCTTGCGTATGTACCGCTGTGGAAATGAATTTGACGCAACGGTGACCAGACTCACTCGCTGGTACAGCAGTGAGTCTGGAATTTTTCCAGGCTAGCTCACAACCTGCTCCCTGCAGCACTTGTTTTTTTATAAGACAACACTCACATGGAGCTCTCCACCTAAACCTACATTACACTTCGGACAAGAAGGACATTTAGCGCAAGAACAGCGTTACTCAAGGCGAAGCTGGTATCTTGTGTACAAACAACAATGCACCAATGCTTTCGCCGGTAGGGCATTGCTTGACTTGCTTAGGGTAGAAAGGGGGTAGACTAAAGTGTGGTGTGCTTCCTCTTCACTCTCTTCTTTACATCAACATGCGTGCACACATCCTATGAAGGACAAATTACAAACTATTTCTCCACTGTAAGTTAAACACTGTCCATGTCCTGAGAGCGATGCCGCAGAATCGTGATCAAAACACCAGCATGTGCGTCCCCCCATAGACTTAATATTGATTGACGTGTTGTGCTCACTGTTATCATAATAATAATAATGGCTTGCACTGTATTACCAAGTTTCTCAAAGCACTACACTGTATTCATTCACGCCATACTTGGTGTAGAAGAAGAAGAAGAAGGTCTCCCATCCAAGTACCGACCAGGCCCTTCCCTGCTTAGCGTCCGAGGTCTGACGGGATCGGGCATACATTAATTACTCCAGTCGAGAGAGAATTCATGATGGCTGCTCTGTCTCCTCCTACAGAGCTTGTTCCAAAGAAGGCGGGAAATATCCAGCAATTGTAAAGAAATAGAAACATTGCACTTTCTACAAGAACATTGGTGGCATTTTCTTTGCACTATGTTTTATGGAAAAGAGCTGTCAATACCTGAAAAGGGTTGAGCCGCACACAATGATGTTAACGTTGCATTTAACTGATTCGTTTCAATTCAGTGGTGTAACATTGCCGAAATATACAACAGTTAACTTGCATAAAGCGTACCAAAATGAAGGCCTCTGCATGTATTGCAGAGAGCTCACCCATCATCCGTGAGGCGAGCAGAGCAGAAACACGCCTCCACAGTGCTCCAGGGCCTGTCAATCAAAGTTTCAGGCGTATATCTTTTAATTCTACAGCACCAAACCCAGCGTGGTTAAGAATATGATATTCAGCCCAGCGTAGTCACATCACGCAATGTTTAGAAAAAATAAAGTCTTTTAAGCAGTGTTTGGGAGGTGCAAAGACTCCATTGGAATCTGTTTTATGAAGTGTCTTTTGGAGTCGTCCTTGGCCACCAGCGGGTGGTATTGCAGGAATGTCAGCTCCCGGCCATGAGGACCATAGAAAAGCATGTTCCTCGCCCGTTGGTCCTCCCCACACTCCCCACCATCCAGATTCGCGGAAACAATTCCAGTTTGGTACGGTCTGTAGGAGGTAAAGCTTGGGGAGGGACCACTGCTGTAACATCGCCATGGGTGTCTGCAACCCCATCCAGCCTTCTTACTTTTCCAGGTAGGAAGCTGAAGATTCCACACAGCGCCATCCGTCTGCGCAAAAGTCTAGCCTGCGTTTCGAAAAACAAGATGGAGCCCAGTGTATTTTACAGACATAAGCCACACAAGTTTTATGTTTTGTTTTTGTAACATTTATGCCCGTTTCAATAAACCAAAGCCTTAAAGAGAGCAGTTCACATTGAACCAAAGCCATAATCCAATCTGGCAGTTCCTCCGTTGTTTGTTCTTCTTCTATTGAGCCCGTCTTGACAGCAAAGGCTCTTATCAAAACTTGTCAGAAAAATTACAATGCGATATTGTCCCCAAATCATTCAGCCTCGACAACCACCAGCAGATAGATCCTAATATGACTGATATGGTGACACGATGCTGCATTGTCTGCCCATTTCCCTCCACGTGACCTATAAAATAAATGAACACACATCGCATTAAGTATATTTCGCACAGCCTCGCCCCAGCTATGATTCATCTCAATTTGACGTCACACGGTGCCAGGGGGCTGCAATTTGCACATCAAGAGAGCAGATCACCGCATTATGGGCTAAATCGCGCATAATGCTCAGTGTTTGTGAACGCTTGTGTAAACAGGGGTCATAGTTCATTAATGCGGCTGCGTCTCTCAAAAACACAAACAATTACAGCGAACGAGCGCGATTCGAGAACAAGGCGTGATCACAGTCACTCAATGCACCGTGAACGCGCTCAAGTCCCCAATGTCTCGCCGCGTTTGTCATATCAGAAAGTTGACGTTAATTGAAGGTGTCGGGAGTAATTGCCTGCTTCACTGGAGTGCAAATTCAGTCTGTATATTAACTTACATGGCTGCTTCCGCTTGTTCTCCAAGAGTTGCTGGTGTTTGAAACTATTATTAAGCGTTTTTTTAGGCAGGGATCAAAGCTTTAAAATTGTAAACCATGTATTTTCTATTACACACCGAGTTATTACATTTGCCAAAAAGAAAACGAGCAAAAACAAGGTATTTGACTATTGTCTTGAATACATATACATCTTGAACACTATTCTACACTTTGTTGGTTAGAAAATGCGGTTTCCGTCTGCAGCATGTCGTTTTGTAGTCTGGGAGCTTTGGCTGATGTTTTTGCCCGTCGGTGCTTTGCAAAGGAAGGATCAGTGAGAGGTAGGAGAGCGCTTCCTGGTTACATTGGGCAGCTGGAGTAGCTTGGGGTGTATCGCTGGAGCATGGTATGAAACCAAAATCCAGATCCAAAAACGACACAAACATGCATGAATGACTCACGGAGATGCTCTGACCAAGTCGTGTATGTATCCAACACAATCCATTCCCTGTCAAGTCGCCTTATATTTAAAACCCTTTGCCATTTTCTCCTCCCTCTGGTAAACGTGTTTGAAATGGGTTTTTTTGTCCTTCTCAGGAGGGCGATTCTCTGGGAGCCATGGAGAAGGTGTGTCGTCAGCTCACCTACCACCTCAGCCCTCACTCTCAGTGGAGGAGGCAGGGGCTGCTCAAGAGGAAGCCCCAGGCCTGGTGAGTCTGCAGTCAAGGACACAATATTATGCCTAATTCTCTGCTTTTAAGGTTTTTAAACAGACCTCAAGTTGTTGGTTTTTTTCTTTTCTTTCAGTTCTTTCACCTGCTTAGAGCAAAAGTAAGTAACTTTTGCCCCTAGAGGCCACAAGCGCCACTGCAGCTGTCGGCATGTTTTTTTTTAAAATTACTCATTAATTGTCCGTGAGAGTAAATACTACGCTGAGAAAAAAACAAAGGGAGAGAGGGATATTGTACACTATGCCACAACCCAATTACACAATGGGGATATTTTTTCCCCGCTCAAACTTGGCTGTAAATACTGCTAAAGTAGCGCTAGCCCACAGTTATCTTTGCCCGTTAGCTTCTTCTGATCGTGAAAAACCAAATAACAACGTTTTGCAAAATGTTCATCAACAACCCGAAAGCTGTAGACAGAATACAGTCAGGACTTACCTGTCCGCCATGTCATAAACCTCCGAAATGTGAGCCAAAAGTGATTTTGTAAACAACTGAGAGCAGCAAGGGAGATATTTTCCATCAGTGTGTATTGGGGCTGACGGGTCGGAGGAAGGGAAAGTTGCAACAATTGTGGTTTTCTGGCCAGAGAATCCAGGGGAGGTGAAAGACCCACCCCCAATCATCCCATTAACACTTGTATTACTTTCAGAGGGACCACGAAAAGTAGTACATTTTCCTCTCGGCAAAGTATCTACTAGCATTATGTGAAAAAATGTGTAGTTAAAACATAATTTAAAGTTATAAATCATTAGATTATTGTGCAATTGTGGATCGAATTGATAAAATACCAGGTATAGCGTAATATACTTCCTGAGAATGTTGTGAGTGATGTTTGTTGACAGCGCATGTCACCCGTCTGTCATCACCTACTGCTCAAGAGGCCGCTCAGAAACCTGCCAAAAAGAAATACTCTTTTTATTTTTGCACCGAGTCACGGAAATGAAGAAATGAGAACTCCATCTGTGTGTTTCTTTCACTCCACACTTGCGATAAGACTAAGTACAATGTTGCCCAATTTTACTTTTTATTTTAACTAAAATGCAGAAGCTGAAGTGTGGAAATTGACTGTGCTTCTGTACAGCGGCCACACACTCAGTGATTTCTTGTTCTCTTCCAAATTCCGCGTGCCTGAAGCCCGGTGCTAACAAGCTCATTTGCATTGCACTTCAAGGTTCACATAAGCCTGGTGTGGGTTGCTGTGCGGTCAATTACTGTGAAATGCCCACTGCCAAAGACTGAAGCTTGAAGTAGTGGGCTTATGGAGATGTCTAAAGGCAAAAATAAAATGAGATGCAAGGAAGCATAGTAGGATTTACGTTTGTATCCAGACACATTCATTATACAGTACATGGCTGGAATATATTCAGTGTGTTGAAGAAAGTGAGAATAACATGTCACCGTGTTAGCTATAGCACCTTGAAATACACCGTCTGGTCAAGGGCATAGTCCTAGTGAGTACCAAAATACCAGGCAGTGGATCAGTGGCAAAAGCCGTCACACACCAATCCAACGTTTGCCAGTTAAATTCCTGCCCTGGACTGTGCATGATGTAGTCGTGAAATACGCTTTACGTTGCATTATTTATTCACTCCATACTCGGTGGAGGTAAGCCGCTATTTTAGCCACAGCTGCCCCGGTGGGAGACTGACCAAAGCGAGGCTCCAGTTTGCACCATCAGCTCTTTCGACTACCACCAACCACTCACTCACTCACACACCACAGGCCTCCTGGTGTATCCCAAACGGTCTCCCATCCAAGTACCAACCAGCCCCTACCTGCTTCTGAGGACAATGCATTAACATTTAATAAACAAATAACAGTAATTGATGTTGAAACCCAAAGAAAACATTTGTCCTCTAGAATAGTAAAGTTCTATCTGCGTTCTGACCAGTTCTGTAATACTTAGGTTTAGAGTTTGGTCCATGTATAATGACATGGGAATGGGTAATATGTTTTTGTTCCTAAAAACTTTTTTTTTTAAATACACCAATATTACTAAAGTTCAACAAAAATGTCAGATAGAACCTTATAATTCTAAGTGGAACATTTTCATAATATCGAAAATGTATGTTCTCGACAAAAGGCATGATTAGTTAGAAGCCGCACGGACCAACAAACTGGGGATATTCTGGTTTAGTCCACCTGGTTATAGGTTGCATTCACGGTCTAGAATTTGATGTTGCAGGGCAGGGGGCCGATATAACTCTATTCTTTTATCTATGTACTTCAATAAGTATTATGTCACGCAAAAACTCTTGAATTTCCATAACAGTCCACAGTTCAATCAGGTTTTTCATCAGAGCCGTACATTACACGCTGGGGTAAAGCAGATGGTACACATGGATTTGTGATTGTTGATACTGTGGGGAAGATGGAATCCTCCGCCTCTTCTGTTTGTGCGAACGCAAGTGACAGCTATTATTTATTCATTTACTTGTTTATTTTTAGGTTCATTTCATGTAACCGACCGTAACAGAGACATGCATGTATTGTAGCAAAAGCCAATAGCTGCAGTCGTCCCAAGACTGACTTGACACCAAACAGGAGGGAGAAATTGCTGTGTGAATCACTCCAGAAAAAGTAGGTGCCGGCTTTACAAGTGTTAAGATGAAGGTCGAGCATCTCTTTGAAATTATACACAAATGGCACACTGGCGATTACGTATTCACTGTGAAATCACCGTCAAGAGTCCATCCAGCGCTGTCTGGGTTATAGCTGCTCGGAGATGAAGTGGTGCTTTGCTTTGTCGTTTGCGGGGCTTGATTTAAAGATAGGCGTTTGTGTGCCATTATGCGGCTATCCTCTTCACACAATGAGCATATTATGGAAGACAAATAGAATTAAAAAAAAAGATGAATCAGAAACAGTTGGGTCTAAAAGTAGTTTGACCATTGTTACTCAGAAGTGGTTTTATTTCTTACTGGGTACAGTTGATTTCATACAGAGAGCTTGTTCTGTTTGTAAAAATATTCATAATAGTACAATTTGTACAGTTTTTTAAGTTTTTGCATTTTAATTAGGTATGTAATGATGTATATTCCACCTCCCTGATAGGTTCCAAACGCATGTCACAAACTCAAATAAACTTGAATTTTCCTTCAGAATGGACAAACTCATTTGGTCGACTGATATTTCACATAGATCATGGTAGATCAGGTTTGCGGCTGGTGAGGCACATGTTGAATACACTCCGACTTAAAGTCAACAAAGCTGCTGGAAGATGCAACTGGCACTCTGGTGGCAGTGGAAATGTTCCTTACATTGAAATATTAACTGCATTCTGAAAAACTAATTTTTAACATAAAATGTTTTTTCATCATCTCGCAAATAGAATTAAAAGACAACATGACATGCACGAGGCGCAAACCCCGCCCACCTGTGTGATAAGTTGTTAACACTGATGTGCCACATGAACATGTATTGCCCTCGTCATTTGCATCATCCTCAAAAAGCCAGTCTAGTCCAAAAGGTTTTCACTTTTAACTAACACTACATTTAAAACAACTCCCCTACAATGTGCTATGGAATATAACTTTAAGTTGTAGTCCACATATTTTGTAAAAATGTGTAGCGCAGACACAGCGCCCCCCTCGTATTGTCAGGGGGTGTGATTTAGAGGCAAGCCACACGTCGGGTCTTTCAAAACATGGTTTAAAGTCAAAGGAACAGGTTGTACCAGATTCTTTATCCAGATGACAGAAAACCAAAGCTCCCAACAAAAACACATTTCCAAATGTATTCCATTTTTTTTATATAGAAAAAGGAACAGAATGTGAGGGAGTGCACTGAATGAATGAGCCCAGTGTGTGTGTGTGTGTGGTGAAAGTTTACAAGATATCAATAACTGATTAAACATTTGACCAACAATCATAGGAAATCCCTATCATCATTAGAAAAATAACTTGTTCCATAGTGTTTTTTGTATTTATTTTGCTTATATTCACTTGCCTCCCCTGTCACTGGGTCGTTTTGTGGTTCGAAAAGCTCCCGAAGCCACACTGGCACACAAATACTGTCAAGATATTTAAAGGGAAATGACTTTAGTTAGCCTCACACTTTTAATTCTGCATTTTGGCTATCAAGCACAGCATCCTTTTAAAAGGAAATTGTGATGATCATGAACATGGCCTTGTAACTTCCAAATGAATTAGCTTTTAACCGTTCATAACATCGCAGACATGGTTTTGTAACTTAGAAATCAATTAGTTTTTAATCGTTCGTAACATCTTTTCATTCCTTTTTAATGTCGCAATTAGACATTTACATTTATCTTATGTTGTAATGTGTATCTGATGTATTAATGTACATTAGCTGCCCACTCAGCCTGCTCTGGCTTTCTGCCCCCTTATATAACGTGAAGTTATGTCTGCAAAGGCCAGACGGGTTAACTACTGTAGCTCTGTTCATCATTACTGAGGTAATAGATTCTGCCACAGCACAATGTAATTTTCTGTTTCAAAATGGTCTCTAAACTGAGGTATGAATTTCTAAAGTCATTTGTGAATGTGGTTTGGTTTGTGTGTTGCTGCTGGAATACAAATTGCCCCTTGGGAATAATGAAGGTTTACTCTACCATCCAGGGGAAACATGGCAGCTATAATGGGATTGTGCATCAGTCCTTAAAGTTAGAAGCAAGAAAAATGATATATCTGCCAGCATATTGCTTATTGGCTACTGTTAATTTCAGTAGTCGTATTGCCCTCCTTCTTTTGCTTAAATATCTAATTGTGGGTGATAGTTTTTTATGATTCACTGTAGTGCTCGTGGCAGCAATAGTGTCTTGTGAAGTAAAGATTTTCTCAGTGGACAGCACGTCCCTCTCCATGGAGACGGCTCCCTCGTCTGCTCCGTCCGTCTCCTCCTGACTGCCGCTGGTCTGGACAGATTTATTGGCTCTGCCCTTGCCTCAGCAGCGGGAACACCAGGCATGGGTCATCTCTGAGCTAAAAATACTAATGTCCAACGTGTTGTGTCTGGGCACAATGACACTTAGCGAAATTAAAGTCAAGCACAGGAGTACAGATTTTTTTTTTTTATTTGGCCTATTTATCAACAGATCGTTTTGACATTGATTTCTGAATGACACATTTGAAATGGGGATGAGTAAGAAACATGGAAGTTCCTTACTTAGAGCTATTTGGGGGTGGGCGCTTATAAGCCTTTTGCTTCGGCCCACTCCTTTTGAGCAGACTAACTGCTCAAATAAACAAATAAACTAAACTCAACTATTTGCTGTTTGTGGACTTTGGCTTGTACATGTAATAAAGAGGTTCGATCGGGTTTCACCCCCTCTCTGGCTGTTGCTGATTTGATTAGTGGTCACTGTGTGATCGCAGAGTGACCACTAGAAAATCCCAGTGGGCCACGAAAGGATTTTTTTTTTCATAGAGCACCATGTAAAAAATCTACTCACTATCAACTTAAAGGGCACCTACAGCTTTCAAAGAGGTTATAGTGAGTTTGATCTATTTAAACATCTTGGACTTTTTCTCCCTTTGAAATTGCTTAATTACCCCCCATAAAATAACTCTTTAAGACTGCAGTGATGGGTCAGGAGTGAATAGCGGACATGCTGCTACTGCTACATGACCATACATATAAACTGAGGCAAGTAGTACATTTACTCAAGTACAGGAACTTTTTGAAGTAACTTTACTTCTTGGTTTAGTTTTATCATGAAGTATCTGCACTCTTAAAAGATAGTACCTGTTCCAGTGTTAGTAAATGTTATACAAAAGGTTGTAAAAGCTTCATATTGACATAAATATATGCTGTACCTTATTCTTCAAAATGATTTATTTCTGTATAATTTATGGCATTTTCCGGAAATGTCAGTATTTTTACTTTTATATTTTGTTTCTCATCATTTATGTCTCTCTTTACTGGAACATAAATCAAACGTTTATGCTCAAACAGCTACTCCGTTCTTACATGCAGAAGTAGCATTTTCTGCCTGTGCTTTGTTTAGTCTTGAGTAATTATTTAGGTCATTACTTTGTACTTCTACTTGAATAAACATATTTTAAAGTAACGTTACTCTTACGTGTGAAAACTTCAACAAACGTCAGATTTTGGGTAAATCTGTTTCGTATTTGTGTGAATGTAAATCGCTGTCATTTTTGCCATGGTTCATTGTGTCATTATTCTTGGAGCTGTGTTTTTCTTTTATAAGGGTTTAGCTACATCTGTATGAGCCCCTTTACTTGGACTACGCAGAAAATATTAATCAGTTAATTCCCAATATGTATGCATCGAATTCCAATAATTAATTGATTTGAGACTGCTTTAGGCTTCCCAATTAACTCTGTAATCTGAGAGGTTAAAATCTTTCTTAACTTGTCTGCACTTTCTCTGAGCAGTAAGAAGTGTGTCTTTTCGTGTCCCGTGGTGTTCATAAAATGCTTTTTGTGGAGGCGTCTTTGATTCTAATCCTTTATCTCAGCTTTGCTGCTGGATATCGGGAGGAGAGTGAACAGAAGTGACAGACCTTTTCAGAGCAGACAGATAAATGAATTCCTCTGTCGCCTAAATGAAAACTCAGCTTCACATGGAGTATTGCACCCCGGGCCACTGGCAAAGAACAATTTAAGTTGTCCATAGGTGTGTCACAAACTTTAAATGAGCAAAAGAAAAAAACAAAAAATGAGTGCTTCGTAAAAATGTGAGATTCAATCTTGACCAGTCTAGTGCAGTGGTTCATAACGCTCGTGTGATCCTTCAATTTTGCACCCTGTAAAGACACTAATGTCAAAAAATGTACACTTCAAAAAGGAGCCTGAAAATTACCACACACTCATATTTTTTTCTGCTTCTTTTTACAAAAATTCTTCAGTGGCTTTTGGGCCATTTGGATGGGCTGCGGCTCCAGTGGCTTTAGGGTCAAAATGACCCAAGGATCACACAAGGGTTGTACAGGACCCACAATCACCCAAATACGATTGAGACTTATATTATGTTTAATTTAGTGTTTTCCTCAAATATTGTTCTTATTCAGCCAAAAAAGCTGAAATTATGATAAAAGCAACCCAAAAACATTTTAAGAGACTCAAGTAGTGATTCTGTACATACATATTAAAAGAAATATTTTCTGGGAAAGGCTCATGACTCACTGAAAACGATTCCACGACCCACAAGTTGAGAACCACTGGTCTAGAGCAGAATAATGTCTTCATACCAACCTTTCTATGGCCTTTTTCTGTAATTTATAAAATACCTTTTCACCTCATTTAAATCTATAGATGTTGCTGCCTTCTAGCCACAAACATGGAAGATTTTGCCCATAATGTTGTGTGTGTGTGCCCCTCTCGATATAAAGTGCACTCTATCTGTGTTATATCACTATAGTTCTAAGACATTAGTGCCATTGCTAACAGAATGAGTTTAATACCAATTTTCCACTCTTGGCTTGGTGCACGTCTCCCCTTGTTTTGTTGCATTTCAACTCGGTGCCAGCCTGTTGCACCTGGTCCGATCAATCCCAGTGTGGGACCATCTCCCCCCTTGTGACAAAATGTGACGTTAATTGTGACTCTTTTTATGTTCTTCCTGTTGGTTCACACTCGTTTATTATTGCTGTAGTGTTGCTTCAGTCCCAGAACAAGTTACTCCATAATATTATGGCATCGTCACGGCTGATTTAGTGTCGCTACAGTATGTTGTATCATTTAGAACAATAAAAGGTGCAGAGCTGAAGATGTGGAGGGTCTGTATGATGAAGATTTATAGGATTTATAGATTTCATCAGTGGAACAGCTTGGAATGCATTTTGGAGATAAAGGGGGGCCAGTTGAGATTACTTGGACCTGCGCAGACTTATGGGTATTATTGGTAGAAGAGGATGCAGATAACCTTGCCAACTGTCTTTCATACATGTACAAATGGACAGGAAGCACAGAGGGACAGAAAGCTTCATAGCACTGAGCGGCGCAGTCACATTCCCTATTGTAAAGAAATTCAAATGTAACCTTTTCGATGGTGTAAAGTGGCGCATAGCGTTGCAGTGCATTGAAAGCGATGACAGTTGAGTCGTGTCGGCATTATTGTATAGCTTAGATCAGATAACCCCCCATACTACAACAGCCCCAGTGTCTCCGACTCATGTTTATTCCCAAAGGAGCACTGACCTCAACCACTGCAGCAGCTCCGAGACCCATAGAGACACAGGCTTTTGGACAGAAGATATAGTGTTTGCAAAATCTAAAGGGTGAAGGCTCTGTACTGTCGTCATTCGGTCATGTGCTATTGTTCGGTTGTCTGTGCAAAGTAGGGCTGAACGATGTATTGCAGTCAAATCGCAATATGAATGGTTGCAAGTGCTCTATCACCATTTTGTTCTCGTTTGCATCCGGAGTATAGTTTTTTGCCAATGCATTTTGTCTTTTGGATTCACTCAACAGTCTTCTTGGATCCATCCAACTTGTTTTTTTGTGTGCTTTTTTTTCTTAAATGATCCCCGACGGCTACAGTCTGGAGTTTGAACAGTAGCCACATAAAAAAAAAATTACATTTATAGTATCCTGTCATCACATCATTAAACTGAAACTGCCTCGGGAACATGCCTTTGTCATCAGTCATGCGGTGAAATAAAAAGGGCATGTTGAAGTCTGTCAATTACAAACAGAAAGCATAAGGCAATCTGAAGTTGCATTTATTTATTCTTCCTGGCTTGGCTACGCTAATGGTGATCCTGTCAATAGGTATAAACAAAACATAGTAGGAGCAAACCTACTTTAGTAGCAATGTCAATGTTGATGGGGTAAATGCTGTTTCTATAAAGCCTCATATCCCTATTAGAATAGACTTTTTATTTTTTATTTATTTTTTATTTATAGATTTTAACAGTTTAAAGATGGGTACAATTCACATATGTGCGAACATGAGCACAATAATATTGTTCACTCTCAAAGAATACTGTCCCGTCTAAAAAACAAAACAAAACAAAAACAACAGATATAAAACTTCAGGGAGTGAACATTGTGATGTCTTTAACTTCTGACATTCAATCAAAGCAGGCTTTTTAATTCTTATATATGCGACCCATTTTTCCCAATACACTAGAAACGTCTCGTTTTTGGTTTACAAATGCTGTCAGCTCTTCTATTTTAAAAATACTCATTATTATATCCCACCCCGCAGATAGGGTGGGAATATCTTGTGATTTTTGAGTTATGCATTTCTTGCTTGCTACCAACAAGATGCTTAGCAAATATTTATCTTTATTTCTCCATTCCTGTGGTAAGCATCCAAAGTATACAGTTTTCATTTCAAAAAGAAATACACAATTAAAAATATCTTGTAATGCTCTGTGAATGTCCATCCAATATTGTTTGATAAGTGGACATTTCCATAAGATGTGAAAATGATTTGCATGTTGGTCTCCACACTTTCTCCAACAAATAGGAGGTCGTCCATCAAAGTGTGTTTTTTGACATGGAGTGATAAAGAATCTTATTATTGTTTTCCATCCATATTCCTTCCATCTCTGTGAGTTTGTACATTTCCATTGGAGTTTCCATATTATTGTCCATTCTTCCTCTGATATTGTTATCCCTCCCTCTTTCTCCCACAATATCTTTACATACTCAGTAGAATGGGATTTACGATTCATCAACAATTTATACAAGCTATCTTGGATGGCTATATAATTAATTTCATTTGTAGTGTTTTTAATATCATCAAAAACATTTAATGTTAGAGATTGTGTTTAATTTCCAATTCTTTAAATTTATTTTGTAATTCTTCCATTTTTTATTCCTCATCTGTTTCTTGTATGAAGTTATTGCAATCATTTTCCCTCTAATTACGGCTTTTAGTGTATCCCATAGAATAGCAGGCGAGACCCCTCCATTATCATTCATATCAAGGAAATTTTGTATTTCTTGTTTCATTTGTTCCTTAAAATTTACATCTTTTAGCATACTCGAATTCAACTTCCATGTGATCGTCTTGGGGCACAAATCTAAATTCACCGTTAAATACACAGGTGCTTGATCACTCACATCTATTGTCCCCATGTCTGAATTCTGTCTTTGTCTTTTGTAAAAGTCATAAAATAGTGAATTCTCGTGTAGAGAGACTGTGGAGCTGAATAATGAGAGTAATCTCACCTGCAAGGAAAAAGATCCCTCCAAGAGCACACACCTTCTTATGCAAAGTATTTGAAACTTTTCTATTTGAACTGTCAAATTCTGGCCGCAAATGGATATTTAGATCTCCACCACATATTTACAATTTACAAAAAAAGCAAAATCGCTCCCTGGGGAGATATAAACATTCACTAATGTAACTGGATTACCATCTATATGTCCTTTAACTTGTTAGAGAAATAACAATGGTGCTCGAGAGGATTGATGAAGAATAGGCAGCAGTCAGATGTCTTATGCAGGAGAAGTTTATTTACCATCGTTACGGGACCCGGAGACATGAACTCGAGACATTGCGCTAGTCCTACCATTCAAGTCTGTCTATGCTTCCACAGAAGAGGGATAAATGCCGTCTAAGAGCGTCATACTGATACGCAAGCAACACATTCAGTGGCTGAGAGTGGGCGCCTGAGCACCACAGTCAAGGCTATGACAGAGATAGTACGACTGTACAGCTTGACCCAGTATGATAAATAACGATTTAATGTTATCTTCTAACAAACTAATATAAATCTTCCTTCTTTATCTTTAAACTCAAATTTCTTTTTCAAAATTCAATTTATTTGAAATAAGGATCACAACACCTCGTCTGCGGCCAGATTTATAGGATGAAGAAGACATATTTGTAAAGCCCATTCTCTTCAATTTTTCGTGTTCATTATGGTTCAAATGGGTCTCCTGTAAATATACTACTTGTACCTGATCTTTTTTTTACTTTAGTCAAAATTCTGCTTCGTTTAACTTGGTTAGTTAGCTCATTTACATTAAATGAAATACATTTTACAAAACCGTTATTCATTAGTTACAAACCAAATGTATAAAATGTCACAAACATGAAAAAATGCATCAACTCCCTGAGTGAACAAGAACTCTGAACAATGAAAAACAAAAATGCACCAAACACTAAATAAATTAAAAGAAAGTGACTCCAGGGTAGGGGTCTCTCCAACATGACCCCGTGTTATGGTGGTAAAAGTGTCAAACAGTAGGGGAAAGCCTCTCTTCACATAGGAGAGAGGGCCCCTATGGCAGTTCTGCGCATCCATCCCAAAATCTATCTTAAAAGTCTTTTTACATGCCTTTCCTCATTTATTGGTGAAAAGAAATGTGTGGCATATTTTCCCAAAGTGGTGTCGAATTGTTGTCCATAATGTTCTGTGGCAGGTGGTGTAAGTCTCCTGTAGATCTGAAGTCTTTCCCGGATAACTTGTTCACAAGTTTCTTCATCCTCGCGTCGATGATGCGCTCCTACCACGGTCAGTCATTGCCTCCTGCGCTGATAGATACAGTCGGGTCTCGTTCTCGTAAAACACCCTTCATTTGTAAGGGAAAGGGGTCTGAAATCGAATGCTGTGGCGTTTCAAGACTTTTTTCGCTTCATATTCCTTGCGCTTCTGTAGAATAGCTGGAGGGTAGTCCTGATCGAAGTATATTCGCTTTCCTTTTTCTTGGCCCATGCTTTACACAATACTTCTTCTTTGACTATAAAACGTGCAAATCCTGGGTAACAAAAAAATATTTTTTGAAAATAGTCCAGGGTTTTCCAGCTGAATTAAGTCCGAAAATGACCTTGGTTTTGCTCAATCAGGTCAGGATTTTTTGCTACAGAATTTTTTTTTTAAATCGATTTTGCGTAAAAAACAAATTTCTGCGGATCATCAGCTGAGAAACCCTTGACGTTTTTTCCGTTTTCCTCAAGAAATAAAAGTCAACGTATCCAAAGTCAATCAGTTTTTATTTACTCCATCAAATTTGATAAGCAGAATTCATAATATTAGTAAAACAATGAGCGTTACGTGACACAACATTTTAGAGTTCACGGCATAAATCGGCGTTTCTTCGATTCCCGTGTGTGAGCATCTGCTGGGTTGTCTCTCTTCAGCGACCAGCAGTAGTCCGCCATCATGACTGCGTCCCACCTTCCCTGGTACCTCTCCTCCATTTGGCGCATGTCCTGATGGAACCTTTCTCCCTGCTCGTCGCTCATCGCCCCAAGGTTTTCAGGAAACTTCTCCATGTGTGAGAACAGGAAGTGAACCTTTATACTCATCAAACACCCGAGTTTTTGGAAGGCCTTTATCATCTTGCTGACGAGTATGGTGTGGTTTGCTGCCTTCGTGTTCCCCAGGAAGTTGTTCACCACCTGCACAAATGATGTCCACGCGGCACACTCTAGCCTGTTCATGGAGTTTTGGAACTCTGTGTCCTTTATGAGCTGCCGTATCTGTGGGCCATCGAAAATGCCGGCTTTCAGCTTCTCAATGGTCAGTCGAGGAAAGGCTCGGCACAGGTAGTTGAAGCATCTCCCATCCTTGTCCAGAGCGCGCGTGAACTGTTTCATTAATCCAAGCTTCATGTGTAGCGGTGGGATCAATATCTTCTCCCGGTCAACAAGAGGTTCGTTTATGATGTTTCTCGCCCCAGGTACTAACTGCTCTCGCGCCGGCCACTCTTTCTTTACATAGTGCTGGGCTCTGTCTCGACTGTCCCACATACATATAAAGCATGGGTACTTCGTGAACCCGGACTGCTGACCAAGTAGAAAGTTCACCATCTTTAAGTCGACGCAGATGATCCATTGGTGCTGCTCATATTGGATTTTGTCGAGCACGTACTTCACTGCTTCATATTTCTCTTTGAGACTTGTGGAGTGCGCAAGAGGGATTGAGGCGAACTGGTTCCCGTTGTGGAGGAGCACAGACTTCAAAGAGCGCTTGTTGCTGTCAATGAAGAGTCGCCAATCTCTCGGATCGTATTGAGGAGCGCCGAGTTTACCAAGAAGACCGGCGACATCTCGGCAGTACACGAGGTCTTCCTCCTGGCAGAAGTAGCCCATGTAGTCCTCATGCCTTCTACGAAAGAAAGTGATACGCACCACTACTCGCCAAGTAGATTTTTCTCTTTGAGTCTGGAGGCCAACAGCTCGGAGGAAGTCTTTGACAAGCTGAGATCCCGAACCAGATCATTAAGCTCACATTGTGAAAAGGGCTGCGGACCATTTTGTTCCTTATACTCCTCTTCTGCATATGCTCCCTCGTCTGCACTGGTGGCCTCGTCGTCGCTGTCGGGAAGCTCTGTGAACGCTGGTACAGGAATTTCTTTGCAGTGAGCAACTGGACGGCGGGCAGATGGAAGGTCGGGGTACTGGAGGCTGTGCCGATTCTTCCGGTTGATGCCAGTAGTATTGATGGCGCAGAAATAACAATCCGATGCATGGTCTCGCGGCTCCCTCCAAACCATCGGAATCCCAAACTTCAGTGAAGTTTTCGTGCCCTTCGTCCACCGCCGGAGGTATTCCACGCACGTCTTGCACACCGTGTGCGGTGCCCAGGATTTATCTTGGTCACCCAGCTTGACTTTAAAGTAGGCCTCATAGGCGTGCTTTACAAATCCTGTGATATTCTTCCTGTCCACTGACAGCGTGTAATCTCCGCAGATGTAACAGAAAACATCAGGATCATTCCTGCATGACCGTCGCGCCGAAGCCATATCAATCAACTGAATCAATTTGTTTGGCTCGTCAGGTAGGCCTTATGCAAGATATTTGTTGCTATGGGGATGATTCTTTTTTTTAGTATGGTCTGCTTTTGACTTGTTACGTTACGTCAGGGAGAGGTGAGGAAGTGCGTGTCTTCAGTATGACACGCGTTTGTTTAATTGTAGATTGGCGCGCTTTGTTATATTTTTAGCATGTCGCAGCGCGAATTTAGTGATTGGGTGTCCCCTTTAAGTTATTTTTCCCGGGTGTCTGGACAGGGAGGCTATAAATAGGGAGTATCTTGTTGTGTAGCAAATTTATGTTTTTTTGTTTAATTTGTACCCTCTATGATTTAACTGGATTAGTTTGTTTATAATAAAATATCTCCTCGTCGCTACGGATTTGTTATTGAAACTCTCGCACACACCACACACGTAAAACGTAGACGTACGTAATCCGTAACACTATGGCTGTATCTCAAAAAGTTGACCTGATAGAGCAAAATGCATGTGATATTCGGACTCAGAACACCAAAATTAGTCTAAATCAGTTGAGAAACCCCTGACTATTTTTGGCTGTCAACTTGTTGACCGTGTTTTCTCCTCAGTCCCCAATGGCTTGGAGCCCAGTGCTCTGTGTACTCTCTCAATGCCAAGGCTCACCGTCACCGTGATCTCCAGACTCTCCTGAAGTAGTTTCTCCACAAAATTCACCATCTGTGACCCATCCTCAGCCCCTTCGCGAACATTATACAGTCTCAAGTTATTCCTGCGAGATCTACCCTCTTGATCGAGGAGTTTATTTTCCTGATCTCTCCTAACTTTTTGCATTTTAGCTAGCACTTGCTCTACATTTTGGACCCGGTCTTTGACATTTTCAATACAATTTTCAGCCTCCGTAATCTTCTGGTTGACTGTAATTAGCTCGGATTTGAAGTCTTTACGAAAGTCTCGTAATTCCAATAGCATAGTCAACGATGTAGCGCGAAGACTCGAGGCCTGGTCAGCGGCAGCACCGGCGCTAGCAATAGCACTAGCATCTTCGCTAGCTTCTAAATCGCTCACATCATGTTCAGGTGTCCTTTCTTCAGTCGAACCTTTTGGTTTTGGATTTCTTTTCACCATGTTCGCCCCGTTTATCCCTTGACTATTACAGCGAGCAAGAAATGAATCTGATGTAGTTACGGGGCGAAAAAAATAAATTACAAAAGAGTTACCGAACTAAGCTGCCATTCATGGAGATGACGTCTCCGGAACCTCCCTATTAGAATAGACTTAATGTTTTTCATTATCAACATAGCGTCCTTTGCCTTTGACCCATCCCTCGAGCAGTGCACCATGTCAAGGTGGTGGGCTATCGCGGTGCAGCAGCGGTCAGGGACCCGTTTTTAGATCTTGAGCCAAGAGTGCATTACCTATAGCTGGAGGAATAGCCTTTCTAAATGTGCATGTTTTTGAGTTAAGAATCTCTGTGAAACTCTTCATTTATTTCATATTGACCCCTCAAGACTGGAGTCAGGGTCTTCATCTGACCTTATTTTGCCAAGAGGAAACACAACATCGGCTCCTCATACATTCTGTTATTTAGTCACATTTCTTCAATTAACAAAGAGAACTAGATTTGTTGATTTGTGCTGATTGTTAGAGAAGTAACAATGGACCCGGAGAAATGAACTTGAGACATTGCACTAGTCCTACCATTCAAGTCTGTCTATGCTTCCACAGAAAAAGGATAAATACCCTCTCGAGCGTCATACTGATATGCAAGCAAAACATTTAGTGTCTGAGAGCGCTTGAGCACCACAGTCAAGGCTATGACAGAGATAGTACGACTGTACAGCCTGACCCATGGATAGTACGACTTTACAGCTTGACCCAGTATGATAAATAGCGATTTAATGTTATCCTCTAACACTGATCATTTATGGGAAACTCTACCATTATTTCTATTCTTATTTTATGTCATGTGGCCAACAGCTGTGGTCGAAACAACCTCCATGGCACTTGTCAAAAACCTCATAACCCGAGTTCAGGAGTTTAGGAGGGACCTGTATCGCTTGGTGTATGATTCTGTGAAACAGGCTGCTTTATAAAGAAACACATGGTTCACCTTTGAGCGGCTGCAGGGCGAGAGAGAAGAGGTGTTTTCTCACATGAGAAGATTCAACAGCTGCTTCTGACTGGGCACCAAATGAGCCAAAAGGAGAGACATATTGCACAAGGCGTACAGTATTGTTATAAAAGTGTTGGCTGAAAGATTAGAACAATCTGTTCAAGACACTGACCACGGCAGACTGGAAGCACCTCACAAGCGCTGCTGGCTTTTAGCTCAACTGGTTTTAATGGGCCCCTTTAAAAGTCTTCTTAGAAATGGCTTTAGATGAATGGTTTTAATATGTCTAAAAAGAGCAATAATTTAATTAACTACATATTTCAAGTATGAAGGAGTAGACAGCCTCTCAGAGTGAGAAATCACTGACTGAAGCAGTGATAATTAGAGGTTCAGCAGCATCAGGTTGACTTTGTGCAAATGAGAGTTATCTTTAGCATGCATATTCATAGGCTTCTTATTCTGTGTATTTATGTGTCTATCTGCACTTATGTACAGCCTGCTGCAGCAGGAATCTGCTCGAGACTGTGGAATTTTTGACTGATCTGATTGTCTGACCTAAATTATAGTTTGTAAATGTTAATACCATTTTACTTTATAGACCTAGTTATATTTTGTCAATTAGGGATAATTTATTTAAAGCACTAAGTAACTTGTTTACCTTAATAAATCTTTTCGTAGTCCCTCTGGGGGTAATACAAGTGTTAATGGGATGATTGCAGGATCTTTCATCTCCCCCTGGTGTCTCTGGCCAGAAAACCACAATTGCAACTTTCCTGACACCGGGTAGGAGTCACCAATACACACTAATGGAATCACAAAGAAGAAGCTAACAGGCTAACGGGCAAAGCTAACTGCGGGCTACCGCCACTTAAACAGTATTTATTGCCAAGTTTGAGTTAAAAAATGTATGTAATTGGATGTACAATATCCCTTTGTCTTTTCTGTCAGCGTAGTATTTACTCTCACGGACAATTAATGAGTAAAAAAACGCAGCATGCTACGACACCTGCAGTGGCGCTTATGGTCTCTCGGGGCATGAGTTACTTAGTACTGCTTTAAAACCTTCTCTATTCAGGCCATTTGTGATCTTTTGAGAATAAATACAATTGCAGATCAGTAAGGCTGCACTATATGTGAACAAATGTGTTATTGTATTATAGCTTGAATATTATTGCGACATTTCTTGAACCATTTCAATGTGGTAAGTTCCATTACTGCACATGGGGTCAGATTTCTGGTGATGTATGAGTGTAATCTGAGCCCTATGCCGCTTCTGTCTGTCCCACTGCTCTGTCCCATCGGGGAAGAGGGGCCTAGTGGTGACCTCTCATCCATTCAGTGTGGGACTCTGGGCTGTAGCCAGGCATATCATCATGAGCTCTCTCTTCCCCCTCTCACTGGGTTTGCAGCTATTTGAGATTCATGGTCGTTCAGTTTGGAGTCTGTAATGTTGGTATCTAAATGCGTGGCTAAAAGTCAAGACACTTTCTCTCCCCCATCGTTACATTTGCACTCCTCCCTCTCTTTCTGCTTCCATCTCTGAATCTCTAAGCCTTATACTTGCCATCATCTGAGCCTTCTCTCGCTCTAGATTTTAAGCCTTATTTTTGCACTCTGCAGCATGCCTTCTCTGCTCTTTTTTTTTTTTTTTTGCTTTGAAAGTCTTACATGGCGGGTCTCTGGAGATTAGAAACAGCTAAAGCCTGGGAAACACATTTGAGGAGATGGATGCTGTATATACAGTATAGGCTTTCCGTAATGGTTTGGATAGTGAAGTGGACGAGAAGCTGAGGGCCGGGGTGAAAGATGCTGGGAATATGTAGCTACAATATCCATGGCTTTAACGCTTGAGTAACTGAGAGCCAATGGCATTTTGTATGTGGCTTTCAATGTTGCAATTACGGCTGGGTACCGTTACACAATACCAGTATGGTTTCGGAAAAAAAGTTTAGGTTCTACCGGTATCGAAAAAATGAAAGTATCGAAAGCAGGAACTGGGAAAAATCTTCTATTTTTAGATTCAAGTTTTGATGCTATTGATCCAGGGACAGTGACTTGGTTGTTTCAGCTCAAATCAATTATTTCCCCCCCAATGTTTGCTTAATTTTTTTTTTTCCCCATTTGTTCCCCTCATTTTCCCTCTTCATTTTTGCTCATTTTTCATTATTAATATTTCCCCTATTTCCCCCATTTTCTTTCCAGTGGTGACCAATGTTATCCCCCAGTTTTGTTCCCATTTTGGTAAATATGTATTACTGTACTAATATTTTCCCTATTTCTCCCCCATTTTCCCCCATTCTCTCATTATTGTTCTGTTTTCTGGTTCTAGGTGACAAATATTTTAGTATCGATATCAAAAACCAAGCATCGTTAAAGTACTAGTACCCAGCCCTAGTTGCAATCTAATTAAAATTGCCCTAAAGCTCCATTTATCTGGATAATATGATTCCCTATTGATATGAGAAGATTGCAGCGCGGGATGATATCTCTAGTACATTGCATCTGAAAGGATTCTATTGTGACTTGAGCTCTGCCCCCCTGGACCTGGGATCACACTGGGACCAATTTAAAGATGTTTTTGTGGTTTCTCGGCCCATTTGCAGCAGTCAGCCGCAAACCCTTTTCTTTGCTCAGGCAATTAATTTTTGTCCCACCCCTGCTGCTCCTCACAAGCGCTTTGTGCCCATGTCCGTGAAAGGCGCTATATAAATAAAAGATCTTCTTCTTCTTCTCATGAAGGAGCAACTTAACAAATCTACTGCTTCCCCTGTGAACTCGGTGAATCTTAAATGTCACACTTTTTTTTCTTAAGACAGTGCCACAAAATTACGTGTAACAAGATGATTACCGCTCTCGTAACGCATATTAAGCATATTCTACTGCTTGGATAACTTGTTGCCAGGGCAGTGCCGTTAATCAACTGGTAATCCAATCATGATTAAATCTAATGTCAATCTCATCCATCAGCATGGCCTGACCACTGCAGTCCAGAAATACCCTTCAAATAAGACCTATCAATTCACATGTTGCCTGATACCCACTAATAAACGGAAACAATCTTATATATTGGCTTTTCCTTGTATGTTAATGATATAATGTAACATGTACATTGTGAATTAACATTTAAAAAAAAAGTGAAGCAAATAGAAGTAGACATTTTCATGATGGATGCCAAGAGGGAGCGACGTAATGTTATAGTTAAGGCTGTCACAATAATTTTTATTTTGACTTATCGTTCAATAAATAACAGATAAACAATATATTTGTGGATTCGATATTTATCGTCTGTACATTTATTAGCATTTTCCCCTATTTTTCTTTGTAAGCAAATTGAGTTTCAACATATTTCATCTTTATTGCAGCTCGTGTGATGATGATGCACTTTTAGAACAAAGGTTTACTGTCATTTTTATGCCTGAGAGTTGACAGTATCCAGTAGAGTCAATAATATCGTTTACATATCGAACTTCAAATTTGTTATCGTGACAGGCCTAGTTATAGTGCAATGTGATTTCAATTAAGATCTATGGCCGCACATTAGCAAAGAAGGTTACAAATGGTGTGTGGTCATCAGAGTGAATTTAATGGGGTTGTTTTGGTGCAATGGTGCGATACATTTATCCCAAACAGAGAAGCAGCTTGTCCTTAGGCGACCGCATGAGTCATAATAGAATACAGCGCTATTGCTGGATTAGAATAGCAACAATAGGCAATATGTGTGTGAATGTCATAGCGCTTTTGTTTTTTTAATATAAACCTGTGTTGGAGGCTATATTTTGCGGTTGAATTTGCTGTTAAAGTGCAAATGTTCTGACCTTGTTTTTCTGTGTAATCTGTAATTATCAACACAGAGCGAAAACATGCACAAAGTTAAATGCCTTCTAGTGATGGCCTCACTCAGTTATACATTTATTAAAAACAAAAAAAAACATCTGGCCTCTTTCTGTGATTAGGGATTAGTCTGAGACGTGATCGTAACCTTTTTGTTACGTTGTCGCTGCTTTTTCAGTCACATTTTTGAAGCGTTTTTGTCATGTTTTTTGTCTCTCCCCCCCCCCCCATTTTTTATTGCTTTTTCATTGCTTTTTTGTCGTGTTTTTGTTGCGGGAGAAAATGTTGTTGGGAGAAAATGTGCTTGGTTCAGGTGGGGATTGAGAGCTTAACTCACTCTGAACCGAGCAGCTCACAAGGAGTATGTTCACATTTGTTAACAATCTTTATTACAACTTTAATGCAACACCGTAGTATTATGTGGACGAGAAATAGCTGAGCCTTTTTCATTGTGGTCATCTACCACCTGCGTCAGCCACATGTAGTAAAAGTTACAACACGATGCCGCTACTTTCTAAAACCCACGCGCGCTTTGATATAAAGGGATTCTCTTGCCGCTGCTCAAGGTGCTTCCTCCTCTTCACCCTTTCCGCTCCTGCTCTTGGTGGGCAAAGCGGTGGATTCTCTCTCTGATTGGTCAAAGAGCCGTCTTCTTATCTAAACTGGGAACTAAACCTGGTCCACAGCAGGTTTATGGGCTAAGGGCATGTTTCCGTGGAGATCTACTCAGCCAGAAAGTTATCCAGCTTTGTAGTACGGCAAAACCAGGGTTAACGCTAAACTTAACCCGCTAACCCTCTAATCCAGCTTCATAGTATACCCCTCTGTTCTCTTCTGAATGCATAATATGATATACATTTTATGAATTATAATGTAGTTTTACTGTATTATTCATCCAGTTTGCTTTTATTGAAAATATGACCCTGTATGTACCTGTCCGGTAAAATGTAGTCACACCTATAGGCTTAATACAGTCATTATTTTTGCTTTTATCTGGACTACTGCACCATCATCAGTTCAGTCTAAGCTACGTGCTATAAAAGACAAAACACTTCAAAGCCTTTGACCCCCTGTTTCTCCTCTCTTGTATCCAGCCTGAAAGCCGTCCTGTCCACCCCTCCCGCCAGTGGGACGCTGGACCTGTCTGGGATCCCCCTCGTGGCCCGGGACATGGAGCGCCTGAGTGGGCACCTCCAGCGTCACGCCTCCGCGGTGGTCAGTCTGGAGCTGGGGTTCACGGAGCTCACGGACGAGGCCTTCCTGCTGCTTCTGCCCACGCTCGCCGCTCTGCCCCGCCTGGAGACGCTGACTCTGAACGGGAACAGGCTGACCAGGACTATACTCAAGGAGCTCACTGACGCACTCAAGGTAGACGTGGTATTAAGTAAAGTACAGACAGCGTTCATGTTGGTTAATACTGGATAAGTAAATCGACTGATCCACAAATGTATGCTAACAGTCTTGTTCTTATGCACCGTAGGACCCCAGTAGCTTCCCCAGTGTGACGTGGATCGACTTGGGCAACAACGTGGACATCTTCTCACTGCCGCAGCCTTTCCTGGTGAGTCTCCGGAAGCGCTGTCCCAAACAGGGCAACCTCCCCACCATCCTGGAGTTCGGGGAGAGCCAGGCCAGCGACGCCCCGGAGAGGCTGCGCGGCCTGGGGGAAGAAGAGGAGGAGACCGACGACACCAACCGCACCGAGAGCATGGGCGAGTTGCGGTCCGAGGTGGACGCCGAGATGGACGGGGAGACCGAGATCGAGGAGATGATGGAGGAGCTGCTGGACTTCGACAGAGAGGCGCAAGGCCCGGACGACGACGACGACAGCATGTGGACCGTGGAGGAGCAGCGGAGGGCGGTGCGCCCCCGACGGAGACAGGTGCAGGACAGTCCCAAGAAGGGCGGGGGTCCCGCGAAGAAGGCTGAAATGGACGAGGACGACACGCACAGCAGGTCCTCGCGCATGTCCTGCTCCAGCCAATCGCAGCACTCGTACGGGGCGGCCGAGCCAGTGAGGGTGGAGATGGAGGATCTTGACGAAACCACGGACCAGTCGGAGCATTTGACCTGAAACCTTAAAGGGGCTCGATTTGGCTGAAATTCACTTCCTGCCCCGGGAAACGTGTCCAAAATACGGCTGGAGGGGTGTTATCCAATCAAAACAAGTCACCGGATAGTCCCTCACTGTTCAGACGGCAGGCGGTCAAGGTGACTGACACCGGAGAAGACGGGACATCCGCCATCTCTACTGTTCAAGTTCAAACAGTGAATTTACTGTACGGCCATGTACATTATTATGTAGGATTAAAGGGACTATTTGTAGTCATTTCATTTCAATGGCTCACTGTTGCAACCAAAGTAAGGTATCCAAAGGGCACGGACCTTGGAATAATACACAGTTCAGGTGGAACATTTTGACCAATTATCTCTTCATTGTTGCATCTGGTAGTGAGGGAGATACTGTATGTTGGCAGTAAGTGTTTTTTTCCCCCTCCTTCATGGGCGAGTGTAGTGATTTTAGCAAGGATCAAGATATAAGAGCTAGACAACTAGGTCAGACCGTCTCCTGAACTACAGCTCTTTTGGATACACCCTCTATTGGCGGCATGGTACCGCTCACAAATCGTAGCTCAAGATTCTAAAGAAAGGTCCCGGGGTGCTGCGCTGTGGTCCTCCGAACAGTTAGCCCCAGTGACATTGAGGGATGGATCAAATATTTCCCTACGGGACAATCAAGATAAACCAAACCTTAACAATTCCTTAAGAAGAGAATGCTGGTTAAAATAGGAAAGATACACAATGCATTAAAAGCTTAGAAGTAGAACAGCTGGTGCATTATCATAGGTCGATGGTGTTATGTTGTGCCTGAATTGTGTATTGTGTATCAAAGAGTAACATTGATTGCATCATAAATAGCTGAACTACGTGTTGATGACTATGGCAGAGAACAAAAGACTGTTTCTAAATCCTACCTACCTATGGTCCCTTTAAACCTTTCATACATATGATGGGGGCAGGTATAGCTAGCTCATCCCAGGTCCTTGCCCCTCTGCATTATGTGCCTGTAATACGCTACTGTTACTGGTGAAGGTGAATCAGTGCCCTCATGTTTTTTTTTTTTTTATGTAAATTTGCCAAAAACAAACCCTCCCACATGATCAAGCCGAGAACCAGTTGGATTCAGAGACAGAAAATCAAGCCAAAGGATCATGTAAATGAGTACTCAAGAAACAAGCAGATGTACATTAGCAGAGGGAGAATGAGTCATCCAACAACACTGCGCCATTATAAAACATGAGGTCTCATGTACAGCAGATCGTCGTATCGCCACACGTCCCGAAGCAAAGTGCCGCCCATTGCATCAAATATTTAGTATGTGTTTTGCGCTTTGTGATCGAGGTCATGGTGGCTCCACGGCGCTGCTCACTACTGGGTCACCGTACAGTGTTATTTTTAAAGAGCAACTCAGCCATGGATAATGATAGAAAAGAAGGCGAAGGACAGAGCGAGAAACGGGAAGAGAGAGAATAGGGACTGAAAAGGGGCTGCAGCTGTGATTGACAGCTGTGATGGACTTGCACAAGATTGTAGTGAAGGGAGGAAGATAGTAATTTAGTATAGAAAAAAAATCACAAGAGCAGTATGGAAATGACAACTATTTTTAAATAGGGCTTTATGGCAGCATTGTGGTCCACTGTGTACAGTGTGCAGTGGGTGAAGAGGGACTATTTCAGCTACCGCTTTTACCTATTGTTTTTGCCTTAAGAAGTATATCAAATTACTACTTGTTACTGCACTTACGTGTGTTGTAGCACTTTATACTCCCTTGGTTGCCAGTCACTTTGGCCAGGTGGATTTTAAGCAAATAAAGCCAACCACGTCCAAAAAGATAGCAAAGCATTCTTGTTTTTGATTTGGTAAGTAACATCTGAAGTGATTGCTCTCCTGGCTAATTTGTAGCAAGAAAAAAGCACAGGTGCATCCTTTAGAAATTAGGAAAAGGAAGTGGAGATTTTAACCATTTGGAACAGCACTTGTCGAGATGCTGATGATGCGTCTTGAAGTGGTTCGGTTGCGGAGGATCCTGGCCCTTTGGAAGCAACTATTGTCAACAGCTTTAAGACACAGCCCTGCTCATAGACTATATAACGCTCGCATACCTTTAATAATCCAATAGTATTCTATTTTCATATATTTATATATACAGTATAATGAGACATAGGGGATGTAGCAATTCTTTGAATGACTATAGACAGATTAAGTTAAAGAATTATGTGTATGTGTAAGCTCTCACTTGTCCAGGTGAGTTCATCAAAGCAGAAAGTAGAGGCCATGTGAAGAATGAGACTCTTTCGCTGAAGAAAATAAAATAGATAAGATGAGATAATCCTTTATTGATCTCCCAACGGAGAAATTCACTTGTTACATTCGGCATTCAAGAAGATCACTCAGGGTGTGCAAAATATACAGGAAATGTGCAAATAGTTAAATAGTTAAAAAAGGAGGTAATTTATGTACAATAAGTAAAAGCAAAAATCTTAAGGGGCGGAATTATAGCAATAAGGAAAAAGAATAAATAAAAAAGAATAAAAATAAAATTAGAACAGACTATAAAAGTAGAATATCGAGGTGCAAAGTTTACAGTTCCTAGTGCAGGTTGTAAGTGACGCTGGTACAGGGAATAAGTGGCGCTGATACAGAGATTATTGCATGTAGTTTTGCAAAGGGGGGTTATTGCACATGTCTTGTTGTACACTCTGACAGCAGTGGGGATGAAGGTCTTGCGGTAGCGCTCCGTCTTGCACTGAGGATGTCTCAGTCTCCACTGAAAGAGCTGCTCAGCTCCTCTATAGTCCCTTGCAGTGGGTGGGAGGTGTTGTCCATGATGGAGGTGAGCTTGGCTAATACCCTCCTGTCCAGGGGGCAAAATAGACCTAACCTTTGTCCTCAAATCCAAATTATGGTCATTCTGATGAGTCTAGGGAGCTTTATGAGTGTTGGTAGCGCTAATGGAAAGAAGATGAAAAACAGATTGTCCAGATGACTACATTTTGAAAACTTTGGCTAAGATTAAAGAATTTTATAATGTGTTAGTTGTCGGAGCCATTGCAGAGAAATGATGTGTCACGTATGGAGACTCAGGTTTGCACAATGTAGAATTTATCGCAGTGAAACGTGATGAGCCAAGAGGGAGTCAGCTGACAGGAAGTAACGCTGTCAGCCATTTTCCTGGCTCATTTTATGCTGATGGTGATTTATTCGAGTTAAACCCAATCAAATATAATGACATTTTTCCGCAGACGGCTGCCACCAGTGCTTTTAGTGTGAGTGGAGTTTGAATTACCAATGCCCCTAATGTACAGATGACATGAAATAATGGTTTCTTCCGCTCATCGGGTTGAAGCGCCTTTCTTTTTTTTTACTCACAAGAAGTGTTAAGATTTGCTGTTGTATTTTGCAAAACCTTTACGAAACCCACTGTAATCTTCCAGTGTTTCTCAACTGGTGGCTCAGGTCTCAAAGTGTAGGTAGCATACAGTTAAATTGTTCATGTCTTTTCTTTATGCTTACAGCTGTGATGACAGAATCAAAAGTTACATGGTTGTACCTTTTACAGGAAAGCCAAAACACATTTTTTTAACAGGCTTCTCTCAAATAAATGGTTCCTATAATGCTCAATATTCACATAAATAAGTGTTTCTACAGCTGTGTAAAACTAGTTTTGGAATGAAAAATTAGTCATTCCACCAGTCATCATAACCAAGTTATGATGACTGGTGGGTACTTGGCAGTTTGTTTTATGACATTTCTAAACCGTAATTATTCAGTTTTAGAGCGATAGATCTGAAAAATGATTCACGTAGCACTAGAAAGGTACTGAGAAAGTATGCTTATCGCTCCTATATCAGTATTGTAAACCTTTACGTTTATGTACCGAGTGACTGAAACCCAAAGAAGAAATGGTACCCTGCCGTAGGAGTGTGACAATATATCGATTTTCCGATATATCGCGATATTTTGTGGGACGATACGATACCGATACTTTTCATTCCGATATCGATACTTTTGATGACGTCATGCATATTAATGAGCAACGTCATGCATACTAATGAGGCAGCAGTGTTCCATTGTTTTCACGGTCAATAGAGGCCAACAATGATCAAGAATTCAATCAGACCAACAGGGGGCAGCACTACAGTTTGAAGCACTTGATCATACACTGTCACACAAATAAATTACTTTTAATGATAGTTTTTATAATTATAAAGAAGATTAATTTGGGGTTGATTTATTACTTTTTAAATAGGACTGTGGTTTCTTGTTTATTTAAATGTAAATGAAGTCACTGACAGATCTATAGACCCAGTGTGTACGTCAGGGATCATTTATAAAAGTGGTACAAAGCACATGAAAAGACATTAAAAGTAGCATGTTTTTTTTAAAATCGTGATGTATCGTAGCTTATTTTTGCGCAATATATCGATTATCGCAGTATCGGCGTATTGTGAGATAATCGTTATCGTGAGCCATGTATTGCGTATCGTATCGAATCGTGAGGTACCCAGAGGTTCCCACCCCTACCCTGCCGATATCTGATTAGGATGTGTGACACTTAATGCATGCAACCTTTTAAAGTTTTTTTTTTTCTCTTCCATTTTTCGCTACATTTGAACAGTTTAACAGAACTCAATTTTGTCCAAATTTTGACTGAGCGAGTGGCAGGTCAGAATGAATGAATATTGACGACGGTTAGAATTGGGTCACTGAATCAGTTCAGTTGAGAGCCACTGTTTTCTAGTTATTTATGTGACCCGACTGTACAATGCTGCTACTGTTATCGCCCTGTTATTAAAAGCCATTTTCTGTGCAAAAAAACCCCAACTTAAATGCTCCGTCTTCTTGCACTCTTGAGACAAAATGGTGCAAATTGTTAATTACGTATATATAGTGTCGTTAATCATCTCCCATTCAGTCGCCTTGTACACGCAGCTAACCACAAAGAGAAAAAGTCCCTTTAAAGTTTTCTAATATAAGCTAATGACTCAGTGTCAGGACTCCTTGTTAACACTACTAATCAAGCAAATGTGTGTTCATTATTATTTTAGTTGCACATTTGGAAAAAAGCTTTGTGTGTGTTTGTTTAGTCTTTGCATCAGTCTTCTCTTTGTTGTTTTCCAAAGTCAAGTTGCCAATGTCACCGCAAAACTTTCTGAAATAAAGGTTTTACGGTGAACGTGGCTCACGTGGTGAAGTTGTCGACATAACAACAGGAAAGGTGTTATTGTGATTACAGTCTATTCTGTTGTGTCCTTTGGCAAGACACTCCACTTACTTTGCCTGCATAATGATTGAGTGATTGGTATTGGTTTGGACAGCTAAGAAGAAGCTTTTAGACTGCAGTGGTAAGGAAAGAAAAGGAAAAGCAGCACTTTAATTGGCTTCTGTGAACCTTTTTATGTGTTCTTTTAAAATAAATCTGACCATGATTCAACAATGCAAAACAACAAAAGGAAGCATTTTGATTTTTTTTTTTTTTAAATGTCCATTGTCGTCTTTGAGCCTGCAGCAGAAATAACTCGTGCTTTTATCAAAGTGCCATTCTCTTTGAGCAAATAAAGCCATTTGAGCGTTAATTCAGCTCTGGACAAAAAAATTGATTAATGATTTTTATGTGAGGAAGCAAATGTGGTCAACCAAATAAAAAAAGTAGGAAACTCAAACTAACGTGTACTTAAATTAATCTAATTAACAAAATCCCCAAATTATTTCCGCAACTTACCACTACTGCTTTTAAAAGACTAGTTTGGTGAATGAAAGTCGAGGCAAGTGTTCAAATGACCAAGGGAGCAGGCTATTTTATCAAATTTGTGAATTCAATCGAATGTCGCAAAAACTTTCACTAGTTCAGCTCAGAGCCTTGTAATTCTGTATCTATTTCTATGTTTAGTTGCTTTCCTTTTCTGTTTAAGGTTTGTTTGTTATTTTCAAAATGTAATTAGAAGAATGTTGGTATGCCATGAACCTGACCAATAAATATTACTCACAAAAAGTTGGGTATATATTTTTTATGTTTATTTTATTTTTTTAAGGTCACAGATGTCCATCTACTTTTGACCCTCATTTATGTTAGGGTCCTATCACTCAGTGTTTTCCATCTATTTGAGCCAAGGCATGCCAGCAAACAAACATGTCACAAAAGTATATATATTGAATAAAGTCGAGTCAGAAACCTGAGCCAGTTTAGTTGAAAACAAGACTGACAGGGATTGGAGAAAGACATACCCGACACACAATCAGGTGAAATTGATCATCTTCCATGGCACGCCTGATGACTGCTATATAGGGCCATGGACAGGGTACACTCTGCAGTGGGTAATTTGATATATAATTTGAGATACTAATAACAAGTAGCTTATGGAATTCATCTGGAATGACTATCTGCTACAATAATCACAAAACAAGTATGATTTCCATAACATTTCTGAATTCATCTAAATATGCCAAATATTTAGGCTTAGATGAATTCAGAAGGTGACGTTTAGATCTTGCGTGAAAACATTCCTCTATGTTCCAGCTGGGTTTTCATTCTTATCTGGCAGCACTGGCATTTCTCCATTGAAGGATAAGGGTCTGAGCCTATCTCTTCTTTTGTGAAGGCTACATCTGCCTGCCGAATGAGGATCACCATGTTGGAAAAATTGCTATAGGCCATTATTTACCGTTTCCTTATTTAAGTCATTATTGTTAATTTGTCAATATTATGAGTAAAACAATGAGTGCATGCCAAAGGCCTACAGTTTGGATGGATCTATTGACAATGTTACAGTCATAATGGAAGGTTAACTTATAGCCATTATAACAGAGCAGGACTCCTGAGGTCCTCTGCTGCCATCTACTGGACAAGGTTTGAATTCCTACTGTTGCCTTGTAATTATATTACCTCGACCCCTTAAAATAAATAAAAACAAATAAATGTGTGCCCCACAGACATGTCCAGTTGTTGATTTTCGCATTTTATAAACAGAGTTTTTGGTGAAACCAAAAGGGAGATTTGAAACACAAACGGACACAGCCGTTAGAATTGGTCACGTGACTTTTTATGTTATGCTGTCTACGTCATCACGTTTTCAAGACGTGCCTTCGTGTCTATGATAAAAACATACTTAACTTTTTAACTTTTTTTTTTCTACAATATTGACAAATACCCAGGCATAATATTGCAAATGTAATTAAATAAAATGTGTACAAACTGTTGTGTACAATAAGTTGTTACTTGTGTGGGCAAACCATTCCTGCACTCAATTCAATAAACTATGTTTCTTTTCTCACCAAATCTTCACAATTTCACAGTTTTATGTGAAAGGGCGAAATCTCCTCTAAATAAAGAATCTCTGGTGTGCTGCCGACATTGAACTAAATGCCGACTGTTCGGAATTCGGATACGCAATTTCCGGTGAATGGGACATTTTTTTTGTTTTCCCGTCTCCGCCATTTCAGTTTTTGAAGTTAGTTGTCATCGGCCGCTGGATTGTGGCTGGATTTCTGTCTGCGAAACGCCTTTAATGAGTGCGAGATCCGTTTTCCGTGCATAAAGTCAACCATTTCCCGCTTTGCTTAGTGCCCGGTCTTCCATTTGAGCAGATTGGCTCCCGAAAGGCGAGCTGCGGATGTCGCCTGTTTACTAAACGTGCTCCTGGGCGCTAAAGTTTGTGCACGAGTTGAAGGCTTAGCTTGTGGATAAAGGGAGGGAGAGCACAGGGAAGGCCCGGTGCAGCTTCGGCGTGTGGAGCGGCGATCATGGCGGGCAATTTTGACGCGGAGGACCGAGGGAGCTGGTACTGGGGTCGGCTGAGCAGGCAGGAGGCGGTATCGCTGCTCCAGGGGCAGCGGCACGGCGTGTTTCTCGTCCGGGACTCAATCACCAGCCCCGGGGACTACGTGCTGTCCGTGTCCGAGAACTCCAAAGTGTCGCATTACATTATTAACAGCATCAGCAACAACCGACAGTCCGGGCCAGGTAAGAAAAGGCTCCGCCCGGGTTAGTTTTGGGGGTTTGGGCCGATGCTGGGCCGGGGTGAGCATTCTTGCATGACTTGCACCAAAAGAGATGCGCAATAGAAAGTGCCAGTCCCCCCTTCTCTGTATGGAGACTGGAGAGCAGGCCAGGACAGAGACGTGGGGACTGTCTCTGTCTGGATTTGTAATATGTTGAGGGAAAGAGTCTTACACATCGTTTAGCTTCGTTATTGAAGTGTTTCTTGCTTGTGTGGCTGTTAGAAAGCCCATTAAACTGATGCATTGGCTAGTTCTATCTTGTAATAATGTCAATTGTTAGTTAAAACAAGCTTAGGAAATTATCTAACAGTCACCTGTATTGTTCTGGTAGTCATAACTGCATTTGTTAGTTCATTCATTCAACAGATACACCATTAGGGAAGAATTGTAAAGATCTTACTAAATTCAATTTAAAGTTGTGTCTTTATTTCATTTAGCTTTTGCTGACTACAAAATTGAGTTTTTATTTATCTATTAGTGCTTTTTATCCACTGTGTTGTTCTTTGCAGGTTAAAATCAAACTATACTATAATATCTCTCCCTATAACTGTGTAGGGTAATGAGATCTATAAACCTTTTGTCTTGTTACAAACTGTATTGATGTCCCAATATAAGAGATGAATGCGTTTCCTCCTTCCTCCTTTACCAAACATTGACTTATGGGGAAAATAATGCAACAACTTGATGTGTCATTTTGGGAATTACCACGGTGGTTCACGAAACAAATTCTGCAGATAATGTTACTGTATCAAATCTCGGTTTTGTCTTTTATTTAATTTAATTTAATTTTTCACATGGAATGAACGAAAAGGGAAAGCCTTTTACTTTGTGCTTTAAATCTACATTTACAATCCAGTGTTATATTTATTGTTCATTGTGTTCTAATCTTTATCATCCTGAAATGTTTTAATGTTTATTGCATTGTAATATGTATCACCCTGAAAATTTCTATTTATTTCCCCCCTTTTTCAACAGGTTTGGGCCTTCCACGTTTTCGCATAGGAGACCAGGAGTTTGAGGCGCTCCCCGCTTTACTAGAATTCTATAAAATCCACTACCTGGACACCACTACTTTAATAGAGCCTATTAACAAATCCAAACACACCTCTTTTATCAGCGTTGGTCCCGGAGGGCCCATCCCCGTTTGGAAGAAGAGTACGTCCGGGCGCTCTTTGACTTTCAGGGCAACGACGAGGAGGACCTGCCGTTTCGAATGGGCGATATCCTGCGCGTTCTGGAGAAGCCCGAGGAGCAGTGGTGGAACGCCCAGAACTCTGAAGGCCGCGCCGGAATGATCCCCGTCCCGTATGTGGAAAAGTACCGGCCGGCTTCTCCCACCTCCATGAAGGGGCCTGGAGCAGCGGGGGGTCCACAGGCTGGAGGAATGATGGGGAACTCGGATGGATCGGTAGCCCAGTCCGCAGCCCCTCTCCTTGGGGATCCCAGCCAGTACGCCCAGCCTACGCCACTGCCCAACCTCCAGAACGGACCAGTGTACGCCCGCGCCATTCAGAAGAGGGTGCCCAACGCGTATGACAAGACGGCCCTGGCACTGGAGGTAAATATGAAAAAACACAATTTGGCTTTTCTGTAAAATATGTATTAGTATTAAATTATGCAATAGCGGTCAGGGAAACGTTTTTTCAGATGCATCCATTTTTATAAAGATCCAGAATCAAAAGTTTACTGTACCAGTCAATTAAAAAAAAAAAAAAAGAGTAAATTAAATAATGTGAGCACTTTGGCGACTGTCGGGATATTCTGGTCCTTTTATGAGAATTATTGGTTAGATTGAAAATGGGAACATTGTAAATTCTGTCATATTTGTTAATAACAATACAATACTAAATTTACCCGGCGTACATGTGTAAGGACTGACGTACTATCTACGGGTTAAATTAGGTGAAGGTATTGTGTAGAGATGCATCGTTTCGGAATCAAATTGTGATGTATCCATAGATTCCTACGCTAAACAATGTGACATTCTGTTGCAGTTTGATTTATTAGTAAATCAACCTGAGTAAGAAGTGGAGTAAAATCTCGATCTTATTTCATATTATGGCTTGTCTGTGATTAGGGCTGTCACGAAAAAAATTTCTATATTGACTTATCGTTCGATAAATAACAGATAAACGATATATTTTTGGATTCGATATATATCGTCTGTACATTTATTAGCATTTTCCCCTATTTTCCTTTGTAAAACTTAGATTTTTAACAGAAGCAAATTGAGTTTCATTATATTTCATGTTTATTGCAGCTTGTGTGATGATAATGCACTTTTAGAACAAAGGTTTACTGTCATTTTTATGCCTGAGAGTTGACAGTATCCAGCATCATTAGTCAATACCGTTTATCGCGATACTTTCCTGCCTCAATACATCGAACTTCAAATTTGTTATCGTGACGGGCCTATCCGTAATGACACTTTGCACTTGGCAAATACGTCATAAAATAGACTGTCGAGCTTAGTGTCATCATTGTCTGTTAAAAAAAAAACCTTTGTACAATGTTCAGATTATGGGAATGATGCACCTGTTCTTGACATCTTTGTAGCGAACCAGAAACAGCTGAATGTCTTTGTATTTATCATCTTCATCATTAATAAAGAAGATCTTTTCAAATTGTCACTGCCTACATGAAACTGCGAAGGAAACTATTGCTTCCATCCCCCGGTCATTTCCTTGTTTGTTAAAAAACAACAACAACCGTGTAAAACTTGAGCGGTGAGACGTACTCCGCAGTGCCACTAGCCGCCCCTCCATTGGCTTTTAAACTGTCCGGAAAGGAGAGCGGGCTCCCACAGTGCAGGTCGTCGGGGGGAAGGAAATAGTTTGTGTGTTGGAACTGGCCCGTTTCCGTCGGTCCCTGTGAAGCCGGGACTCTTGCTGTGTCTAAGAGCGAGACAGTAGACCGATCTGAAAGAACTCCTCTGCTCCCAAACTGACACTGCGTTACTGATATTGCTGTAACATGGAGGTCTGTCTCGTTTGTTTGACAGAGGAGCTTAGGGCTGACAGCGAAGGCCATTGTCTGAGTTTGCTCCTGCCACTCCTACCCATGGAGCGATTGCATAATAGCAACAGAGATAAGGGCAAGTAGTGTAAGGAAGACATAAAGCAATGTAGAAAGTACCAGTTTCCTTGGGTAACATAGGACTATAAGTATTCGTTTATACATGTGCTAATGCTGAAACATAGCTTAGTAATTCATTCAATCAATGTCATTTCTGCTGATTATTTGTATGATCTCTAGTGCTTAAGTTTTGAATCATCATAATCATGTTTGCTTTGTTACAACTGAAGATGTTATACTAAAAGGTAATGGAGTGATAAGTTTCTCTCTCCGCTCATGCCAGTATACAGCACTAACGTGGAAGTCTATTGAATGTATTTGTTATCTCTCGGCTACGCAAAGATCTGGCAGCCAAGTCTGACTTTTCTTTTTGTTTCTTCTGCCACTCCTCACCAGCTGCGACACTGGCAGTGCACTGTTAATAATTACCCTTGTTTTTTTTATCTCTGCCGTTGTGTCTGATGGTAAGAATCTCTTTATCTGCAGACGTTAGGAAGGAGTGTCATTTTATTTATTTATTTACTTCATTCAAAAGTTACAATCACAACAAAACCGCCAAGCCAATTACAGTATGAATGAAACGGAGCAGAGGAGAAGATCCAGTCTTATAATAATAATAATAATAATAGAGTAGAGTAATAGCATGGCTTGATAAGTATCGCCGATGAGTTCTGTTGATGTTTTTGTGAGATGGAACAAGTAGCTGTGAACTTCAAGTACTTTGTATTAGGTTTGGAACATGTATCTTTTCATAAAGATCATTTTCCCCTGAACTAGAGCTCCGTGATTAATTTGGGGAAATATGTAATTGCAATTTTACTTGTGTGTTGCAATTTGATGATGTCATCATTTCTTGATGGAAACCTTCATGCACAAGTATGTGCAACTATCTGAGTAATTTCCACAATGTTTGCTATGGTTGGTGACATTAAAAGTAAAATTGAGTTGAACTTATTACTGACCCCTGTGAACTGGGGTGTGGCACCTGGGGCCAGTCAGATTCCAGGGATGCCACAGGCCCCTTAAACACAGACTTGCATCTAAATGAATGAAGAATCACTTGCATTTCCTTGCAGACATCTAAATTATGATGTTTGCGTGTTTTTACATATTCAGTCTTTAGGAAACAGAAAATGTAATTATCTGCAGAGGACAGTAATTGACCTTTTTTGCACTTGTTTAGTAGATTTGCTGATTTCGGCTCTGGTTTGATTGCAGTTGATTGCAGTCCTTCCATGAACTAGAAGTTTTTCGAAGTTTCTTTCTTATCTCGTAGTTCTGCTTTCTAAATATGTCTTTCCAATTTTGTGACCACTCGCCTTTCTTTTGTTGTTAACTTTGTGCACTGCACAGAGCATGACTAAAACCATTAGGCACATTTATGACCTTAACACAAGCTGCTCTGGATTCATAGAAAGTCAAACTGTCACCTTTCCGTCGCAGCCTGAAGGCGATAGCATCACCCCATGTCCTCTGACCTGTACGTGTCAAACAGCCTGTTACATAACGCTCAGGGAGAGCCTGCCTACATTTCACTGCAGACGGGTTTTAGCAGTAGGGGGTGTCTGTCCTGTTTGATCCTCCGGGCAACATTAATGTGGGGATTTCACGCTTACAGATATTAATGGAGTTTATGGTAAAAGTCTAGCAATTTATGCTGCCTGCAGTGCCTTCATGTGCTGTGGAGACTATTATCCTCCCCAGTTTCCAATTACGAAATAGAAAGATAACTGCATGTTTTTGATGCCATTATTTACTTTATTTATACCAGTTTGTACCGAGTCTGTGCTGGTGATCTCATCGGTTTGAAGATTCTGGAAAAGATTGGTGTGTGTGATTTGCTGGAAAAAAAAAAAACGTCTTTGGAAGAGTTCGTGTTGTGACAAGTCTCCTTCGCTAAATGACTGAAAATACATGTTGTAACTGTAAAGCTGTAGTCGTTTTAACAGGCTGCGTACATGTACCAAGGTGTGCATGTCAGTTTGGCATTTGCACTGGTCGACTCTACATCTGCGAAAGATGTCTTGCGTAATAGCCACCTCACGACAAGCCACTTCTCGGAACACCACAGCTTATCTTCAGCTCCAAATCAGTCAAATCTCACACGTTATATGCTCTATGTGGCCTCATTTGGATTCTCATTCCAAGTATTGAAAAGACTGAGACCAATGAGAGATTGAGGGCCTTTTATAACTTCCCTTTACTTAATTTGTATATGGCATTTAAGCTTCTCTTTTCACTACAATGACTTATATATAACTAACAATAAGATGAGCCTGATTATGTTTGCACTACGTATTATGCCGCAAGTCTTTTTAAATATATCGTGCCTCCTTTTTAAACAAATAACTTCCCTGGTGAATAGGAAGCTTGAATTCCTCCAGCCCTGAATCCACACATAATGACAGGACAGTCGCAGCTTAAGCCCTGGAGCTGCTTCCGCAACGACAGACTGGGTGGGACTGTCGACATGTAAACATAATGCTGACAAAAGGTTCTTAAACAGTCATCTGTACTTGGTAGTTTAAGTGTGAAGAAGCTTCGTCTGCAGCGTTGATGATGTTGTCACAGTGTTGGCTCACACTGCACCGTAGCGCACCTGAACTTTGGATCTGTTTGCTCGGGTTCACGTCGGCCACTCCTTCCACTCCACCTCGGCCGCGCTAATCTTTCGTTAACTCCACAATTCAAGCGGGAGGAGGATTATCTGGACTTTAACATTACGATAAGCACTTAAAGATCAAGGGGCATTAGGGCATTAGGTTATTGTCAATTTCTTTTGTGTGTAAGGCGAATGGGAGCTGGATGGATGGGAATGAAATTGCGGCAGGTTAGAAATACACGGTGTCCAATATTTCTCAAACTGACATCTATTTAATTCGAGTAATCACTTCTCGTAGGGCTGCACAATAAATCGCCAAAGTATTGTATTGGCATTATTAAGTGACGCAATATCGCGAGAAGCCACAAAACAATATATTTGCAAAATCAATGCGTGAGGTCAAAACAAATCCTGCTTGGTACCTTTTTTTTTTTTTTAAATGTGCAAATGTTCAGTGTGAGTTACGATTTTCTCAACTTGGCCTGCCCTGACTGCGTATCTCCGTTTCCCGCTCCCAGGTCGGCGACATGGTGAAGGTGACCAAAATCAACGTGAACGGCCAGTGGGAGGGCGAGTGCAAAGGCAAGCGCGGCCACTTCCCCTTCACACACGTCAAACTGCTGGACCAGCACAACCCGGACGACGAACTGAGCTGAGAGCGGACCGCTATCCTCAAACGGGACACTAGTATTAGACCTGCTCCCTACACCCTCCTCTACCACGCTGTCCCAAGCCCATTTTTAACAGTACATCCATCACTGAGAACTGCAAAAGGCGCCTTAATGGAGTCTTGGAGCACACTTCGTAATAACTACCCTAATAATAACAGCTCTATCCAACAGTGAACTTATGGAGAACTAAATCTTGTTGCTGGATTTGTGTTTCCTGGATATTATGTCGTCTTTGCTCCCCGTTACGAAAAGCCCTCTATGGAGATTAAAGCCACTTCTCCTCGCAAACCAGTCCATTCCTGTCATGTTACGCACTACGCTGCTTTCATGTCCAACAAAACGTGCGAGATGCATGACGCTCCAGCTGCAGGTTATGTTCACTTGACGTCATAACGTTCTAAAGAATTTAAATTTGAGGTGAGGTCAGAAATCCTATCATTTACCTGTAACTGTTATGTTGCAGATGATGAAAACCAGGTTCCGTGGTTAATAGCTTTGTGATTGGCACGATGTTTAATGTCGGTGCTGTTAGCCAAAAATGGACAAAGGTGAAATATTTCTTTCACTATATTAAAAAGAGGTGGCAGCATTCAGTTACTCACACAAGAGAAACGTAATAAGGCTCAATGTGTGGATATTTTTTGTATCAGGAACTTTCTTTCAATACTAGTTAATCGCCCTCAGAGTTGATAAACACCTCTATCTGAAATTGACATCAAATAGAGCTAGATCTTGGTTCCTAATGCAAAAAAAAAGATCAAACGAATGATTTCAGGGTTCGGTTTGCAACTGTTAAATCTGACTGATTGAGATTATGCTGACGGGCATAAAAAAAAATACAAAGAGTATCCTAAACAAATCATTTAACATTTCAATCAGTTTCTTAATATTAAAATTAGAGATTACAATTTTGGAGGGAAATGCTTGATGAAGCCCTCTTTCTAGCAATGAATGCAGCATTGGATCTGTTTATTGGACATGAATATAGCACTGTGCTACTTCTTTCTACATCTTCAAATGACAAAGAGTACATCCAAACGATGAAGCACCAAATAATATATATTCCCAAGTCTGGTATACGAACGAGAAGATGGAGTTTTCTCCACTGGTAAAATTACCCCTTGTTCCTAAACTTTAAAATGGAGGAAGTAACTATGAACTGGCATCAAGTATGAACTGTTAGTCATTACTGTGGACAAGTCTCAACAGCTGAGCGAAAACACTACGCAGATGGACTTTACCTGCCTCACCCGCCTCACCCAGCCATCCCCATCACTTCTGATCACCAAATAGTCTTTTGTAAGAAAAAAAATGAACATATTGTTATGAAATGTATTGATCATTACGTGCTAAAAAGATTTTGTTATTCTTGTAGCCCTTTTGTTTTATTTCACAATGGGGTGCAGAAACCGTGTACAGTTTTTACTGCTGCATGTGTGCGCAAGGAAAGAAAGTGGTCCCTCTAAAAAAAAATAAAAACTACTACTAATCAGGGGCTGCATATTTGGATGGCATTACTTTCAGAATACTGTTTAATGTGGCCCTGATTCTGCGCCTGATGGACTCGAATGAAGTTGCACAGAGTGAATGTAGGCTGTCCACCGCTTTAGATAGTGCCGTCTTTCATCACTAGTGCTTAACATTTGTGAAATAATAACTCTTGGTGGCTTTGTGGTCCAAGTGTCTTTAAAGACTGTGCAAGCCACAATTTAACCTTTTTAATCTTTTTTTTATCATGTCGTATACACCTTCTTTTCCCTTTACTTAAATCTCTGCCTGGTTATTATTTAAGGTCTTGTCCATTTCATGTTTATTTTTGCTCCTGAATAGTTCTCATTTGCAGACCCTAAAATGGCAGACAAAATTATATTGTGTTCCCCTTTTGATTACTTTTGTTTGTTTACATTTGACAATCATCAACCCTGTGCAAAATTTAGTGTAGTTCAGATTTTTCAAGTTGAACAAATTTGGCAAAATTTGGGCCTGAATTTACCATAATGCATGAAATACTGTATTGTCACCACTAGGTGACACCATAGATTCATTAAAGAAGTGATTCTGCTGAAGACATTCTGTCTTGAAGTCGATTTAATCATAATGCACTTAATGCGTTTTAAACAATGTGTTCACAATTTTTGGTTTACAGTAACGCTTTTACAAAACCATGGGCTAAACCTCGACTTGCCTGGTCTTTTAGAAGTATGATCTTGAAAACATAAAATGAGAACATATTTGGGTTTACTGCTGCTGTTGTATGTATACAGCTTTATCACATTTCAGTGCTCATAAACTTTTCAGCATTGCCAATGGAAACACCGGGAAGTATTTTGTTGCCCTGCATGATGTCATCCTTCACTCAGAAAAAGGTGTGGCAAAATGCAAGAGGAAATTGTGTTCATATTCAAAATGTGCCATTTTATTATAACACTATATTCTTTCAAGACATTTGAATTACTTTTTTTTTAATTTCCTGTAGCATGTAAGGTGTCAAAATACTAGTAAATAAAGTCGATCCAAGAAAAAAAACTGATAAAGTGTGTGCATTTATTATGGCATTTACAAACGAACAAAAACATTTTTTCATCGCCGCTATAACTAAACCTCAACCTTGATGTTTTGGGATATGAAAATGTTCCAATATATGGGATTTTTTTTTTTACTACACTCAACCATACAAGGAGTGTACCTTTAGTACCTTGGGCACTGAATGAACTCGATCAGACTTCTGTGTTTGAGAGCAATGGAATTGATCTGCAGTTATTGTATATGGTCTATTTTTTTTATCATTTTAAACTATTTTATTATTACAGGGTAATCAGTGTAGTTTAATTTCACCAATAGATCTAAATGCATCCTTAATCATTTTACCATCAGACGGGTAAAAAAAGAAGCCACTAAAAGAGGTCTAAAAAACTTCCTGTAAGCATAAGCACATATAAAACAAAACAACTGAACTGCATACCAAAAATGTATTAAAAAATCTTTAGTGGGGCACTATTGGCTACTATTATGATAAAGATTTGTTTTTCTTTATAATAATTCTGGTAAAGTTCTATGTTGGATGGAGATATATTGAGGCATTAATAAATGTATCCAAGGTCCAGTGGTAAAATGACAATTTGTTATTTTAGCATTTACTTAAAATTGTTATTTGTCTATTGACAATACATTTTGTAATTTGAGCACCATGGGATTTATGGATTTATATGGTCCATTGGGGGAAAGGCAAAGAACCCGGATCGCCGCCATCTTTCCTGAGCTCTGCCGGTGGGGCGGAACCACACACTCAGCGATCCACGGACCTTTCACTTACCCTGTCTCATACATATTTTCACTGTAGATAGTTCTCTACTCTTTCCACCTCAAAACAGCAATGGCGGAGCGGGAAGACCATATTTTCCAGGCAAAACTGGCCGAGCAGGCAGAGCGATACGACGGTAAGACATTTATTGAGGTTTGGCACGGAGTGGGACATGTTCACCGCTGGGATTTTTTTTCCTCTGTTAGCTCATGAATGCTAACTACGGTCACTGGTCTGAAATAGAGTTGTATTATACATCTGTGCTAACGGTGCTATTAGCTATGGCTAATCGAGGTTTTTTAGCCTGCTCCTGGGCTTGTTTCTTACTGAGATAGCTGAGGATTAATGTCCTGGCAATGCATTCAGTAGTTTGAACTGAAATATACAGCCAAAAGGTACAAGTAATGCAAGAAAGCGGCTGACAGTGACCAGCGTTAGCGAAAGTGCTAAAACAAAATGGCGGACAAGTGGAGCGTGATCTTTCATAGAATCTTGCCTCCCCTGTGCTCTTTAGCACTAATTTTGGGTTATTAGGCTAAATTGTGCCTGCCAATTGTGTGAATGTGTATTATTATTATTATTATTATTATTATTCGTCATACTGCCTTTTATGTAACTGATATGGCTTTTTCAACATTTTTATGTAAATTGTTGGTAGGGTAACGTACGTTAGTTAGCTTCTTGTTGCCTGATTTGTGGTAGCAGTGGACATAGCCATACTGAATTAAGAGGCTATAAGAGCAAAACATTACAATTTTAATTGACGTTTGCATTTTTTTACTTCATACCATTGCATTAAACATATAAGAAATCAATGAGGAATTCACCTTTAACCCACGACTGAGCTGGGACTTCACTGTCTTCACAGTGCTTAATTTGATTACTCCCTCGTCTTATTTTTTCGGTGTAGAGGATCCAGAAACGATTTCATTGGATCTGGCAATGATCTGACATGGTGAAATGTTGTTCTAGGTCTGTATCCCAAATCCATCACACAATCCAAAAGTGCTCTCTGTAACCTCTGCTTATAAATTTAAGCACTGCTGTCTGGGACTTAACCAGGGGTCCCTCACATGATTTAACCAAGACAAAGTCAGAGTTACATCAGGACTGATGTCTAAATGGGGTTTAAACCTAGCCTAAACCAGGTGTTATTAGAACTAACCTGACTAAAACCAATCCTAACTCTCCTGTACTGAACCTGTTCTAACACTTAACACAGAACTACAATTTGAGTGCACAACTGGGACCCTGGCTGTCTCTGGCCTGAGGGCAGCTGTTCAGTGCTCCAGTGGGGTGTTCCTGGCTCTGGATCGATTGGCCTCTTGCTGTGGTGGTTGACTCTGGTCGCTGTCATACCATTGCAGGTCGTGAAGAGGCTGTTTTTAGCCGCCTGCCTGCCGTCGCCACTGTTCAAACGTTGCCCAGTAACGTAATGTGAATGTGCTATGACTCATTCACGGGATTTGGCTCGAGTTTATTTAGTTACACAGTGATTTACGTCTCACTGGTGGTGGTAACCTTGCAGGAATGTGGTCCAATTCGCTACGTTTGGGTCCTCAACTTGGTCTGTTGGAGAGTGACGTGTTATTTAAGATTAGAGTGAACTTATTAACTTGTTATAGCTTCTAGAAATGTCTGATACAACTTTTATTTCTACTCCCTTGTCTTCTAAATCCTGCTAATGTGTACTAATGTGTGATATGTAAAGTCTGCCTGTGGAGACAACATGAACATGCATCTAAAGCTATGCAGTTATTTTTCCCTGTATGAACAATACTGTACGACATGCAATAGTCTTTAATGGATGGTTTATTGTCAAGAAGAAACGGTTTATTTGTGGAAAAATGGAAAATACTGTGACTATCTTTCCCTTAGTAAATGCATCAGAACAAATATAATTGGACTGATCTTTGTGTTGTTGGGGCAGTTTTCCCAATTAATCCTTTAGATGCAAGATTTAAAAAAAAAAATAAAACACTACTACAACCAGTCCTGAGAATTACTTTGACTTAGGGATGTCATGAATCACCATTCTAAATTTTTGAGTCACGATTATTGTGAGGGAAAATATTGCGATTTTATGATTATTCACAATTAGCAAAATTGAATTGTAAAATTGGTTCATATTGACATCCCTACTTTGATCCGAAAAGTGGATTTTGTTGTGTGGGTAGACCTCCTGATAAACCCCTAATGGAGTTCTGCAAGAAACAACATTTGTTTTGAGTAAAATCACTGGTCGTATTTTGGCAACTTTGGCGCTTAATGGGTTAAAATAAATCGTAAGTTTTTGCCCGCTTTGCAGCTTTATCACATAGAGCAGTGGTTTTCTAACGTTTCGCACCAAGTACCATCTCATAAAGCATTTGACCTTCCGGTACCACCAAGCCTAGAATTAAATTGAAAGAGAGAACACATATCAGCATGTTATTTCAAATGCTCTCAGTTGTAAATTTAGCTTTATGTTTCCAATTCAAAATGTAAAATTGATGATTTACTGATCCTCGGTTTTCTTTCTTTCTTTGTGTGTCCCATGATCAGAGATGGTGGAGTCGATGAAGAATGTGGCAGGACTGAAAGTAGAGCTCACAGTAGAGGAGAGGAATCTTCTATCAGTGGCCTACAAGAACGTGATCGGAGCACGGAGAGCCTCGTGGAGGATAATCAGCAGCATCGAACAGAGGGAGGAGGGCAAGGCCGCAGAGCTTAGAATGAAGATGATCAAGGAGTACAGGCATCAGGTACATTTATTTTGGTCACATTTCACTTCTTCTGTGCTCCTGTGACCAAGTAATTTCCCTTGTGAGTATGTGACGCTTCAGCTTTGTATTTCCTTGAGTCACCCGTATTTAAAAATGACACTGAGCCCTCCAATGACTTCTTGTGACGTGTTCGTTGGTTGTTGAAATAATCCTCACTTACCGGACTGGCCTTGTCTGAGTCATCGCTGGCAGGTTGTCCACTCTTCTGCTCTTTTATGAAGCTAATTGAAGGCCGGATTGTTGGCAGAGGGAGGAGAGCTTGAGAGACTTGGACAGGAGTCAAAGCCCTAACAGGATTCAGAAATTAAAGCTCCTGCGCTTGAATATTAATTTACATATTTTCCCCACACGGCACTGTCAACATATTTTGACCAATTATTTTTTAACTCTGCATGGATGCCAAAAGAATATGATCTCCATGTTTATGTGATGTACTGGATCTTTTTTCTCACTGTAAATGCTTAACTTCATTTCAAATTCATGACAAAATAAATACAAATCAGAATCTCTCTTTAAATGTGTACTGCGCTGAAGAAGCAGCATTAGACTGGTTATGACAAGCCCTTCCATTTTTTCCTTTGTATGAACCAATGTGATGGGAATTAATTTAGCAAGGAAATATTTGCAGATTATTAATATTTTTGTTCCTAATTTCAGGTAGAGAAGGAGCTAAAAGATATTTGTCAGGATATCCTGGATGCACTGGATCAACATTTAATTCCAGCGGCTGTGGCCGGGGAGTCCCAGGTCTTCTACAACAAAATGTGAGCTTTACTTGGTTAATAATGCACTATATACTACACACACTTCTATCCGTTTAGTATTCTCTGTGTTTACAATGGAAAAGTGGATTCTTTTATAGCCGTTGTACTAAATTTCATACATGCATAATGCAATAATTGTTATTGTTTTTTTGCACTAGTTTAGCTGAGAATAGCAATAGAACGAAGGCTCACCTGTATTTTTCACTCTTGTATCACAGGAAAGGCGATTACTACAGGTACTTGGCGGAGTTCGCCACCGGTAACGAGAGGAAGGACGCGGCAGAGAACAGTCTGGTGGCGTACAAAGCGGCCACAGATTTGGCCATGAACGCGCTGCCCCCGACACACCCCATTCGCCTCGGTCTCGCGCTCAACTTCTCCGTCTTCTACTATGAGATCCTCAACTCGCCTGACCGCGCCTGCAGGTGAGGGAGGCGTGAAATCTACCGTTTTAATGGTGTGCTTGGCCTGTTGTCCAGAAAGCGTTGCTAAATAAAAACAACTGCAGCTTGCTTTTGGATGAGAGTGCTTTGACATGGCTGGTTGTGTACCAAGGACATCTGACCTCTGAGAATCAATTGGCATGTATGATGGTGGCACAGCGGGTTGACTCCTAACAGAGCCATTTTGGATCCTATGTGTAATGCCTGAGTTAGTGACCCTCGCTCCTTACCGTGTGCGCAGGTTGGCCAAAGCTGCTTTCGACGACGCCATCGCAGAACTGGACACCCTGAGTGAAGAAAGCTACAAGGACTCCACACTCATCATGCAGTTGTTACGCGACAACCTGACACTATGGACTTCAGACATGCAGGGAGAGGGTGAGGTCCCTTTCCATCACTTTGTAAACTTTAAGTTATCATATCCACTATGTTATCATTGATTTTTAATACAGATGAACTAATGCAGTCTGACATTTTGCACTGGAGTTTCTCCCCAAAAAAGTGGTTAATTGTGGAAAACCTTTTGTAAAATAAGTAGAACATGGCTACTAATCAGTCACTTGCTTTCTCCGCTTTCTACCAAAAGGGCTGAACAAGCTGCTGAAAAATCACAATTTCACAATCACTGTGAATTAAATGCATTTATTTTTTAACTTTTTTTTTTTTTTAAACAATCTTCACTTTTGTCTTGAAGTTTGAAAGTGAAACGTAGAAATTTGACTCAAAAAGCATCAATCGAGACAATAAATCCAGCTGTAATGAGAGTTTCACTTCAAGACATGCAGACTTGCCCAATCTAAAAAAAAAAACTGGCTGGACAATAAATTATGTTCATAAAAGTAAAGATAAATTTGACCCCAAATTGACGTAGCTGTTTACTTCAAATATTAGATTAGACTACAGTTCTAGTTTATCTCAACGGAAACTGGTGTAAAATAAGTGGAGCTTTTATAAATTGTGATCTCACAGTGATCTTTCAGCCCTTACTTTCTCCTCCCTCGCCTCTTCATTGTGGCAGGTGTTTTAACTGTAACCGCTCATCTCTCTCATTTCTCTCATTCTCTGCTCCAGAATCCTAAAGGAATCACAGCTGACTGTTTATTTCCCATGTTAACTGTACTTTGTAAGTGCTGCTCCAGGCCGTGTGCTGTGTGTGCGTGTGTGTGAGTGTGCGCACCACTTCTTGCACGTTTTCGCCAACTCCCTCTACACTTATCCCTCTTTCTCTCCGACACATTCTATCTGCCTCCTCTTTCTCGTCCTGTCTGTCTCTCACACGTACACACGCGTCATACTAGGGCAGGGCGATTTAATTGAAGTTAAATCAAATCACAGTCTTAGTAATGTTTGTTTGTTTCAGATGATTTTAAATCGATAGGTCTATTGGTCAATCCCAGTGTCGGGGCGACCGTGCTGAGGGGGCCGAGTCAGTCCCCGTCACTGATCAAAGCAGTGCTTCTCCGTGAGGCGATGGGCCGTACTAAATTACTTCTGAAATCACTTTGCTTAGAATGCTGACATAATATCAATATATTATATGCAATAGGGATGCACCAATTGGATACTGAAAAAAATACGATATCGGGTATCGGCCACAAATATCCGATTCTGAACCAACACCAGTTTTGGCTCTCAATGCCTTAAAAACAGCATGCTGCATATCATTGGAAAGCTAAGAACCAGGACAATCCAATCACATTGAGAGTTTATCAATAGAAATTATTGATCCGTAGTATCATGACAATAAAATATGACTGTATTGATCTTAAAATGGAGAAGAGTCAATTCAGTTTTTCACTCAGAGAAAGACACGTTTAAGGAAGTGGTATCGGTAAATATTGGGTATGAGCAGATACTCAAAACCCGGTATCGGTGGCAAAGCTGGATCGGTGCATCTAACATGCAATATAATATCTTTGTTCTATTAATTTAACCAATAAATGCCTGATGTGTTAAAGTTGAACAATGGCATCATCAGTTCTGCAACATGAATGGCCATGTCCTAAGCAGCAAACTTTTACCTAGTCATTCGGTGCTATTACGCCGTATGGGTAACAATCTAGACAAGCAAAAATGATTATACAGTCATTAGAGGTCTTTTCACCCTGGATGTTGTGTCTAATGTTTGGTGGGAAACAATGTTAAATTATTTAATTATCACAAGTTCTTTGGCACGCTTAAATCGAAAAAAGGCTTTTTAATTTTGAAAAATCTAAAATCTTGCGCTATCAATATGTGGGTACATACATGGTCATTTTTCCAATATTGTCCATGCCCTATTTCCGATCGCCCCCAGCCCGATACACATTCTGTCTTTCTGTCTCTGTTTTTCACTAAACTCCGTGTGGGTTTAATATCAAACCTTTTACCTGACTCCTGATTAACTTTGAAATGCCGCCCTCACCGTTGGACTGTGTCACTGTGTTGCTATGGACATTAATGGCTCTGTCTGCACACAATGAGCGGCACCCAACCAACAACACGTCCCAACGTTTTACTGCTCCTTAATGCTACTAGTGTTAAAGAGACAGACGCAAGCAATAGCTCCTGTTACCAAGATGTAACATCGCTAAAAGGACACGCAAGAGCCCAGAGTTTGTAATATTGAGGTGGAGGCAAATTTTACAGTTTTCTGTTTAATTCTCAAAATGCAGAAGTGTTTAACTGGTTTATGGTTAATGTCTCTGTAATTACTGGGAATATCCACATGAAACAAAAACTGGCATAGAAGTCAATGTCTTCCCCCCCCCCCCGAATTTAAAGGTAGTGGATTTATTAATTTACAGGTGCAGTAGTCACCTCTAGAGTTCCGTTTAGTTGTATTTTTCTTTTTCCTTTTTTTGAAAGGCGCTGAACGTCTCAGCAGCTGGCTACTTCGGCTCTGTCCCCTCTTTCGTCCTTTCTGCTCTTCTATTATTTGTTGATGTGTTTTTAATTTTCTCTGAAGTAGTCAATACAGTGTGCGATTGTGCACACGGGAAGCCTACTTTTGTTGCACTTTTTCATTTGGACTTATGCTGTTTTCGGCACTTTTGGAGTCCGCGCCGGGGGAACCCCCACAGCGGCACATGGGGTCCCATTGTCTATACGAGGGAGCAGCTCCTTGGCCTTAAGGACTCTGCTTTCCTGCATGCGGAGAAACCAGTGATCCCCGCGGAGATACGCAGGGACTGCAGAGGTGGACGTACGAAGCGGAGAAGACCCTTTTCCCTTCCCTCCATCATCATGGGGAACGTGCGTTCCGTCGCAAACAAGACTGAGGAACTGGCCGCGCTAACCCGCCATCAAAGGACTTATCAGGAGTGCGGACTTGTGTGCTTTACGGAGATGTGGTTGAATGGGAAGATTTCAAACTCTGTGGTTTCCCTGGACGGATTCAAGCAGACGTGCGGAGAGCGGAACAAAGAAGGGCGGTGGATTAGCGGTGTTTGTGAATGAGGGTTGGTGCAACAGGAACCACGTTCTTGTGAAAGAACAGATCTGTACCCGAGACCTGGAGATGATCGTTGTGAGCATGAGGCCTAGTTATTTACAGAGGGTGGTGATGTGTTTATATATTCCCCTTTCGGCTGACGCCGCCGCAGCCTGTGAACGCATCCACAGCACCGTGAACCAGATACAGACACAACACCCCCGCGCGCTGCTGCTCATCACCGAGGACTTTAATCACGCCTCCCTCTTCGCCACCCTCCCAACCTTTACACAGTGCGTAAAGTGCCACACAAGGAACAATAAGACGCTGGACTTGCTCTATGCTAATGTGAAGGACGCTTACACCTCCACCCCCCTCCCCCCGCTTGGACGCTCAGACCACAATCTCGTCTACCTGCGCCCACAATACACACCCAAGGTGCCAAGGGAACCAGCACAGAAGAGCTCTGTGAAAGTGTGGAGGGAAGAGGCTGAAGAGAGACTGATTGTTTCCAAACCACTGATTGGAACATGATCTGCAGCTCTCATGGGAATGACATGGAGACCAGCACGGGGCGGATAAATTCAACGAACATTTCAACTGTTTTGATTCTGCCCCCTCCCTGCTCCCACCTCTTCACACGTCTCCAGCCCAGTGGACACTGCCCCCCTCCCCCAACTACCTTCACCTGCTTCCAGCCCCCCTGCACCCACATCTCCAGCCCCCACCATACGGACTTTCTCCAGCACCCGGCAGTCCACCCCAGTTCCCCCTCACTCCCCCCTCCATCACACCGGACCAGGTGAGGAGAGAGCTTAGGCGACTGAAGCAGAGGAAAGCTGCAGGACCAGACGGCATCAGTCCCGGCTGCTGAGGACCTGTGCAGACCAGCTCTCCGAGGACCTGAGCCTCAGCCTGGAGAAGGTCCCCGTCCTGTGGAAGACCTCCTGTGTGATCCCGGTCCCTAAAACAGCGCACGCCAGGGAACAGCCCCACTACAGACCAGTCGCCCTAACCTCCCACTTAATGAAGACCATGGAGCGGCTCATTCTCACCCACCTCCGCTCTGTGGTGAGCTTCACCCTGGACCCGCTGCAGTTTGCCTACAGGCCTAACATTGGAGTGTCATCTACCTGCTGTAGTGGGCGCTCACCCACCTGGAGATCACCGGGAACGCTGTGAGGGTCTGTGAGAAGTCTTTGACTTCTCCAGCGCCTTCAACACCATCAGACCGGCGCTGCTGGAGGACGCCGGAGTGGATGAACATCTCACTGCATGGACCATCGACTACCTCACGGACCGACCACAGTACGTGCGACTGCGCAGCTGTGAGTCTGAGGTGGTCGTCTGCAGTACTTGGGCCCCTCAGGGCACCGTCCTCACCGTTTCTCTTCACTATCTACACGTCTGACTTCACACACAACAACAACAGCTGTCATCTGCAGAAGTTCTCCGATGCCATTGTGTGCTGTGTGTCTGAGGGGAATGAGCTGGAGTACCAGTCGGTTATCATGGACTTTGTGGACTGGTGTGAGCGCAACCATCTGTGCTTGAACACCAGTAAGACGAAGGAGATGATCGACTTCAGGACCTTGAGGTTGTGGACAGTTTCAAGTACCTTGGTGTTCACCTCAACAATAAACTGGACTGGTCCCACAACACCAACGCCCTGTACAAGAAGGGTCAAAGTCGCCTCCACCTTCTGAGGAGACTGAGGTCCGGAGTGAGTAGGCCTCTGTTCGGGCCTTTTTAATGACTCTGTGGTAGCCTCTGCTATCCACTACACTGCCGTGTGCTGGGCCCCGGGCAGCACAGAGCGGGACAAGAACAGACTGAACAAGCTGGTCAGGAGGGCCAGCTCCGTCCTGGGCTGCCCCCTGGACTCGTGGAGGAGGTGAGGGACAGGAGGGTATTAGCCAAGCTCACCTCCATCATGGACAACACCTCCCACCCGCTGCACGGGACTGTAGAGGAGCTGAGCAGCTCTTTCAGTGGCAGACTGAGGCACCCTCAGTGCAAGAAGGAGCGCTACCACAAGGCCTTCATCCCCACTGCTGTCAGACTGTACAACAAAGTAACATGTGCAATAACCCCTCTGCAGAATACATGCAATAATCCTGTATTTACATCACTTTATAAACCACTTGCACTATGATGTAAACCTGCACTGCTGATACTGAAAATTATTTACTGTTTACACTTTTTGTCCCCACTTGACTTGATAATCATTGTATACAAGATTCCAATATTTACTATTTAATTGTTGTTTATTCACATTTCCTGCCTATTTGCACACCCTGAGTGTTTCTAAGAGCTAAATGTAACAAGTAAATTTCTCTATTGTGAGATCAATAAAGGCTATCTTATCTCATCTAGTTACTCACCTCTGCAGGCCTTTATGTCTCTGAAATCTAAACTGAAACTACATTTACATCTTGGCAGGGAAACCTTTATGCATTTGTGATTGAATAGGTTGCTTCAGCTAATTCCACATTATTACAGACTATACACAAATGATGTAAACTGGCTGATGTACAGTGCCTCATGTTGAAGGTATGGCTTGTAATCACTGCATTGCCTGCACAGTACTGTATATCTGTAGAAATGTATGCCCTGTAACACAAGCTGCTGTTCAGATTCTTGCCATTGGCCTCTCAACAACACAGACAATAGCAACAGCCCTGAGCTCCGAAAAGCCTCGTTCTACAGAGGTCAGAAGTTAACAGCACCAAACAAACAGGCCCGCGGCTAGTGCTAGCTTTGCATTTTGTCAACAACAGAATAGCTGAGCCCCCAAGACCCACAAGGAGCTGCGGGTTAGACAAACCCTTTCTGCATGTTGTGTTCTGCACACGTCTGACTCACTGAATGTTTCCACTCTTTTCCTGAAAAGACTGAATCATAGTTGAGCATCCAGTCACTTATCCGTGGTGTAAAAGGTTCATAGAAAGAAAATGGCTTGTTTTTTTTTTACCTTGATTTTCCTGAAGAGTTAGTTTGGGTTTTGAATCTTTCTTTTTGTTAAGGTCCAAACATGTTCTACTCCGTTTAGGTATGTTGCGATTCAGATTACCCAAACTAATACTTGAGGAGCACACAAATGTTGCACTTTTCACGATGACGGAAGGGGCTGCACAAAACGTGTTAACGTTGCACTATTGTACAAACCCATCCCATCTTGCGTATTATATTGTGCAGCCCTTTGCCAAAGTCTTCAATAATTTCTGACCAGTTTCTCATCAAACTGTAGTGACTTTGAAGCATAAATGACTAAATTGTGTCCTGTTACGTTTTTTTTTTTTTTAGGCGAAGAACAAAACAAAGAGCCACTGCAAGACGTGGAGGATGAAGCCCAGTGATTGTCGCCCGTTCACCCGCTCACACTCCTGTCCCCCTCTGCTGCTCCATCCCCCGCCGGGCCACGGAGGAAACCATCACCTCTCCTCTCTTTCTCTCTTTATCTCTCTGTATTCTCTCTCTTCTTTTTTATTTTTATATCTTAGCCCTTACATGGTTCAGTAAAATACCACTTAATTGAGACAAGAAATACAATCTTGGCAAGGCAAAGATAATTGGAATGAGAGACCATTTTTGCGTGTTGTCCTTGGTACAAGCGGTTCTCAAAAACCTTATCTTTGTTTTCATAATTGTATTTTTTGTTAGGGTTTTTTTTTTTTTTTTTTTTTTCGATATTGTTATCTGTTGCTGGATGTATTGAGAATTTATTTCTTAATGTAATTACAGAAATTAACTTTTATTACTGATAATGTTTGACTGATAGTTATCAGAGCCATGTTGTCTCTGTTTTTAGTGCAAATATCATTTTACCATTTTACGGGCCGTTTGACACAAAAAAGTGCCCTTCTTGTTTTTAACATTTTTTTTTTTTCTGAATGGTTTTATTTTAATTTTATTGGCAAAATTCGGGATATCCACGTGGGGCAAAGGCGTGCTTTACTCTTACACTATAGTGAATCTGTTGTTTTGTAGTTGTCTTTGGACTGTACCTGTGCTGAAATACTGTAATGATTTTGTTTTTGTTTTTTTAAGGAGGTGGACTTTTAACTTTGAGAAGGAAGGAAAAAAAAAGTTGGGAGAAATGTCTCAATCTAGCCCCGATTTGTCAGTGTTGGCTTGAGCTTGAAGGTTTGGTCTTTTTTGTTGGGGTTGTCTGTAGCACTGCTTTGTCATTACCTCTATCCCATTATGCGTCACTCGGTAGCAACATGTTCAAACTGCAGCGTGTGGTTTTGGTGTGAAATTTCAGTCTGAGCAACTATGGTAGCCCTGTAGGAACACACTGTTCAAAAACCCAGAGGGAAGGAAATCTGTCAACAAATTAATAAGGCTGACTTTGGCATCAAGTTTGCATCTTTACCAGTGAGGTAAAAGGAGCAGTTGTATGTTTTATTGTTTTACTTAATAATTTACATATTTGCAAACTATACCAGCTGGATGAGATTGTTTTTCTTACTTTCACTCTCAATGCAATTTTTTTCTATGCTCTGAACAGTAAGTTGTAGCCCTACATGCCTCTTTCAAAATGGGCAAATGCAAGTTTTTTTTTGTTTTTTTTAGTAAAAACTTAACCTGTTTTAGACTAACTGTTGCACTGCTACACTTTGCATTTTTATTTATTCTTCAATTCAAATACATAGACCATAGGTAATAATAACATGTTTCCGCTATTTGGGAGCCATATTGAGTGAATCCATCCGTTAGTGCTACATACAAAGCCCACATAACAAAAGACTACACCTTGCCCTGCTCCTTCAGCTGCTTGTGCCCTGCGTTTTGACTCCTGGTCTCGGGAGCATATTTCTGTTCGTTTTGCTTCATTAAGTGTAACTCGGAGCTGATTTGTACTACTGGATATCTGACTGGAGCCACAGACAGGGAATCTGTATTATTCTTACTGAAACACCGCATGGAATTAACATTAAACAATCTAAATTAAACTACACAACGTTGTCTTGTGTTGTGTTATTATGCTCTCTCTCTGAATGTGAACAGTTGAGGTCCAGTTTCTGATGTAAGTTATCAGTGTTCATTTTGACAAATTTGAATTTACTTTAGAGAGGTTTTGTACATTTGATCAATTCAACCTGTAATACATTTAGACACCCCCAAAAAGTTATAGGTAGTATTTATATTGCATGACTACCTTAAGGGAGACCATGCATGTTGTTGAACACACAAGACTCATGCGAGTAAACAAGCCACGCCAGGTTGTATCATGGGCTAATTTCCACCCTTTTTCCCACGTGCACAATGCACTCAATCATCCTGCCCCAGGTGGGCACAATTGATTATAGTGGTATGGGATACTTATGCAGACAAAGGGAGGACATGCAAAATCCACACAGAAAGCTAAATTGCTATGTCATTTTACCCAAAAAATGCTCCATTTGTACACTGTTTTTATTTTATTTTTTTTACTTTGATTTTGTTCCGTTTAGATTGTTCTACTTTAGCTTATTGATGTGTTTTAGCCTGTAAAAATAATTCTGTTATAATGTTAATTATTTGATAGCATGCGAAATACCATTTATAAAGCAGAGTGCCAACTAAAAAGCAGAAGCACATTTTATAATCACTCCACTACGTGTTTTTTTTTTTTTTTTTACTGGGAATTTAAAATATAAATCGGGGGTAGATAATCCCAGATATAACACCAACAATAGTTTCAGGTTTAAATACTTACTCCACATGTATCTAAAGTCCCCACATGGAGTGAAATGTACAGTCTGTTCTATTGGCCTTTTCAATGCAGTACTTAGCCTGAAAGTGCCCTGTTCCAGTGGATAACAGCAGCACTCTCCCAGTGTTAATCTGATGCTGAGCTCCACATGCAGCAGATGTTGCAGCTGAAATGAACTGGCTCAGAGTTTATCATAAATTCATATCTGCTATTTATAGACCTCAGTCTGTGATGCGGGAGACACTGACGACTGTTTCTGACATTATTTTTCACCATAGGGACGTGACAAAATATTATTGCTAAGAATACCATTCACACAGTGTGGTGGATATTACCATAACTACATTATTTCATGTGGATTGGATTTGATCTCGCCTTTGTTTACCAGCATAGCCATGGGAACGTAATTTGATTGATGGGGTCCGGAATAGCAAGATGCTTTTCTGTGCATATACTCTATCCTAATTATTGATCCTGCAGTGCGCAGATTATCCACCAGAGGAGTGCTGAAACAACCATACCACCCCTACTTCCCACGGCCTTGTTCACCAGAAAAATCCCCACCCAGCCAGGAAATTGAACCAGAGACCGCTCGCTGTGAGGTAAGAGGGTCACCGTCCCTCCTTATCTCACATTTGGATATTTTCATGTTCCTTCTCAGTGGTTCGTTGCGTTGGATACTTCCTGTGTTTCTCTTAGACCAATCCCCCTGTGAAAAGTAGAGAAACCTGTTATGCACCCGTTTGTTCCAGCCGTTTCCCCAGTAACATGATTCATCCTTCTTTTTACACCTCTGTCATCAGATTTCTCCAACGAATTTATCATAGACCAACATGTTTTAGAGGTACGGGAAGAACATGTAAATGCCACTGAAACCCGGAACCAACCACGGCCCCACCATAACTTTACATTGTTCCAGATTAGGCCTACCTGGAGTTGTGTTTAGTTTAATTCAAGGGCTAATGATCATCAGTCATTCCTCTTTTGCTTTTTTTTATTTTACAGGGTTCGTACAGACATGGAAATCCTGGAAAAGTCATGGAATTTTAAAATCAAATTTCCAGGCCCTGGAAAAGTTTTGGAATTTGTTAGGTCATGGAAAAGTTTTGGAATTTTGAGAAACTTATTTCAGAATCCTAAAATACACTAGAAAAAATAATGGGTAAATCAAAAGTAAATCAGGAATCACCGCGCACATTTTTATTCAGGCAGGTGTTAGGCCTGTAGCGGCGACAGGTCCCCCGCCTGTGGGCTCTTTTTAACGGTCTATGGTGGGCTCTGGAGGAGCTGGGCTCCCTGAATAGCTAATACGAGCTAAAATGATGACAATAATGCGCTTATGGAGGAAATGATTGGAGCTGGCTTCATAAATAGACGAACACAAAACCAGAGGATGCAAAGCGGAGTAGTGAAAGTTTAGCAACTACCGCGCATAACCGTGGAGACAACGTGAATTTGGAGATGGATTTTTCCTCAGGCGAGTAAAGAATCAAGGATCTTGTTTCTACGCTCTTGCATGGAAGTGTTTAAATTGGCTACATTAGCTCATGAGGACTCCGGTGCTTTATACTTGCATGTTCTTTGGCTATAACGTAACCACGGGACTATGGCAGGCACCGCGCGCGATGCGCAGTGTTTATGTAGCCTGGAAAAATCCAGACTCAAATACAGAGGGGAATCATTCTGGTCCAACCAGGCTAGTGTTTATGAGCCTGATTTGAAACATAGGCTTCTACCTGTCTGTCCGAGCCGCTCCCCGCGCGCGTTTGTTTCCCACAACCAGAGCAGCGCTTGGCCACTCCAAATACGCGCGGATTAGACGTGAACTTCCAGCGAACTAAACTCAAACAACAAAATGAGTGTTTGTTTTATCACGTTCGCGTTGTGTGTTGAACAACGTTACGTTAGTAAAATAAAACATGCAGCTCTATCGTCTCCGTGGCTAGAGTAGGTTAAAGACGCATCTCCGGAGGTTTGCCATGTAACTTCACAACAGTAATTTATAAAAGTAACAAAGCCATAAGGTCAGGCGTGCGATAGGATTTGTATCTTATCCTGGCTGTGTCTTTTGCAGTTACTGCTCACTCCAGTGAGAAACTATTGGCACAAAGCATAGCCAACCGTTGTTCAAAAATCCTGGCTATTAACAGTAAACAGTAAAAATGTGAATCCTCAGAGTTACAAAATATTACCCCTAATACTCCTCATGTACCATAATATTTAGCAGAACGCCTGCTTTTCTTATTTATTACTCAAGTACAAGTCAATAACAGAACAGCTCACAGAAGTACCATTTATTGTACAATTTATCCAAAAGTTCAATGACTGATCCTAAATGTTATTGCCCCCGACCGCTGCTCTACAGCGATACGGAGCCTGTGATGCTCAGAAACATCATTAGAGCTAAAAGAGTGAGATGTTTAGTGAGTGACATTGTGTGAGCTAAAGTTGTTTATAGGTAAAACTATAAAATGTTCCTTTTTAAAGTTATTAGGACCATTTTCACCTTTTGAATTGCACTAGAATGCAGGAAAATAAGGATGATAAGCTCTAAATGTGTTGGGGGGGACCCCAAACCTTATACTAAGCCCCACTTGAATGTATCTGTCACATCTGTCAGACACACAATTCTAGAGAAGCACGTTATAGAAACTGATTCATAATGATATATCAGACTGCAGTGTGTGTGACACTGTTATCAATTCCCTGTGATTCACCAGTTCTTTTTGCTCAGTGAGACTCTATGGCACGTGCACAGGGGCGTGAGCACGCCTGCGGGCCTCTTGCCAGTAGACTGTCACCTTTTTCAAAATGCCCGAGTTTGCAGCCCAGTCAGGAGGTGCCCTGGTCGTGGTCTCAGTACTCATTGGTCTTTCTCTAGTATTCTGGTCTCGACTACAGTAGGCCTAATCTTAAAAATCCCAAACTGAAAATGTAATGCTGATAAATACGTACGCCGAATAATAAATGTGGCTAATAAAATGATGGCATTGGGGTCCTGGAATTGTTGTTAAGGGTCATGGAAAAGTCATCGAAAAGTCATGGAAAACCTCAAGAGAAAATCTGTACGAACCCTGATTTTAGCACCCCGGCACCGATGGAGTTTGGCAGCACAGTGGCACTGAGACAAGGACTTCCGTGTTCAATTTCCAGATCCCGAGTCGCTTTTTATGTAGTTTGGTAAGATAGGCCTTTACTGTCTTCAAAAGTAAGGAAGTAGTTTTGTACGCATAATTACAGAGTAGCCCTTGACTCCATCTAGTGGTCCAATGTGGCATGGTTTTGACTCCTGCTGCTATAATGTGCAACATGACGCCACAAGAGGGCAGCAGCTTGTCTTACATTAGTGGCACCTCTCATTGTTCCTTATCCAAAAGGCAGTACATGACTGCTTTTTTTAAATGTATTGGCTCTGGGACAGGGGTCAGTGGGGTCCCGTACAGCTTGATAGACGTCTTGCTCTTCCGGTGGAAACGGGACACTGCGCGCGCATAGCAGATACAGAGAGCAGGGAACAAACGTCAACGAAACATTATGCACTTCCTGCTGTAGTGCAGAGACAGCAGTTAAAAATAGGTGTGGTTATTTTGAGCCCACACTTGTGAGATTTACTCTGGCCTGGCCCGCTCTGAGTCCTGGTGGAGTCTGGTTACAGGACGTCCCAGAAGCAGTGAGGGCCAAAACCTTTCACTTCACTGCACTGCCCTCTGCCTGACAATCATATACACCAGTTTTCGTCAGTAGACAAACAATCAAAAGAAAGTGATTTTGGTGACATCTGGTGGATAGCAATCAAAGGGTAATTTTAAACCTTAAACTAAAAACTTAGGCTTGGTCCATAGGCCAGCAAGGAATTCCTCATCCCAGCTCAAGATTGGGAGAAAGGTCACTGGCAGACGTACTGCATTCAAACACTGCTCCCTGATAAGTTGCCCCAGTAGGTTTTGGAGGCAGTGTAACACTCTCCTCACAGCAATAAGGTCTGAGGTTCAAGTTCAGGACCAAGAGGGGCCTTTTTGTTTCATAAACACACACATGGGACTCTCATGCATGTAAACAGCCACGGATTGCTATCCATTGTCCCACACTTACACACATACTGTACACACACACACACACACACATTCGTTCTGGCGTATTGGACATGTTTTTAGTGATACGGAAGACCAAAGGACTCAAATTGAACTATAGGGCTGGGTACTGCCAACAACTTCACGATACACTATGTACCCGGTATCGATACGATACGTATCGCAATTCCAGTGTATCAGGATAGAGTGTCCATAATACAAGATATATTCTGAATTTTAAGACAAAAGGCTCTTATAGCCTTTCATTGGAGTAGTTAAAGTGCATGTTGTGATAGGTTCTGATTAAAGACTATGGTTAGAAAAACGCATATTGTCACGTACTCCGTAATGATATATTGCCGATCCGATATATTGAGCACAACCTACAAAACCTACACACGGGCACGAGAAGAACGTGCACTCTCCACTCAGAAAGGGCCCATCTGGGGCACAAGTGCTTGCTACAGTGTTGCCATCCTAGAATTTGGTCAGTCTCCCTGTAATTTTGTAGGTCTGTGTGCTCCAGTTTTCCATGTTTTTAAAACTTTTCTATTAGTTAGACAAAGTGCTTGTTTACCGACTGTACACGTTTTATACAGTAAAAACTAAGTGGACAGTATGAAACATGTTTAAACTTAGTGCTTTCCTATAAAGAAAAATGATAATTGCATATTTAATGATTTATGGTGAGGGTTTTTAAAATAAGAAAAGCAGCATTGTATAATAAAATAGCCTGCTGTCTTAAAAGTGTTTCAACACTCTAGAGCAGAGGTCACTAAACGGCGACCTCGGTCCGGATCCGGACCCATGCGCCAGCCATCCGGATCCGAACCTTGGATCCGAACTTTGGACCCGACCCGAATCCCCTCAGACGAGCGCTGCCTCTGCGCTCCCTCTCTCTCCCTCTCTCGCTCTCCCTCCCTCGCTCTCCCACACTCCCTCTCTGACTGCACCAGAGCGGTAAACTACAGCACAGATGAACAGAAAGAGAAAGTCCTAAATCTTAGCTTCATGATACTTTTTAAATTTTTAGAAACGGTTTCGGAATGACTGAAATATGGCTCGCTAAAAACAAAAGCAGAGGACGCCCTAATTAAATATGCACGCGCGATCGTAATGCGCAAATAGTACGGTTGTTTTCCGAGCAGGTCTGAACCAGGACTAAACCTGGACTAAGCCAGGACTAAGCCAGGACTAAACCTGGACTAAACCTGGACTAAACAGGGCTCAGTGTGTTGAACTGAGCAAAGAAACACATCACTGTCATATATTATGTGCACATTGTGTATAATAGGCTAAAGTAGCCTATGCACTCTGCTATTTAGGAGCCAAAACCTATTTTTAGAGCAAAAAAAACAATAACAGGATTCAATTGACTGCATTATTTCAAATCACAGAAATAGATTTTAAAAAATGGCTTAAAAATCCTGATATAACCGTGAATTAACCCCTATGTCCGGACCTTTGCTTGACCATTTTTTTCATTTCGGACCTTGGTGACATTTAATTCGTGACCCTGCTCTAGAGTTTGATAACTATGGACACACTGATGTACTGTAGTGTACACAGTGTCAATCACACATGTACTTCTACTGTATGTCAATATTATGGACCTTACACAAACGCAGAGCAGTAGTATTTAAATAGCCCGCTGTGCCCGAGGTGGTGATGTGCAGTTTCCTGTTGATGCCAAAAAGCCTCGAGCTGAAAGTCAAAGGTGGAAGGATGTGTGTCACTCTCTTTCCCCTTCCACAGCAGACCGGAGTGAGTGAGTCTCGGAAAAGACAAATTGTGAGCTATTTAAAACCTGGTTGCGCTATTTGTCACGATGAGTTCAAATAGGTTGTTGAGACGTTGTTGCTAGTCCTGCAACTATAGACCAACTTGACCTGTACGAGTTTGGAAGCGGAATCAAACCCTCGACCATACTGCTGAAGGGAGATGAAGTTTAACCACTGTGCCACCTTGCCGCCCACATTGCACCTCATTGGTTAGAAGCAATGATGGTGGAGGGAAGAAGCGCAGACTGAAATGAGCTACAGTACATAAGTGTAACTTATCCTGTTCCAAGACCAGAGTCGCCCAAAAATCCCCTGCTAATTTTCAGTCAGTTTGTCAAATAAATGATGAAACCCGTCATGACTACTGCTATGACGGAATACTGTATATCAAGCCACCCATGTAAGAATTAACTTTGTCAATATTGTTCCTGTTTTTTTACAAACCCGGCATACTTTGTCCCTGGGAAAAGGTCTGGGCTCACACTCTTTAACGTCCCATTAACTCTAAAAGAAAAACATATGAAATCCCCGGGAATGAAGTTGCTCGGCTTTGCATCATACTTAACATTATAGCCATGATGCAAGAGGAGAAGGAGCCAAGTGACACAATGAGTTGTTTAGGGAGGGTCCTGGGACGGATCAGGGAGCCCTTCTCATGATGGACAGTGTTTATCAGACTGTAGTGAAACCGTTTATGTCTTGCAGAACTATGTGGCTTTGCTGTGAACTTCAAACTCTGCACCGGTGCTTCAACAGTCCATGAGACAGCGGGGAGACAAGACACAGTGGCGATAGGTTGCACTTTATTTGGCTAAAATATTGAAAGAAACTGTTAAGCATCAGGAAGAACACTATTTAACGAAACAAAAGGAAACTCATTTGATCTAGCAAGAATGGACTTTAATCAGCAAAACTTTAATTTAGAGCTAAATGTTAGTTCTACTATTAATGAAGTGACATTGATGTATAGAAGACCAACACCTTGAAGAGGGTAGAACACCTGCAGGAGCATGGTGAATGTGATATGGCAGCTCCGGCGGCTGCCACACCCGGCAACGACAAGTGGAAGATGGATGGATTTGACTGCCAATTTCACCAGAATACTGTTAGCACTGTTGCTGAAAAATAAAACAAAAAACTACTTTTGATCATAAGCTACAGCAGATCGGGGCCAAACACTTGGGGAAAAAATAGAAGGCGGGGAAATGCAACAGAATATCAAAATTGACTGGAGTTTTGTTCGAAATCTTCTTGGGGGAGGCATTCCAGACCCCCCTGTCAGATGCAATAATGTAGTACAATTGTTGAGTGAGATGTAGGACTTGTACCAATAATATGCATGATAAAATTCTCACTGCTGCAATTCGATTAACATAAATAATGAACGAAATATCTATAAATAAACCTGTAAAAAATATTAAGTGTCTGTTATAACTCCACAAATAACTCATACAAATACATGAAAGCACTTTCCACAGACTTTCCACTCCAAGTAGCACCTATTGATTCACCTATAGATTTTGCAGTGCAACAGGATAGGGCTGGGCGATATATCGATATTTAAGATTTATCGATATATTTTTTAATGAGATATGGAATTAGACCATATCGCGTATATCGGGATATTTCAAATTCAGATAAGCTATTAAGTTAACAAAAACAAACAGGTAATCTCAAGCTGATTTAAAAAAAAAAGTTTATCTTAAACTGAGCACTTTATTTTATTATCTCTTTATATATAAATGCTGCCCTCAGAAAAAGACTGACTTATTTTATTTCATAGGCTATTTTTATCCAAGACATTTTTTATTTAAATGTGCACTTTACAGAGCTTTGTTAAACAGTGTTTGTGTTTACACTTTATAGTGAGTTTTCAATAAAACTACTCGTATTTGGCTTTGACTTTGACTTCACATTTAATTTCACAGCTCTCGCTTTGCGGAAAAAATATCGGGATATATATCTTATATCAATATTCAACCTAAATGTATCGGGATATGACTTTTGGTCCATATCGCCCAGCCCTACAACAGGAGAAACCCAGATTAGGGTTGCGCGATGTTGAAGTAACTTGCGATATGCGATACGGCTGTGCAATATCGCGACAATTATATTTTTGCAATATTTTAACAATTTCAACACAATATGTCTCATTCTATTTAGACACATATCGCACAAAAAAACATAAAATCAGAATGAAAACAAGGGTAGAATTTAACTAAATTAGGTTTAACTAAAACTGAATTTTACACATTTTTAAGTTCTGTTCATTGTTTTTGGCTTAGTTTGCAAAAGAATGTGTCAATCTCAGTCAGATGAAGAATATCGTGGCTCCTGCGATACAGATATCGCATCGCCTAATATTGTGGTTCGATATTTTTCGCGATATATTGTGCAGGTTCAACCCGGATGAACCACATTATTATATTTTATTAAAGAGCCTTAAACCTAACCTGTTCTGTCTAACCTTAAGACACCGTCAGGTCTCAAACACCACATACTCTAATAAAATCCGTTATGTCCTACAGTTTGAGTACTTTTGTTATGATGAGATTTGTCTTCATCATTTTCATATCGATATCAATCCAAAACATAACCAAAGTAAAGTCTGGAGCTTGATCTGGCCCTTGGCTCTTACACAAGTCGAGTCTGGGACAGGAAGAGCCTCCCCCGCTCTCCTACAGTGACACAAGGCCCGTGTTTGTTTGTGTGCTTAGTTTTCCTGGAGCGTGAGTTGAGTTACGTCTTTGTGAAGTGCGTGTCGCCAGCGCGTGCCGCTCCGTGGGACTCTGACAAAAGGTTCGGGCCGGACACTGGGAACGTCCGAGACAGGAAGAAAATATGAGAGCAACATCCATCATACAGAGGGGAACAAGTATACTCCCTGAAAATATGGCAAGAAAACCGTAAAAGATCAGTAAAAGATCAGTACAAAAAGAAAGTAATCCCATCCATAAAGTAATGTCTCTCGCGTGCTGAAGCGGAGGGTGTCAAGCTATTGTAGTTATGGCGGAAACCCGTCGAAGAGTGAGGTGTCTTGCCCAAAGAAACAACTAGAATGTATGAACTGTAGCATTTGAGGCATTTGGACCTAACAGTACTTCAAATGATAAAAAGCAAGTGAAACTGAGCAGCATTTGAATATTATTTTCAATTCTTACAGGCAGCAACCTCCCTCTCCCCTGGTACAGCTACATTTTTGGCCTTTTTGTGGTTTCTGTGTTCCACATTGTTTTACTGGATACTTTTGTGTATCTTTGTCGTGTTTTTGTGGAGGTTCGGTGGATTTGTTTTTACTGCAAAGAGTCCATAATGGTCCCGATGAAAGTAGCTTTTTAAAAGTAAACAAAAATGATCAGCTAAACCCATTTGAGTCCTACCAATTTCTTTTTCTGAAACACCTGCAGCCCCCCACACCTGCAGAACAGTGGAGGCGTCACAAGAAAGAGGCGCAACAGGAAACAAAAAAGGGACAAACAAGGAGGTATCCAGCTCTTCACAGAAGATGGTGAAAGACTATTGTGGAGCGGAGAGAGCTGCGCAGGAGGAAGAGGAAGGAGGCGGTGGAGCTCTGAAACGGGGACAAACAGCCAGCCAGATTTCCCCTACCTCTGGGTCAAGTTGGCCCACAATGGCAGCGCGGCTCAGTCGCAGCGGCTCAGGACTAACACCTGAACACTATTTCGTTGTATGCTTGTACAATGACAAATAAAGCACTTAATTACTTACCCCTCCGCCTTAACCAATGGCATTTTCTCCAATTCAGCTTTACCCAAATCTCAAAGCTTCTCGACTGGAGCTCACAGCCTATAGACCCTTTAACTGCTGACATCATCAGTGACATCAGCTGGAGGCAGGAAGTGATCAAGAGAAATAAGATTAAACTAAAGCTAGTGATTTAAGTGTAAAACTACAACTAAAAATGTGGTCCTGTTGTGGCTTAAGGTGCAAGAACAAGAGGAATGACATTTGAGACGATAAAATAAGGTTTATCTCATATTTCCAAAAACAGTTAGACATTTGTTTATCGTTACTATGACAACAGCTACAATGGAAATAGATAGGAATCTAGCTTCCTGCTTCCAGCTAAACCCGGAATGTTTACAAACAATTAAAGAGTTCGGGAATGTGATGTCATATCGCTATGCATTATGGGATTAGCAGCAATTGTAAACCAATAGAGATTTTAAAAGTTAAAATACTGGAGTTATTGTGCACATTAAAACACTTGGACACCAGAGTGTGTTAGATGTATTTACCAGCAGTAACTCAGCAGCTAACGGAGTTGTTCCACTTTTTATACTGTTTTTAGCTAATGTTATTCAATGGAAATGTATGCTAACAGCTGCAAAGATGGCGGATCTCCATGGTAACTGTGGAATTTCCCGAACTCTACAGGCCAGAGTAACACCTCATTTGAAAGTTAAGGCCTACAAAACTGATCTAAACTGATCTTTTCCCTTGCGTTGTTGCCGTGTTGTCGTCGTCACTTTTTTTTAAACTATCTTTTCATCTAATCTATTGCCACTTTTTTTGTAGATTCTTTGTAGCATTTTCATTGCGTTTTTGTCACATTTTTGCGGCTTTTTTTGCTCACTTGATACTTTTTTGTTGCGTTTACTTCTAATTCTTGTCGCTATTTTGATGGTTTTTTCAAGAAGCTTGTAGATTTGGGTAAAACGAGCTCGGTTCGAGTGCGGGTCAAGAGGATTAAAATCACTTTCACTTCTAAATCATCAAGAAAGAGGGATAGGGTTCTTGGAGAATTAATGAAATCTATAATTGTGTGGGAATACTCAAGACTATATGGATGAAATAACATTTGCTGAGGAAACTTTATAACATGGTAAAAAAAACAAAAAAAAAGCAATATCACGGCATCACATTTTGGGCGCTTTAAAATGATGTCCCGACAAAATGATAAAAAAAAAAACCTTTTGGACTTCCGAAGATAACGTGGCATGGGGTACATTCCTGGCGTATTCAAAAAAGCACTTAAGTCTCGTCCCTCCCTGTGAACAAAGACACATCCTCTACATGTGACATCCATCTGCGGATCCACATCCTCCTCACATCCTCTGGCCCGCGCCGGAGGAAACAGGCTCAGAGCGCAACCCCTCTCTGGTCCAGGTAACACCCCAGCACCTAAAGAGAGAGCGTCCCGGGGCGTCATGCCAGTCACTGCTCTGGGCTCGGTCCTACTTTTCCCGGCAGCATAGTCATAGGTAAGAGATTAAAGATTGTTAAGTTCTTGTTAAAGTGATACATCTAATTCATAACCAGCCTTTTCTCTCTCACTAAGGGCTTGGCCACAAAAAGGGGGAGGATTTTTCATACATTTTTGACAGACCGGCAGCAGCAGCAGCAGCAGCAGAGGGGAGAGAAGTCAACAATTCAGAGTCGTGAGTTTGTGGAAGACAAAAGTTGCAAAGATGATGGAGCTCAGGATTCAGTTGATCCCGACCGGAGAGATCATCCTGGCTCCGGGGAAGAATGGGGAAAACTACTGCCACAGCTGCAAGGTCAGTGGGAGACGGCACAAAAACTAGTCGAAGAAAACGCAGTGCCTCCTGTAAACATTCTTGACTAACATGCTGACTCATAGGTCCAGATTTGAAAAGTTAACAACAGACTTACACACTTTTACTCTTTTGGTTCACTGGATCACTGTGGCATGCGTTTATGTCGTACTAGACTAGGCAAGTTTATTTGTAGAGCACAATTCATACACAGAGTAATTCAAAGTGCTGTACAAAACCAATACGTACAGTATTTATATGTTGTCCATGTTGTGCATAGTTAGATGGATTATTATTGATAGCCAATGGAGGTGAGTGATATTGCTCAAATTAATTATCTAAACATTTCTTGGGACTTTCTCGATAATAACAAAGTCATACTTTGGCAAATCATCGGAAAGTTGCAATACACTTAAAACTGAACAACAAAAATGCAGGAAAATTACTTTCTTTTTCTCTAAACTTTGCACCTTTTCCCACCTTCTTTCTTGCCTTTTATTGGTTTCTTGCTATTACTATTGTAATTTTGCATATAACCTAAACAACCACATCAGCAGGTAGAATATTATAGTGCTCACATCTGTAAGTCTTTAAAGCCAAAGGGCTTTACAGACATACTCTATGTACTATGAAAACATGACTATGATTTGTGTTGTGCAATACTAATATATGATACTCAAAGCTTTAGGGTCAAGGAATCGTTCACTCATTCACACTCATTCACTAACATTCTCTTTCAATGCTCAGTCGACACAGACTCTGGATCTAAAGCTGAGGAGGTGTCTTGCTCAAGGACACACCATCAGTATCAAACCGCCCGGCTTATTGCTCAATTCCTCTTTCACTTGGCCCTCCGAAGGGAATGTTGGAGTTAATGCGGACATTACATAGAAGTACATGGTGATTAATAGAGTCCTGATGGACAGAAATGCCCTGCCTTTGCATACAGCTGCTGCTCTGAGAACATTTAAAGCGCTCTGTGTAAATCACTGAGACAGTTACATACAGCTCTGGAAGGAGTGCCCTGATGGAGACAGATGGAGCAGAACCGCTGACAAACGCAATCTGAGGAATGAGACCAGAGCTGGGAACAATGCAGCAAATATGTAATAAAGCGCAGCGCAATCTTACTCAAGAAGAGACTAAACTAACACTCACTAAATACTAAGGTCATTATCGCTGTTAGGTACTCCGGATGACCGGGGTCCAGAGATGAGCCTTCAGAGGCTTTCTTTGGACTCATTTGAAAACATTCTCATCTAATATCGAGGGCTGAATCATAAAAATGCCTATTATTTTACCACAAGCTTACACACTTAATCAAAAATAAGATCACTAAAATGTATTCATTTTAGTGTGATCAGCTCTGATATTTGAATAATGTACTACTGTGTCTCACTGTTAATTTAAGGGTTTAGACATTATTACACATTATTACATAATGTCTAAACCCTGATGGAGTGAATGGTTCATTTTTGTGGACCTCGCACAGCTTAGTCGGCGACTCTCTGAAATATAATTTCACCTATTACCAAAAGTATATTTTAGTTTATTCTTGCTGTCTTGGTTTTGAACCCAATACTGTAACATCAAGTTAAGGTAAAGGTTAAGGTGTACTTTATTGCACCCGTTGGGAAATTCGTCCTCTACATTTGACCCATCCTTTGATGCCAGGCAGGCACAGTGGGCGACGGCAGTGCCATCTCCAGATTTGGAGCCACGCTGATGTTCAGAATCGCCTGGCTGGAGGATTCACCTGTTATACATGTTTTTAGTGGTAGGGGAAACCGGAGTACCCGGAGGAAACCTACGCAGACATGGGGAGAACACGCAAACTCCACACAGAAAGAGCCTGTCCGGGTGCATTAGAGCAGTGCTTCCTAGCCTTTTTCATCTCACGTACTCCTTGAGGGTTTCATTTATATTTCGAGTACACCTTGAGGGTTTCATTTATATTTTGAGTACACCTAGCTGGTGCTGCCCATTATTTAGAAAGTGATCAAATACACCTGTGCGCTGTATTAAAAATAAAGCTCAGACACTTTTAGCGATTAGAAAGGTGGATGTAGCAAACCCTGAGTAAATACTATTGTCACTCACCTGTCCTCTGAGCAGATTTGGGCGTGGCAGCGGGTGGGGCGCTAAATGTTTGGCCTGCTGTTGTCATTGATGCTCGGCGGCTCAGGAATGTTCAGCCGCTCCGATGAGGAGGAAGACAGGTTGTTCCTTTCCCACATTCCTCCAAGGTCAGACGTGAAACGGGTCCACTGAGTGCGAGAGGTGCAAGTGCTGGCCGCAGACGGACGCTGGAAAAGGGCAGACTAAGGATTTCCAAAAAACATTCGTCAACACAAACCTGGCTCTGAGCCCATTCATTGTTTTCAAGTCATCAGTGAGTTTACAACTTCCAGCAATGAGACTTCCCAGCGCTGGTTTGTTGATTGGTTTGTCAGAATGTTCAGCATGATGACTCCCGAGGCAAGGGCGACATTTATTTGAAAGTTGTTTATTTTCGTTTACTAAAACCCACCCAGACCCAGGGAGAACATACAAACTCCAAACAGAAAAACCCTGATCTCTGTTGTTAACATTTAGGGCCAAACTTTTTTCTTTTTTTTTTACTTTACAACACAGTAATATCATAGTAATAAGATGTAACTACATAGTAACTAAAGCAGGAATAACAAGAGACAATACATTTTGCAGCCCAGCGAGAAAATACAATGTTTTCTTGTTCTTTATCATGGGTTAGGATTGTTCATATTACCATAAAAGAAATGTGTGTCCTCTATTAATGTAATTACTATGTTATTGCACGTTTAGATACACTACGTTAGGGGACATTAGGTGCAACTATTTCAGGTGACATAGCATATCACTTATCACTAGATGCTATGGAGGAAGAGAGAGGACAGGAAAGGAAAGACTTTTTATAACCTCGAAGTGGTCGGACACTGACAGAAGTAAACAATAGATGTTTCTCCCCTGGTGTTGAAGAAGTGCTTTTAGTTTGACAGAGGTGCAGGGGGAGCGAGAGGTGTGGAGCCTATCGCTGTCAGGACGGCCTTTCCGCTCACTGCAGCCTGTCTGTCCAGCTCAGCCCTGAAAACAGGATACCACAAGCTCCCTGTGCACTGTGCAAGAATGTCTAAGTACCTATGGCAGTGTTTCTCTGAATGTGTTGATTCATCCCAGGTTTTGACCCAGTATTGTAACAGAACTGGGTTGGGGCTGGTGGTGGTGCATCGCCTATTGTTTCTTCCGTGGCACTTGGTTTGAAAGGTCACAGAACCACTGAGCTTTTGGGAAACGTATCTTATTGAGTTTTGTTTTGAGAAAGTATTGCTGTGTCAGTGCTAGCCTTCTGGTGTCACAGAAAGATAGAGTTGTCTCTCTCTAAGACTTTTTGTTGTTCTTTGTTGTTTTATTATTCATGTCTGGGTGTGTGTCCTGCCAGGTGCTTTGGTCCCCCATCAATTTAAAGCGATGCAATAACCTCCAGTTGTAGGTGCTTGGAGAATTGCCCCTAGGTGCGGCCACTGCTCCAGTCCTGACAGGTCATCAACGTGGCGTGGTCAAATTATTGGCTAAGGACAGTTCTACGACACCACTTAAGTATTTTTACTTGAGAATAGATTAGATTTAGTTTTGTGGCCAGATGTGGTCTTGCTGTATATTTTCCTTAGATACGATTTTAAATAATATTATCTGTTTATTCTGAACAGAATAAATTGTTTCCCCCGTGTATATATTTATTGTATATTAGGGGGAAAAAAGTTTTCTTCTATCTTGGACCAGATTCGTGTGCGTAAAAAAGGCTATTTCTCTAATCTGGGATCATTAAAATTAACTTTATTCCCGAGAGCAGAATGGCAGCGTCTGGAACATCATGCACGCCCCCTTGTGGCGGTGCCTCTGTATCACACCGCACTGCAGCTCTGGCCTCTGTGACCCTACAGCTGGCAGAGGTCACCCTTTACTTTGGAATCCACGTGTGACATAATATCTGAATAGATCTGATGACCCAGGCCCGTCCATCAGTGTGGCTTATATATTAAACAGAGACAGAGCACCAGCCTGTAGGACAACAGTATTTTAATCTAGTTGTTTTCAAGTGACCTAGTTATATTCAGCTCACAGGCTGAGAATCTGTTTTGCAGCCACTAACCAATCAATAGCTACTGTAATAAATGGTATCAGTACAGTTCTAGGAGACCTTCAAAGTCCCTCGGAAGCAACAACAGTACGGCCGATCATTTCTTAGCCTGCTTAGTACTTTAACATAGGTCTATTTATTTTCTATGGCCTTTATTTTCCTACAACGCTTGCTATGATAGCCTCAATAGCACAACGTTTTATAAGGTGTGATTATTGCAGCTGCAGGCTAGTAGTGCAGAGAAACTCACTGACCTTACTGTAAGGCTATTTTCTGATGTGGGTGGGGCTCTATGACGTCAGTGTGTCCGCTGCAGGACAAGTGCAATGACTGTTCAAGCCAGTAGGTGGGGTGAGAGCGCAGTAAATTAAAACACAACTTCATGCAGTCGCTTTGAAAAGAGTGGGAAGGAGGTATATTGTTCTATTCATCAGCATCATTCGGTATGCATAAAAAAAAAAAAAAAGTTTGTCTCATCAGAAAATACCTAATAAATTAGTAATGAATAGAAAACATGTTTTGATTGTGCTATTATTAAAACTATTTGTCAGCCTTAGGAAGTTAGTTTCCAGACATATATTACTGTGACTTTTAAAGTATGCGCTGCTATTGATATTTAAGTTGTTCGCCGTTGCATTCTCCAGTTTATCACTGTTTGATTTCTCGAAATTTGAAAAATGGTGGACTTGAAGTGTCGGTGTTGCAGGTGGCTTTATTTGGCTGTTAGACAAGGAAATGCACTCGCTGTGGGCATTGCATGGTAATCAGTTATCACCAAATAAGCGGGACGATGGGGTGGCGCCTGCCTGGACTTCCTGGTATGGCAGTATATATGTCCTTCATAGGGGAAGTGATGAAAAAAAACAAAAAAAAACAAGCGGAACAAAAGCAGATGTATCCGCCCAAAATAGTCTCGTATAAAAGCCTGCAGAGTTAATTGGCACATTCCCTCCCCTAATTAGGGTGGGAATGGGAGGGTCCTGGTGAGCGAACAGGGGCAGGGCGGGCAAGGGACGTCCACGTTACGTCTCCATTGACAGATACGATTCCTCCTGCTGAAGAGTGTGGGCAGACGCACCGCTGGAAAAAAAAAAGAAAGAAAAAAGAAAGAAAGGACTTTGCGTGGACTCTAGACTTAAAGGTGTCCACGACTCCCGGGAAGTTAAAGGGGACCGCTACAGCACAGCGCGTCAACTCGGATTTGCAGGTAGGACCACGTTTGTCCACAGCAATAGATTTTCACTCTAAAGTTTCCCTTGTCATTGCGTTCGGGTCGGGTCATGTGTGGAGCTGCGGCATGTTTGAGTGAGTGGGCTGAGTCCCATATGGCTGTGCTGTCAGATAGATAGATAGATAGATAGACGCGCGCGCCCCGTTTCTTTCACTTTTTACAACGTGATCTTCTGGACAAACCGCTTATGTTTAAAGTCCACTGTGCAAAAGTCGACCTCTTAACACATGTAGCCCAGAATATCCCGAACGGTCCCACTTCAAAGCCGCAACAGCAGCTGCGCGCTTGAGAACGTCTCTGCAGCGTTTGTAACTTCGGCTGACGCGATATACAGTAGTAGTAGTCGTCACTCGCTCGCTCGGGGATGGATCGTGGCGTTGGCAAAAGCGGTGGTTCGGATTATGTTTTGACTGTGCTGCTGAGTAACCTCGCCTACAGTCCTCGAGGCTTTTAATAGCTGCCAGACCGATTCAAAAGACAACAGGCTGAAGTAGCAGACGGTTCAAACCTATGGGTAGTACGCTTCACAAAAAAGGTCTCTGTACTAGAAAGACTTTGGCTAGACTTTTACAATAGACTTATGTTGCCCAAGAAGAAGTCAAATCACCCCACTCCAATAATGCTGTCTCTTGCGTAAAAGTTGTCCTATAGAATAAACATTAACCGTTTTATAAAGAAGACTATTACTACTACTATTTCTCAGTTATTGCAGTTGATTTTCATTAGAATACATTGCATGTACCTACTACCAATATAAACATACTCTTGTACTAGCCCTTTGAAAAGCATACTATTTAATGTCATCCTATTTACTTCAGTCCCCCATGGCTGCCTGTATGTGTGTTATGTGTGGGCAGCCCCTGTCTGTGTTTTGGTTTGGGACAGATGAGGACAAGGGAAGCACCTGGGAGGGGGGTCTGTTCTCACCACACTCTGGAGCTATAACGACTCGGAGAGAAGTCCCACCCTGTCCCAAGTGTGTGAAAACGTCAACCATTTTGCGTTTAAAAAGAAGAAGGAAAAAAAGCAAGTTTCAGTTCACACAGGGGACAGGAATATGAGCTGCTAAACTATTACAAGTGACGCATGCATTTCCCCCAGATATCTTGTTGAAGTTTAAAGTGCAGGGGACTTAATAATGGAGACACAGAATGATTAAAACCAATAATCAATAAAAAACTAATCTCTTGTAAATGCGATGTTTAATTTTTAAACCTTGCCTGTAATCATTTTGCATCCAGTATACAAACAGCATTGCCTTCCTCGATCTTAGACAATTGACTTTCATGCCCCGGCAGGTTTTCTGTTTCTCATTGCAACACAGACACAGCTTGTGATTATTTTGCCTTTTAGTTTGGCACGTCTCCCCGCCACTCTCTCTCACACATCTTTTTTGCAAAATTAAACGAATAATGAACTGAAACAAAGCCGAGCAAGAGGAGGCGTGACTTTTTTTTTTTCAAGCTCTCAACAGCTGACCTCCCTCAAGGTCACGCAAAAGTCATGACCTCCCTGTTTTTACAGTCTCCACTTTTCACACACACCCCTTAACCTCTTAACCACTGCCATTTTATACAGTTCGTCTATACCCGAATCTGAAAGCTTCTTGAAAATAAAGCGTCAAAACGTGATTAAAAAAAAAAAAACGTGACAGAAATGATGATGAAAATGCAACCAAAAAGGGACGATGAAAAGGTGACAATGAAAGCCACAAAAGGGCAACATGAGGAAAAAGATCGGTTTGCATCATTTTTATAGGTCTTAGCGTTCAAATGAGGTGTTACCCTGCTAAGAAAACTGCTAAGAAATCCCCTCCACTCAAGTGTTTTCACATTCACTTGCACATTCAGGGAAATTACAGAGTGTAAGCAGTACATATTATGACTTCTGAATGAAAAAAAAAAAAAAAACTCAAAATGAAATGCGGTGTTTATTTGTCTTATCCTGTCAGAATTGGACACGGACTCTTGTATCTGCTGGGTCCAAATACGTCCGCATCAGAAATACACTTTTATCTAACGCTCTTCAACATGTGTAACTTCATCTTGAAAGTAATAGTGCTTTCACTTCATAGCTCCTGGGGTTTTGACGATATCGACAATGTTGCGCCATCATCCTCCTCTCACTCCCTTGTCACTTATCTTTCAAGCTTTCAGTTCTTATCTCCCCTTATCCTCAGTTACACCCTTGGACAGTAAAACTAAATTGGTCTCTGGTTGAATTTGGCGCTGCTCCCTTCTGTCTTCACTGCAGTCAATGCATTTTTTTTTTCCCCCTCCCCCAAACGCTCCTTCCCCGTGGGAGCTGTGTGCCGCCGTTTTCCCATTAAGGGGCAGCAAGAGTGGCGCATACTTTACTGTATGTTGAAAAGGCTTATTTTCTCTGGGGCTGGGCTCTTGTTGATATTTCTGGTTTGTGGCTAACAGTGGGATGCGGTGAGTGGTAGATGAAGGTTAGAATTAGCATTTAGCCCAAAACTGTCCCTCTGGTGGTTATGCCACCCGTGTTTAACTGTACTTCCAAAAACCTATGTGTTGGCTGATTTTTGGAGTGCTGTGAGAAATGCATGTTAGTAGATAGATGGATGGATAGATAGAACATCACGCATTATTAAAGTGACTTGGTTTCCTCCCAGGTTCTGCCCACTTCAGCCCAAAAACCTACAGGCTAACACCTCCCAGGTAGTTGTGACCTCTCTGTTCTTAGCACATTTTCTCGACAACAGGAAGGACTCTCCCCAAACGCTCAAGCCCCAAAAGACCTTGTCATGAGAAATGCACACTTCCACTTTCGTGAACCGGTCCCCTGTGTGTGTGTGTGTCCGGCTGAAGGATGTTACTCAATGTTATGCAAATGAGACAAATGTGGAAAAAGCTATCGGCATTAACATGTGTTTTATTTGTCTATACCATAGGGGGAAAAAAGAAGAAGCAATTTCTCAGATAACGTTTGATGAATTTGACTTTGGATTGGTATACGAAGCTGCTAGTTCTTGACACCTATCTCAAGTTTTATCGCCGATTCACTGACACAATTCATTGGTATCTCAAATGAGACTTTGACCTGACAAAAGGCTTACATCCGTGTCGCCTCATTCCCGGTGACCTCCCCTTGTTTATTTCTTTAAACCAATTTAAATGAATATCGCCACATGTCATCCCTAAAACGCCAAAATTGCCGTAATTGCGCTCTATTTTGAATCAAGTTAAATTCTTGGTCTGCCCGGTTTAAAAGCTGGAATTTGACTGAGTGCAGTGAGCAGGTAGAGATAAGCCAAGCCATGGTTAGTGCACTGATAACGTGAAGCTTATATCTCTTGAGTATACGCCAAAAGCTCTTTGTTCAAGCAATACGGCCAGTGCAACGGGGTGGTAGGAGTGACTTCACTGGCACCGACTTAAAACATTCTGTGTCTGAATGATCCTGGAAAAATGCAATCGAAACCTGTGGGAAATTATTTATCTGCCTAACTTAACAAGTTTGGAAAATGTCCCAATATTTTACAACCCTAACCTAACAAATAAAGTCCTTTCCGTTATGTTTGAGCGTCTAATGTCTTTGCGGCCATCAGTATCTGTAGCCTGTATCGTAAACATGTAGTAGTCCTCCTCGGTGCTAATGTCATTACGGAAATCTAGTTATCCTCGGCTGCTGATTATGTTTGAGTAACGGGCCTGGTTAGATCATCATGACTGATACCCGCATAGGCCTATTATATGAATGTGAGGTGATTCATCCACAGACGGGAATGAGCTGGAGACAATGGGAAGGAATGTCCATTGATTTAAAGGCGACTGGAGACGGGGTGGCTCTGGCTCACCAACCGCTCATTCAGTCCGCCTTTATGTTGACATGTTTAGGGTAAGCAAATCTATGTGAAGGGGATGTAAGTACATCTGTTGCCGTGTCTATACAAACACGTGAGATGCAACAGGGATTTGTTTGTTTGTGATCCGTAAACTGGCTATTAAGTGGCTGTCGATAATATTAAGCTGATTTTGTGTCTGTTTTACATGCACTGACAGTACGCCAGATGTTACTGGCATTCAATTCCCGAGCCGGACAGGCCTTAGAGGACCTAACCTTGCCTCCTTGTACCTGTGCGTGCCGTGTGAGTGAGTGGGGAGTTCCTGTGTCCATGGCCAGGAGTGGCAGCTTTTCCATGTGTTTCTTCCGCAAAAGCTGCATGGCTCAGCACACACTGTGGCCAGCCCCACCCTGTTGGGAGCATTCGCATGTGTGAAACAACCAAAAAGAGACTACATTTCATTTTTTTGATTGCACTCGTCAATGTAACGTAATAATAAATGTAAGGTAATTAAGTTTAAAGGTGCATTATGCGACTTTTTATGCAGAAAGAAAAAGTTGATATTTGTGCGTATTTTACCTTGTAGTGACCCAGTGGTCAGCATAGCGCCTTTACTTTCAATCACAGTGGTCTCTACAATGCCCAGGGATCAATTGTTTTGTAGGTTTTCTGGTGAGAGGGTCCGCAGGCAGTGAAAACCTTCCAAACAATTGATCCTGGAGCGTCCTAGAGACCACGGTGATGGAAAGTAAAGGTTCCATGCTGACGACTCATGCAGCCGCTGGGTCACTACAAGGTCAAACACGCACAAATATCAACTTTTTTTCCCACATAAAAGTTGCATAATGCACCTTTTTAAAATGGGCTTTAGGTCGCTTCAGGTCAGGTGCTTATTGCCCAGAGACTCGTCTCTAGATTGTGAATTAGGCTTGGTCGAGACAACCAAGCTGGAGGATTTAGTCTATTCTGCATATTTTACCATCTGAAAATCATGACTAAAACTCAACTTTTGCATAAGTTACCATTTTTGTGTCATTCTAAACTTCAATCAGATGGAAACTGCCCCACTTCACCTAATACTGCGATAACACTCACCAGGCGATACTATGTTGTGCAGGCCTAGTCTGTATCTTTCTGTTGAACCCATGTGATCATAATTTCATGCCCCATAGTCACATTGATCTTAACATCAGACCTAGACATTAGCATTTCTGCCTGTCTCCATTTCATCCTAAAATCGTTTACTCATAGAACGTTGTGAAAAGCCGACTGGGAAACCACCCTGGACTAGGGGTGTCACGATTTCAATTTTTTGAGTCACGATTATTGTGAAAGAAATATTGCGATTTTACGATTATTCACGATTATCGACATTCACTGTTTCTAAAAATGAAAAATGTTTTAAGATGGTTTTGCATTAAAATAATTTGCCTACAATGAATAATACAAAACAATGTCAACTTTACTTCTTTATAATGACCATAATTATTTTACTATATATTATTAGGCCACAAGCTAGGCTAGGTTTATGTTCTCAAAAGTTATGCTGTTGCTTAATTATTTGTCAGATGTTTTGATGAACAGAGAATGAAACGTGTTTACAAAATGACTAAGGAGACTATTTTGAACAGCTGATTTCCACATCTGCGCGGTTTCACTTTCCTTTCTGTAAACTGAAGCAGAGCGGAGCGCGTTAGCTTTTTGTTTACATCCTGAGCCAGTTGTGGCGGCTATTTCCCAACATTTGGACAACTTTTTTGGGAATTATGCAGTTCGTTACCTTGACCTGGACATTTACAGCGAAGGATTATCTCCAAGATGTTGTTTCATATTCGACATAGCCTATAGCGCCTTTGCTGCAACTTTCTGACGAAAGGATTTGCATAACGGATGTTCCATCGACAATAACAACGCCATGGTCATGTTTGGATACCTAAAGAGGTCCCACTCTGCTGACTTCAATCGTTTTTGGGTGATACAACACTGGAGGAGAGCGTCCTTCTGCCTTGCTCAACTACCGGTGAGTTACGCGCTGTTTATGGCGTGCAGCGGCTCATGCGTCAGCGTGAAAAATGTCCGCGGTAAACCGTGGCTTCTGAAATTCTTACGGATAACCTACCGCGTCCTTTTATAATCGTGTAATCGTAAACCGGTTAATCTTGACATCCCTACCCTGGACATGAGTCAAGCTCGGCCTTCGCTGCCATTTTTGTACATTCCCATGTGTGCGGCAGCTGGACCGTCTGACTCAAACCAAATACAAAAAAAGCATTGGCACCAAGTTTCAACAGAGCTTTATTTAGACATGACATAGACGGGATCCTAAGTGTTGTGTCATTGTGGGTCATTTTCTTTTTTTGGCCTTTTTCCCTATAATGCTAATTTCTGCCCCCGTTACTCGTCTAGCAGGATGTCAGGTCGTCTCTCACGCGTCACCTGCCCGGGCGCTGCTGTGCTGACTATCCATTTCTAATCCATCTGTAATGCCACACACCCGGTGATTATCAGGGCACTGCAAGATAGTCGCTAATCTCATTGACTCAAAGCCAAAGCTAGTTTATTGCACACTCATGGGTTAGATCTGTTACATTCATGCAGCTCGCAGCATTAGCCTTACATAATATAGATGAATGTGAAATGCTTTTCTCATGAGCGTGCACAGTGCTCAGGCTGCCCTGCGCAGATTTTTGAAGCGGTTGGAAACTCGAAGCGCCTTCCTACAATGATCTTGCTGTTCAAAGGGGTTATGTACCTATGGAATTGTAATGTTAGCACAATATCTAATAGCGAAAATTGTAATTATGATGGTAATTACCTGATCATGAGCGGGTCGGCTCATGATCGGAAGGTCGTTTTTTTTTTTTATCCTGGCTCCTGCAGGTGCGCACTGTCGTTGTGTCCTTGGGCAAAACACTTCACCCTCCTTGCTTCCAGTGTCTGCGTACATTGGTGAATGAATGTGTGAATGGATGAGAGTGGTCCCTTGATGTAAAGCGCGTTGGGTTAGCTCTGGGTACTGTTACATTTTCTTTCTTTTTTTTAGTATTGGCTGTAACAGTATTTGATTGACAATACTGATACCTTACTGATCATTTACGTTTTATTTTAACCCTGGAAATAAGATTTTACATGGACCTGTGACACGTGAAGATGAGAGATTATGACGAGGAGTGATCTGTCTGCAACTTTGTGACACGCGTCCTGCTTGTTTTTGGGCTAACACTGAACTGACTCATGGGTGGCCTTCATTCTTTTCCTGGTGGATGTAACTCTGGACACACGGGTTCATCTGCTACGGCTTGACACACGGGTTCCTTCAAGTCTACCAGCAGCACCGGCGCAGTATCTTACCGCCACCGTTTTGTAATCCTTGTATAATCCGTGTTGCGCCTAAGTTTGTGCCTATGGTGTAGCCTCGGACGCATTGGAACCAGGAGTAATCTTAAAATGCTCACCTGAGTAAATTTTCCTTTGTGTTAGAGCTGTGCACATCCTGATCAGTGTTTACAGTGATAAGAGTTTTCTAACGAGGGGGGGCGGGCAGTCACACCGGTGCGACTCAAGATCAATATTTAGTCGCACAAGTGAAATTTTTACCAAAATGGTCGCACTTTTGAGCCCTGTATTGACTCCTGTGATTTTACCTCTGCTTCATAACCTGGCTCAGTTTTGGACACACCCGAGTCGTGTTTACTGAGGTAAACCATTGAAGGCAAATCTCAGTGTGCTGTAGAAATGGCGGACCGCACTTGTGTCATCACTCTGAGCTGAAACACTGGGAGTGCAGCGGGCTCAAGAAAAAGACCGTGGATGATTAATAGCAAGGAGAGAGGGCTGGATTTCTAATGAAACATAACAAAGGCTGCTCTGTTTGCAGTGAGGACTGATGGGACTCCACCTCTGAGAACATAATGCCTGCTGACTCTGCATTGCACGATTACTGTATTGTAAATTCTAATGAGATGCTTAAGGTCTGTAGCATATATAACTGCTCAAAAGTTTGGGGTCAAATGTCCTTATTATCGAAAGGAAAGCGCTGCTTTTTTCAATGAGGATGACATTAAATTAATCAGAAATACAGTCCAGACATGGTTAATGTTGTGAAGGCCTATTCTAGCTGGAAACGGGTGATTTTTTTTAATGGAATACCTACAAAGGTGTGCAGAGGCGCATTTCTTGCAACCATCGCTCCAGCGTTCTAATGGTATTTTGTGTTAGCTAATCATGTTAAAGGGAAACGTGCAATTATGCTAGCACTGCTGAAAACTGTTGTGCTGATTAGAGAAGCTATAGAACTGGCCTGGGTGATCCCAAACTTTCAAACGGTACATGATAAATTGGCAGTAGAAAAGTGGCTTTACAGAAATGGACAAATAAAACCAAAACCAAATTGGGACGGGCTGTGTTGGACAAACCGGATGATCCTTTGGAAAACCGTGTTAAATGCTGATGTTATTTCCTCTTGTCAAATGTGTGCATTGATCTATCCATGTCTGTCTGTGTAGTCATTAGGGGTGTAACAATGCACTGCGCATTTCTACTTTACAACAGTACGATTTTGTGTTCGATTATGTTTTACATTTGCATATTTATTATAAAGCAGCTTTGCAAAATTAGAAAGAATTGGCAATTTTATGATGATAAATACTGCCTAATAACTAACATTTAGGCTGTTTTATTTCAAAACCAACTTAGTCCGGCACTGCCTCTGGAACCTTCAAATATGAGAACAAAAGATTAAAGACTGCTTTATTATCAACATTTTAGAGGTCAGCAAATGTCCTGAATGGAGGGTTATGTATATGGTTAGATGTCTCGGCAATGGCTGGGCGTGTCACACCTCAAGATCAATTCCTGTAAGGGCATTTTTAGTATCGGTTTTTACTTTATTGTCAAGCATTTCTTGAAACTTTCTCCCCCCCCCCCAACCCTTAGCTAACTATCACACCAAAGAACCTCTGTCACTTTGTTAAATATTAACCTTTAACTAGGTCTTTGCTTTAGCTTCAAAGACGTGCGTACAATATTAGCAGGTGTGGCCTCGGCTTTGGCTCAGGACAAAGGAGATTTACGACTGAGAATTAAATAGTCAATGACACCAGGAGTATAAAAAACAAATATGAACACTGGGGAAATAGTAAAGTAAGTCTGAAAGGAATGTAAACATACAGCATGTATCAGATTAGACCTGATACATACTAAACAGCAACGTTTAAATGGAAAATAACAAAATAATTGCTACGGTCATTGTGCACATTTTAAAATCTTCATTCTGGCTACATATTATATACTTTCTATTCTGATCATATGTTTGTCGTGTGCTGTAATATTATATGTATTTGTTATTGTTTGTAGTTGCAGCTTTTGTTACCTGCTTAGTTTGTGCCTTTTACTCAAGTACTTTTTCCTCCTCCGTTAAAATACTCAGGCCTGTATACCGATAATCATTCATTCTCAGCCGTGAGTTATAACACGGACATTTGACCTCCATGTGCTACACTACGCCCAGATGAAGTGGTGTTTGTTAATCTATGAAGGTCGTCCCATTAATGTTTGACCTCCCGAGTGATTTTCCGCAGCTATAAAACGTCGGCAGTAAGCGCCTGGGAGCTGCTTTAGAAACCTTTTCATAATATCGCTTTGTATTGAGATTTTGGAGATCGGAATCCGGTCTGAAATATTTTTGTTAATCTTGCAGTTATTTTTACCCACACAGCCATTACCGCAGCTGCCATGCACATACCACCCTAACAAACCCTGAAGAAGAAGCCCAAGTGTCTGACATAGCTCCCATAGCTCTGCTCCGGGGACGGTGCGGATCTATAGTAGGCGAGCGGGGGGGGGGGTCATGTGTGAGGTATCCCCTGCCTCTAGTGGGATAAGGCAAAGAGGTGTGACAACTGTTCAAAAGTTCATTTAGTCGTTCAAAGACAAGTTACTAGTAAGATTGAGAAGGTTTTTATTTGAAGAAAATTTTATGAACATCTGCAAATGACTGTTATAGAATGTAGTATGTAATGGGGATTTTAATAAAAAAGAAAGGAAGAGGAAATTCAACAAATTCTTGCTATTTTACTTGTTTGAATCATCATTAATTAGCCAAGAAATTAATTCATAATGAAAACTATGACGAAATATATAGTCGACGGAAGTGTTGATGAAAGAGAACTTGTTTTGCATGCCGTAACCTGTCCTGTCGGGGGTTTTACATGGGTTTTTGACGGCATAATGTAAATATAGATGGAGTCAAAACCTGTGTCAGTCGGTCACTAAGACATGTCTCTAAATCATGTGACTCTGCTCAGGAAGGATGCCAGACTTTCATTTAAGCCTATTTAAAGGCTTGTTTTTGTAAATGTATTGAGCAGTGGTTGCTGACACACGTTTGCTGCTTAACTACTCCCTGCTACTGATTGTAGAAGATGGAACATTTATACTGTAGAAAAGTTGATGAAATGTAAAAGAAAAGAAAATTGTTATTCACCAAACTGCCCCTCCTCGAAATGCCACCTTATCATGGTGTTGGGGACTGACTGTGATGGGATTTATGGCTCTGAGAGTCTTTGGGATCCGGTCATTTAAAGAGCCGTTCAAAAGGCTGGCTCTTTTTAATCTACAATATGAATAACGGCCGACAGATAACTCATAAGATCTAAGACACGATTGATAAAAGGCACTTTTTCTATTTAAATCATCTAAAATGACAATGGGACTGATATTGACACTTTGAAAAACATGTTTGTGAATAAAATCTTGCACCACAACTAATAAAAAGAGGCTGCAACTGTCTTGACAAATCATTTCTATGCATTAAGCTTTGACTTTAGTGTAAAAAGCGTTCACTTGTGTGGCCTGCTCCATTGTTGGGCTGATTCTTGTGTTCATTCGTGGCTGTTTTGTGTAAAATCAACTGAAAACAGAAGATCCGTCTCTTTTTCACAATTGAGATCCGGTTCGAACCGTTCACCTGAAAGAGCCGTTCAAAAGATCCGCTCGGTCATGAACGTGTCGCATCGCTAGGACTGAGCATCTGAAGGATCCTACGCACCTTGCGAGTGCTGATAACGTCACTGCTCTTAAGCAGTAAATTACCAATGCAAAGTACATTTTGATGGACCTGGCCTGTAATTTATTGTAAGCCATGTTCATTCAAATCGGTATAGGGTAGCGTTCCCTTTCCTCCAGTGTAGTGCCACTCCCTCTTTGGTGGTGCAGAGAGATTCTTGTCATGCCATGAAACACACACAGCTGTGTTGAAATACTTGGTCACTAATCACAGATATAAACCAAATCATATGCAATGTGCCACTGCTGAATCTTTATAACACTATAGCAACAGAACACAAATGGATCTGCAGAGGAAAAAGATCTGATGAGAAGAGGCAGGACTTGGTTTCACTTGGGATTATTTATAGGATTTGCTGATTTGTCCTCTCCTCACTCCCTAAAAGAAACTCTGATGCCTCTCGGTAACTGCGAAAACCTGAAATTATGGGAACGCTTTTGACAAGAGAAAGAAAGTTGATACTGCATTAAATCATTGATCAAGTTAATTTTAAAAAACGATCGGCTTTTCAGTGTAAATAGTTGGAATAGCAATAAGTAATCGCTGTTGTTAACATAAATCACAATAAGGATGGTGTAACCCCCTTGCAACAGCCTCTTCCCTTTGGCCATAAATCAGCGAGGTGCAGATTCTTCGCATGGTGTAATGAAGTTACGAAAAAAAAGGGCCTGTTTTTGAGTGAACTTGTGGAAGGTTATCTTTGAGCGGAGATTTACAGTTCAAACATAAATCCATGTTATTTGTCACCGCTAAGAAGAAACTGATGGGTCTCCACGGGCCGCTTTCAACTCGTCTCATCTTGCATCCTCTTCGTGACTCAGTTGGCGTCGGTGTAGCAAGCTAGCCCTGTGTGTCTTTTTTAGCAGCTCAGCTAGAAGCATCTTGAAAGAACGGTGCTGCTCACAACGGACAGACTTAAAGGAATAGGCCACCGTTTTTACATACTGAGATATGTTCTGACCTTAGCTTAGACGAGTTCATTTGTACCTGTTTCACGTAAACACAGCACAGACGGCGTTAGCATTTAGCATTTAGCCTCTCTCTTCTCTTTAGCTCCAAACGAGGTGAAGATGGAAGCTACCAAACTCTTACGTGGTTACGTGAAGTGTTACACCATAAAGTATAATTACACAAAATTAAACAATGTGGATTTTCTAAGCGGATAAAAAAGGGAACTATATTGTAAGGCGTAATAATACCAGGAGTAATTTGGCATCCGCACAGTAAAGTGAAGATATCACTGCGCGGATGTCGAATTACAATATAGTTCCCCTTTTTATCCGCTTAGAAAATCCACATTGTTTAATTTTGTGTAATTATACTTTATGGTGTAACACTTCACGTAACCATATTTAAATAGGGAAAAAGTGGAAGAGTTTGGTAGCTTCTATCTTTACCTCGTTTGGAGCTATAGAGGAGAAGAGAGATGCTAAATGCTAACGCCGTCTGTGCTGTGTTTACGTTACGGAAGGCACCCGTGAAGACCAGACCGGTATAAATGAACTCGTCTAAGCTAAGGTAAGAACATATCTCAGTATGTAAAAATGGTGGCCTATTCCTTTAAGTCTGTCCGTTGCATTATGCAACTTTTTATGTGGGGAAAAAAAGCGTATATCTGTGTGCATTTGACCTTGTAGAGGCCCAGCGGCTGTATGAGTGGTCAGCATGGCGCCTTTGCTTTTGATCACGGTGGTCTCTAAAATGCTCAAGGATCAACCAGAAAACCTACAAAACAACTGATTCTGGAACATTTAAGAGACCACTGTGATCGAAAGTAAAGGTGCCATGCTGACCACTCATACACCCGCTGGGCCACTACAAGGTCTAATACACACAAATATCACTTTTTTTTCCCCCTCTCGCATAAAAAGTTGCATAATGCACCTTTAACATTAGCTACAATTCTATGTGAAACATTAGGACTGATTGTTTGGAAGTGTGAGAGACAACCGTGTTAGTGTTGTTAGTTGTTGTAAAGTAAAAGCAAATATGCAAAGTAAATATAGCTGCCTAATCTTGTTCAAAAACGGAAAGGGAAAAAGAGCATCATGTGCGGTTCATTAGCCTAGCATTTTATATATATGCAGTATTTCTAAACTGGTATGTTAGGATTCAAAAAACAGGATATAGACACAATTGTGCCCCTGTGTAGCCCGTTGTCTGTACCTTTCCCCTGTGGACCCTCCCTGTCCCAGTGCCCTGACAGCTGACAGTGTGTACGTGTGGTGTGTGTGTGGTGTGTGTGACTGCAGCACGGAGCCTGTCTCTACATGTCCACGAACCATGGAGACTCCTGCTCCTGCTGCGTTCATGGGAGCAGGTATGCAAGAATGAAGTCAGGTGAAGGAGTCGCACAGAAAGGCCCATCCCGTAGAGTCACTGTGACGTTTTGAAATGTGATCTTTCTACATGGTGTTTTTATAACCCTGCAGTAAAAAAATGAATGGACTATTTAACTTGTAGTTACTTGTAGGTACGATTTGGATTACTGAGATGTTGGAACCAGGACAAGTACAGTATGCACCAGAAATACTAATTCCCCTGGCAGAAACCACTCATGCAGTTTGTCTGTAAACTGTTTTCTCTTTATGTTGTCGTTGGTCTAGGAGCGTCTTATAAGCAGTCGGACATGCACTTTTCTCACCGGGGCAGGTGGAGACTTGTCAAAAAGAACTCAAAACATGGGAACCTTTCGCCTGTGTTCATCCCCCAAAACACTCCCTCCCTCCTCTGCCTTTCTCACCACTCTCCCTAAATATTTGACCAACAGTATCTGTGTGTGCTACTGCTGATTTACGCTGGATTTGAGTTGAACTAGAAAATGTATTGTTAAATTTTTAAAACCTTGGGGCCTTTTGGAGCGTAAGGTAGTTGAAACTGAACAAATGAACATTAGCATTATCTGTAATTGCTTATATTCCTGCTTGAGTTCTATTATCCTCGAATAATTACCCGAGACATTGTGCACCTCGTCAACTACAGCCTCCTCCCGTCTCCTGCTGTTCTTCTGCTGTTTAGGCCGGTTACATTACATCACAGAGTGGAAGTCTTGCATCTCTCACCGCAGATTTACACCCACTTATTAAATAACATTTCACCGGCCTGAGCACAGCCAAAACAATTGGCCAATAGTGGATTTCCTGTTTGCTTCCTGGCATTTCCGGTCTGCTGATTTGATGCTTGGGAAAGAGCGGAAAATGTTGAGATTAGGCCCTCTGTACGATAAATGAATGGTGGTGATGATGATGATCACATATGGGATAAAAATGGGGTGGTACCAGCCTCATTGTTATGTAATCCATTTCCAAATGCTTTGAAATGCAAGTCTTCATTAACACCTAATAGCCTCATCTCTCTTTTGGCCATGGGACTTTGTGCATTTTCAGATAACCCACATTTCTCACCCACTTTCATTTTTCACTATCTTTGTTGACCTCATGACATGAACATTTGCCATCTGGGTTAAAATAAAAATAGCTGACCAATTCGACAGTGTTGCAATTTAAGCTTGTAGAAAAAATGTTGATGAAAAGAACAAACTCTTTCCTTTTATTCAGGCGTGGTCGCAATAACTATCCACAGTGATATGGCAGGATTTGTAATGCCAGATACCCTCTCTGTTGCTACCAGCCTCATTAATGTGAATGGAGACGGCATGATGTGGGTAAAGTGTTGGGCTGCACCATGGTACAGCGGTTAGCGGTCGTGCGTCATAGAAGGTCCCGGGTTCGATTCCCACCTGGACGGGACCTTTCTGTGTGGAGTTTGCATGTTCTCCCTGTGTCCGCGTAGGTTTCCTCTGGGTACTCCGGTTTCCCCATTCACTAAAAAACATGTACAATAGTCCAGAATGAATGTGTGAGTGACTGGTGGTTGGTGGAGAGGGAGGGGGCAATGGCACAGACTGGTTGCCTCGCTTGTGTCAGTCTATCCCAAGGGGCAGCTGTGGCTACATTAGTAGTTTACCACCTCCGAGTATGTCGGGAATGAATAATGACTACAGTGTAGAGCTTTGAGAAACTTTGTAAGACAGGCTTGTAAAGCGCTACATAAGTGTAAGTCATTATTAATAAGTGACTATGGAACGCCTCAACAGAACTTGCAAAAATAATCCAAATCGAATAATTAAATAATTGTAAAGTCTGGATTAAGATTACATAATCAATCGTATCTTTATAAAACCTGTAGTGTAGACCACTATAAACAATACAGTCTTGGGGATTTCTGGATAATCGGTTCATGTTTCATTTTTACCTTAAATGTAAAAGACATTTATGAAAATTAAAAATTGCATTATGATCTGAATCTTGTGTTTGAAACATACTTTAAATTGAGAATCTTATTGTAATCCCATGAATCACCATTTAGCAGGCTACATTTTTCAGCTCTAGTGCTTTATTGATATTGCGATATTGAAACCATTTATACCTAGTAGTCCTTAGGGGGATCTTAATATGATATAAAAATGATCTTTTATTTTCCTCTCCAGAAAGATGTCTTCACCTCTTCTTTCTAACCTTAAGCATTATTATTATGTCTGTGGGAGTCTGTGTAGGAAATGCCAGTTGGCCCCGAGTAGTGGAAAGTGGGCGTGGCCGGAGCCCAGGAGCAGGACCGTATATGGGGTGTGTGTGTGGTGTGTGTGTGTGTGTGTGGAGAGAATGAGGAAGCAGCGCCGTTTTCCACACTCACTCACTGAAACATTTGGAGCTGAAGCTCTGTCCCTTTCTGCCCCATTAGTGTCACATCCGCTCACAGACACCCGCCATCTCAATCTCTGATGGAATATTCCTTAGTTTAGTCCTCTTTGCGCCTGGCTCTGGTTTGCGCCCACATCCCTCACATTCTTCCCCGCTGACATCACCTCACCCCACACTAACATCTCGCTTTTCGATTCATTTCTCCTCTCATTTGTCCCAGGTTTCCCCCATTCCCCTTCAGCCGTAAACCATCCCGTGTCTGCTTTGTAAACACTGAAGTGAAACCAGTGCCAACAAGTTGTTTTTATTTGATGTTACCGCCATCGACCGTTAGCCAGTGAGGGAGGCCGTTCTCAGTAATAAAGAAAGTAGAAGTAATTCTACTGCTTAGGAAACTAAGTTCACACACAAGTAACAGACAACTGTGAAGTGAAAGTAAAATGATACATGATTCTGTTATTTTACAAAAAATAGAAAAGTGGGGGCGTGCATAAGTATTCATACAGCATTTTCTGAGTGCATTAAATTGCCTTTATAACATTCCTAATGACTGCGGAATGTTCACACCTTGCCCTAACATTAAATAGAGGCCACCTGTGCTATCTACTCCAGTATAATTCCAGCTGTTCTGTGAGGGCCTCAGAGCTATGGTCAGAGTGTATTGGTCACTGAACAACATCATGAAGGCCAAGGAGCACACCAGAGAGGTCAGGGATAAAGCTGTGGAGAAGTGTGAGAGAAGTGTTGTGGCGGCACGGTAGCACAGCGGTTAGCGCTCGTGCTTCACAGCTAGAAGGTCCGGGTTCGATTCCCACCAGGGACGGGGCCTTTTCTCTGGTGTTTGCATGTTCTCCCTGTGTCTGCGTAGGTTTCCTCGGGTACTTTGGTTTCCCCTACCACTAAAACATGTACAATAGGCCAAGATGAATGTGAGTGTGTTTGAGAGTGCGAATGGGGGACGATGGATGGAAATTAGCCCAAGGCTAATCCGGTGTGGCTTGTTCATTAACTTGCACTGTCCCTACCAAATAAACCAATAAGTTTAAAGCAGCGTTAAGTTATACAAAGATTTCCCAAGATTTGAACATCTCACGGAGCACTGTTCAATCCATCATTCGGAAATGGAAAGAGTGTAGCACCACTGCAAACATACGAAGACACAGGCGTCCACCTAAACTAACAGACCGAACAAGAGAGCACTTGTCAGAAATGCAACCAAGTGCCCCAAGATAACTCTGGAGGAGCTGCGACGTACTGCCGCTGAGCTGGGGGAATCTGTACATGGGACAACTATAAGTCGTACTCTACACAAATCTGGCCTTCATGGATGAGTGGCAAGAAGGAGGCCATAAGAAATCCTGTTTGAAGTTTGCTAGAAGTCATATGGAGGACACAGCTACCATGTGGAAGAAGGTGCTTTGGTCAGATGAGACAAATTACATGTTATGTATGGAGCAGCAAACACTTCTCACCGTCCTGAGTGCACCATCCCGAGTGTCAAATATGGTGGGGGAGCATCATGCTATGGGGCTGCTTTTCCTCAGCCGGGACTGGGAAGATTGTAAGAATATTGGGAAGATGGATGGAGCCAAATACAGGGACATTTTGGAGGAAAACCTGCTGGAGTCAGCAAGAGAATTGAGGCTGGGGCGAGATTCACCTTCCAGCAGGACAATGACCCTAAACACAAAGCTAAATCTACAATGGAATGGTTTAAAAACAAACATATTAATGTGTTAGAATGGCCCAGTCAAAGTCCTGACCTAAATCCTATTGAAAATCTGTGGAAAAGACCTGAAAACTGCTGTTCACAAACGCTCTCCTTCTAATTTGACAGAGCTTGAGTTGTTTTGTAAAGAGGAATGGGCTAAAATGTCAGTCTCTAGATGTGCAAATCTTGTAGTCATACCCCAGAAGACTTGCTGCTGTTATTGCAGCAAAAGGGGGTTCCACAAAGTATTCATTCATGCTGTATGAATACTTATGCACGCCACACTTTTCTACTTTTTGAAAAATAACAGAATCATGTATCATTTTGCTTTCACTTCACAGTTGTCTGTTACTTGTGTGTGAACTTTCAGTAAAAAATTCAAAATAAAATCTTTGGATTTGCACAAAATGTGCAAAAGTTCATGGTGTGTTAGTACATTCGCAAGGCACTATATATAAATTTAGTGCTTTTCCACCTCTCTGTGACATTCAAAGTGCTCATCCATCAAGGAAACTCTCATCTATTCCCACACTCATTCATACACCAGTGTACAGACACCGCTCCAACCCGGGACCACCTCTGCGTTGGGGTCTGGAGCGGTTTGGCTCTGACTGGTTTGATAAAAGGAGGAGCTACGCGCAGCTACACACTGAAACCTTGGTCTTATCCTTTTGATCAATTTAGCCAGCAATTACTTCCTAGTATTTATCTTCTTTTGTCAGTAGACGTTGTAACTTTAGGTCAGTGAGGTGAGCTGAGGAGATCCAGGCTGCACCTCGGTCTGGTCTAGGTCTCCGTTTATCGCCGAGCCTCAGTTCTGTTAATTTAAGGTCCCTTATGAGAGGATTTTTATTTAGAGTTTGATTTGCGACTGGAACGGGTTCAGGTTCGGCCCTCCTCATCTGGTTTTTGTATCAGTGCTCGACCTGGCACGGCGCAGGGGTCAAAAGTGTAAGGAATATTTACTGGCGAAGCTTTCAGAATGGGAAGCGTCAACATTGATTAGTGGCGGAGGTTTTGTTATTGTCCAAAAATGCCAGTGTTTTAGTAAAATGACAAGGAAGGGTGTAAACACGATATGTTAGAGTTTTAAAGCTGCGCTGTGGGACATTCCAGTTTGTTGTTTTCGTTCTTGTAGTGGCTGAAAAAAGGCCTTTGTTATAGTAATAATAACAGGCCTTTATGAGAAATAAAAACAGGATATGAAGTGCATTGGTTCAAATGTTCCCATCATCTTCCCACTCGAGCTGATAAAAATTTTTTTTCTTATCTTGTAATTGTGATTAGAGGTCGAGGGATATATCGGCCGGCCGATATATCGGGCCGATATTCCAACTTCCTAGGCCTTAGGGGAACATAGAAATATCACAATGATAATGACATGCTGCATGTCATTTTGAAGTTAGTTTTAACCTCCGTACTTGTATTTTTGATCGCCGCGCAAAATGCCACGGCTAGCAACAGTATAATGCTAATGCTAATGGAAGGATGCTAATGCAACTAATGAAAGCTGGGACACGAACTATGATTGAATCACCTAAAGTAATAAAATAAAATAGGCCACTGCTGGAGCGGCCAAGTATTTATGTTTTTACAGGATTATAGACCAGGCATCTGGAAAAATCAGCCAAAAATACCGGCTAAGCATATTGCCAATAAAATTCCCCCAAAATTAGAAGAACCCATATCGGTTGACCTCTAATTGTGATATCACATTGTGTATCCAAAAGCAATGAGCTCTTTATGTTAAATGTGCATTATGCAACTTTTTATGCAGAAAAAAAAAAGTTTATATTTGTGCATATTTGAGCGTGTAGTGACCCAGCAGCTGTATGAGTGGTCAGTATGGCGCCTTTACTTTCGATCGCTGTGGTCTCTACAACACTCCAGGATCAATTGTTTTGTAGGTTTTCTGGTGAGAGGGTATAGTATAGGCACAAATATCAACTTTTTTTCCACATAAAAAGTTGCATAATGCATCAATGGCAATGTGCAATTAATGTGACCAAAGAGTCAGAAGTTCATTGTGCGACTGTAACAGTGTACGTTAACTGTCATGAAATCTGAAAATGTAAAATATTTTGTTCAGAACTGTATTTTTCCACTGTATTTGTTCTTGCTATCCTCCCAAATCCACCTCAGCGGGCTTCTGTATCATCATATTTACTTTAAGACTCTTTGCTAATGCCGTCAAGTGTTGCTGTGGGGTCAGTCCATCTCCATTTGGGACGTCCTGTGTTGAAACCTGCGTAAATGATCCGTGTTTAATCGAGGCGTGCTCAGTGGGATGTAACCGAGGTGCGGACAGAGGCTCCGTCCCAAATGTGGACACATCACTCTCTGCAATCGGTACGGTTTCACAGTGTGTTGTTAATGGCGCGTGTCCAAAACCTGGTCCCAGGAGGAAGGGGTTATTCCGAGGCTTCTATCACAGACCGACGTCCCACGCCAAACGGAAATAGGGAAGATGTGTAATGTAGAATGTCTAGTCTTAATTGAGCTGCAGTATCTCGGGACAAACGATTTCAAATTGGATATTTGAAAGACATTTTATTGTATTGAAGAATAATAATAATAATTTTTTCTTTTATTTTCCAGCTTCGGTTTAGTTCAAAGGTCTATCTTGACTGTGTTCATGAGCCATGAGAGTGAAATCATATTTATTTGTTCAGAATAGCAAATATCAAAGATTGTTTTTCCTATTCTGAAGTCTATAAGCTGTATGACCTTTGGGCCTTGGAAATGTACCGACTGTATCTTATCTTAGTATGTGTGTTGTTACTACAATTCTATTTTGGATCATTGTATGTATGAGTATGTATGAGACGGCACATAGCGGTCACGGTTTAGGCAACAATACAGTGGAAATTCAATTGCAGCAGTCAGTGGTTTAAGTCATTTGCATTCATTTGCAGTTCCTTGCGTCCCACTTCGCAGGCCTGTTATATGGAATGTATATGTGTAAAATGCCTATATATTAGTATCATGGATAAATCTGAGCAGAGTTGTTGGTGGAGGAAGTGCGAGCAGAGAGAGAGGGAGAGGGTTTGGGGGAGGGCAGCAGAAGTTCCCACGAAGTCGAGGCCACATGTACAGCAGCGGTCAGTGAAAGCAGTCTAAACACACAGGCATGAGCTGTTACCGCCAGCTACAAGGACATGTAAACCAAATGGCTTTGTTAAAACTAAATTCTAATATATATATATGGAAAATAGAAAATACTCATTTAGTCTTTAATTCACCAACTTTGACCAATAGGAGTGTGTGGGGAAAATAGTTTTACTTTTCAACATAAAAACTGTATGCCAATGTTGTGCTTTTACTCATATTCTCATAGAGCTTGCTTCTATTTCTATAATTTTACTCCTACACATATGACTCACTCGACACAGGGGTGTTTTATCGATGACACATGTAAGCCACTTCCTTATTACCCCTTGTCCTTTGCCTGAGTGGCCTCCCCTGTTTGTCAAACAGAAGATATGGATGACTGTTTTGGTTGTCGCCATGGCTACACTGCATCATGGTGCTTTAATTTGATATCATTTATATCTTTACTGTTATAAAAGTGAGATTAAGCAGCCTGTTTATGGCCCTGTGTGGGCTTTCTCTGGCCAGGATCATGTATTTTATGTTAGAGTGGATCTTATCAGTTCTTCTCTTGTAAAGCTCAAAGCAAGCAATATCATTTTAAATATCCGCCTTTCAGAAACCACGTACAACATTTGAGTCTTTAACCCCTGCCTTAACCGAGTGCATTTTCTCCAGTTCAGCTTTACTCAAATTTAAAGGCTTATGCAACAGTGTAACGCCTCATTTGAAAGCTAAGACCTAGAAAGGTGATTGTAACTTTTTGTTATCGTTGTGATTTTGTCACATTTTTAAGCGTTTTTCCCCCCATCTTTTTTGTTGCTTTTTAGGTGTGTTTTGTGGCTTTTTAATTTCTTTTTTGTTGTGTTCTAGTCACGTTTCTGTTGCTTTTTTGTCATGTTTTTTTGCTTTTCAATCAGTTGATTAAGAGGTTAATCAATTACTCGTTTCATGTTGGCTACTCCCGTGCTTCTCACTTACTATTTATCCAGGCTTGAGACTGATCAACTCTGACCCCCCTGAAGTTGCTTGCTCTGGATCTCTCCAAGAGTACATCACAAAGTGTCCCTGTAGATTTGATCCAACATTAGCTTGGAGTAACGACGCTGCAAGGCTTTTCTCAGTCGAATTGCTTTTTCAGTATACGAGGTTTAACCCTAGTTCACTGTCTTGGAATACCCAAGAAGGGGTTAACCTGTCCCAGCTGAGCCCTCCTCCTCCTCCTCCTCCTCAGTCCAACTCAAATATGCTGCCTCAGCGTGAGCCGGCACATTACACGCACTCTCTCTGCTCCGTGACCAAAAAAAAACCTTTGTCTAATCAGGAGTCCTTCGACCACGAGTCCAGTTTCCAAAGATCCCTATCCCCCCCCCCTCCCCTCCCCCGGTCTTATCAGGCCTGTATCATATGTTCCTGAAGCGTGTCCCGCATTATCGCACAGCAGTGGGGACTCGGAACAAAAGCGTCTGGAAAACATTAGGCAGATTCCTACAGTCAAGACTCTGGGATACATTCTGCTTACAGAGGTGGAAAGTCACTTGTGGACCATGCTTTAGTACATTTCAAATACATTAAAACTCACTGAGGTCTTAACATATTTAACTTTAATTACATGGATACAAATACCATGTTTTATGTATTGTGGGCAAAACATTCTATATTTATTTGAGCTTGTTGACTTCATTTTTGGGTACACAGAGGATGTATAGTGATGAAACTATAAACAAAAATCTTTCAGACTTTATCTAAAAGGCCCTGGGTTCAAGGCAGAGTTGCGTAGAAACAGATAAGTTGAGAGATGTTTTCCTTATATACAAACTTTTTACCTTCCTGAATGAAATCTCTTTTTGAAAATGAGCTGCATCCAGGCTTGAAATGGTTAGAGGGAAATCGGAGGAGGGGTTTTGAAGTGCGTTCAAACCAAGGACAAATTGAAGGTGGTTGTGTTCAGTCATTTTGCTGCCTCAGCTGCTCCATAAGGTTTCAGTGTCCAGCAGAGGGCGGTGTGGATGAGGGGAAACTGAGCTCTCTTGTTCTCCTGTGGTAATGAATGCCTCCTACACCTGCTCAGTGCTCACTGTTCCAGTCCAGAGAGTCCTACTCACATAGCAAATCAATGTGCAAGTCATGTTTTGTCTCCAGTCTCTGTAGTTCAGCATTCAATAGCAAAGAGGCAGGCTGTCACAAAACACAATGCGCCAATAGACAGGGCTTGACTAGAATTATATATATTTTGTACTAAATTACTAAAAAAAAAATGTAAAGCTGGCACAACCACTTGAGTCTTTTCTGGTGTCGGTCTGGACCCACAGGAAGGAGCAGTGTTTCTAATGAGGCCTATAAAGCGGGTTTTCCTGCTGTTGGCTCTTTGAAGCTCTGAGCCTGTCCCGGAGCAGACGGGACCGTCCTCTTTCAGAGTCCTCCCGCGCCCCTTTCATCCGCCGCCTTTGTTTACGCGGATCAGACACTGAGACTTTCCTCGTCAGCAGCTGATTCAGGATGTTTGTCGCCTCCAAAAAAGCTTGCGGATTCTATGTCGATGTGAAAACAATTTAGCTCATGAATTATTCAGCGATATAACTGATATAAGAACAGAAACAACTTATGTGGGGAATAATGTAGTAAAAAAAAAAAAAGATATTCTAAAATGAATACTATACGTAGTATTGGGAGGTGTCAATACGTTACATGGCTAACAGTTTTGCAGCTGGGTTAGGGTTACAAATGAAAATGACAGACGCTAGATGTTGAAATGTTTGTGTGTAGAAATGAGATCTGTATAATACAGTATGTAGGGCCATATATCGATATGAATAACAGTATAACACGTCCATCTTTTGCGGGTCTTAACCCCCGCTTTTCTCCAGTTCAGTTTCACCCAAATTTAAAAGCTTGCCCCCTACAGGCTAGTCCAACGCCTCATTTGAAAGCTGAGACCTACAAAACTCATCTCAATGGATCTTTTCCTTGCATTTTGTCACATTTTTCTCGCTTTTTCATAGTGTTTTTCAACCTTTGAAGCTTTTCGATTTTGGGTAATGCCAAAAACGTGCTCGGTTCAGGTGGGGGTTGAGAGGTTAAATACAGTGTTGAAATGGTCATCTTTTAAAACTATATTTTCATTTGGCTTCACTGAATGAATTGGCCCAGGATGGTGCGCTGTCGACACTCGCTTCGTCCTATGTTCGAGGTAACCTGCTCTTTGAAAGACTGTCGACTGTCTGCGCTGTGTCGAAAGAGTTCACGGAGGAGTTGATCAACGCTGACGGCTTTGAGGTGCAGCCCTGTCCCATGTGCGTCACCCATGGCTTTCAACATAATGTGACCATGTCTAATGATGAAGTGTGTTTGAATAAAACGTTTGTTTCATTGTTGAAGTATTCACGGTCAGCGCTAAACTGTCCCGGCTTGTGACTCCTTTTATGAGTTTTGTAAAAGTTGGATTCATAATTCATTGCCCCATTACCCTCTGGGCTTCAGACCATGTTAAAGTTTCAAAAAGACCAGATGTTTTTCGCATGCTCTCCCTTGTCCCACTCTCCTCTTAGGGGCTGAGAAAAAGGGGGCGGAAGTGAAGTGTGGTACATTTTTAGGGGGGGGGGGGCGCTTGCTTTTGCTGAGCTGTACTGGAGAAAGTAAGTTTGGAAGGGGGGAGAGGGGGGAGTTGGTATCACCCATTGCCAGAGGGGAGGGAGGGTGGGAGGGGAGAGGCTGGACAACTGTGGAGCTGTGCGCCCGGAGAGGTGAGTGTGTCGTGAGTGTGGGCCGTGAGAGGCAGAGGCGATGGGGCAGCTGGAGCGAAGGAGCACGAGCAAACTCTGAAAATAAACACTTGTCGGCGAAAGCGTGGAGGAGTTCTCGTAGCTGGTGGGATATCTAATCTACGAGGCAAAAAAAGAAGAAGAAGACAGTGGCCGGAGAAGCAGCCATGAAGTACAGACCACTGGTAAGACGGCATGAAGGAAACTTGGTTCTTTAAAGATTTCTGCGCGCTTGTCAGAATGATTGCGGATTTTCTGGCGAGGTTGTGATTTGATTTGATTTCTGAAACAACCTTGACTGCATGTTCCTGAACTTCAAGGACAGAGGGGGGAGAGTGAGACAGGTTTGTTCTCTGTTACCTGCTGGACAAAGTACAACGGTCTGAAGTAAAAAAAAGAAAGTATGATCTGTTGCTCAAGGGGAAGTAAAAGTGCTCGAGTAAAAATAGAAGTACTTTATACAAATGTCTTTCTTTCTTCTGCTACTAATCTACTGCTAATATCATTATTGCTGCGACAAAACATTGTGTGGCTATCTCACTGAGAGGAGGCGGGCATCGGTGACTTTGACAAATCTGTATTGTCCTCGGTGCTGAATTAATGTGGAAGCTAAGTGTTGTCTGTTATTGGGATGAGATCCATCGGTTTCAAGCGGTGTAAAATCTGGCAACGAAAAACATGGTGTCACAAGAATTTGCTCACTTTTCTCTCCCAAAACCACGTTGTTCAGTGTTTTTTGTTTTGTTTTGTGTGTGTGTGTGCAACTGAATGTTTTTGGGGCGTTTCTCTGTGGACTGATAAGGAGAGAAGACTGACTCGTCATCAGGCAGTCGGGAAGCTGAACTCTCTCTCTCTCCCCTTCTTTTTGATGTGGTAGAAGTGACAGCGGACTATCACCCCTTGGCGACCCCTTGGTCTCAAGTTTTTTTTTTTTCCATTCAAGTTCCAGTGATCACATATATCTATTTCTGGTGATTCTTTCCCTCCCCCTTGTCATGATGATTGTCCTGCAGTATGTCTCATGCCCCTGTTGGCTCCATTATCTGTCCCGGTTTGATATGCGAGAGGCGTGTCCCGTTGCCGCTGATGCCTCGGGGCTTGGGGTTGTGTGGCCGGGCAGCATTCCTTCACCGAGGCGTAGAGAGAGAGAGAGAGAGAGAAAGTGGTAATGAGGATAGTGTGTCACCGGTTCCCTATGCGCAACACTCCCAAAACAAATGACTGGATACGTGCAGTATTACCAGGCAGTACTCCTCTAGCTGTCGTCAATGTGTCCATATAACAACAACTACCACTACTACTACTTATTCAATGAACCACTTTTCCATTGAAAGTTTAACCTCTTAACCGAGCACATTTTCTCCAGTTCGCTTTACCCAAATCTAAAAGCTTAAAAATGTAGCATAAAAAAGCGACAGTAACAAACAAAGAGCAAAAAACAAAACAAAGACCTGACAAAAGAGCGACAAAAAGTGGCAAATACGTGACGAGAACACAACCAAAAAAAAAACTATGATAAAGCTGCAAAAACGTGACAAAAAAAGGGACAAGAACATGACAAAATGCTTCAAAAATGTGACGATATCACGGCGACAATATGACAAAAAAGTTGCAGTCATTTTTGTGGGTCTTAGCTTTCAAATGAGGCGTTTCCACTGTTGCTCTCCAGTCAAAGCATTCATTTTGTCTTTCAAAATTCATACAATTGTGGATGCTCAAAATGGAGTAGGCTGAAGCAATAAGCTTTTAATTGCCTACCCCGTGTTCAACTCAATATACATTTACATACTGTAGCATAATTAATTGTAAGGTCTAGATTACATCGACTTTAGATACAAGCAAATCCTTCCTGAGCTGAGCAGATACAGATTTATAACGATACAATCATCAGCTTTACGCTTCAGACATAGCAAAATTTGCCATGAAGAGCATTTAAATGCATAACACAGCAGCATGGTACATTTGTTACAGATGTTTGCAGAATTAACCAAAGGAAAAAGAACAATTGATGGATGAAGTATACCTAAAAAGAATTACTACGTCGTTAATCTGACTTTTAAAGATGTAATTGGAGATTAATCCCAGGTTTACACTGTAGTTCTTTCTGGTATATGTCAACAAGCCCTCACCCAGCTACCCCAACTTACAAACTTTATGGATGATCTTTGTGTCCTATACTGTGGGATGCGTTAAAAAGGACGAGGCTTTATGAGCCTGTTGGCCAGGGGAGGGGGTCCCTCTGACCAACAGCCCTGTGTATCGACTTCCCTTGTTTGCTTGTGTATTGTTTTGTAGAAATAAGAATGACAACAACTTATAACAGCAGCAACAACAGCCAGGTAACTCAAGTTTGGTTTAGTTAAGCTTCAGGCTGAAGCTTAGCTTTTGCCATCGGCCCTGTCTCTATAACCTGTCCGTCCATGGGAGTGGATCTCTCCTTCTGTGGTTCTCCCAAGGTTTCTCGTTTCTCCCACCGGGTTTTTGAGTTTTTCCTTGCGTGCTGGAGAGTCTAAGGACAGGGGACACCCGCGCCGCTCGTCGCCACCCACTGCTGACACTTATTTGGACATTATGTTTGCCCGGATACTTGATTTGCCTGAACTTTACATTGTCTTACTGCTCTGTTTTATTGCCTTAATGTTCTGTGCAGCCCTATGAGGCCACTCCTGTTGTGATATTGGGCTATACAAAATCATGTATGAGGTAACCAAGTGAATGTACATTAGGGATTCACATTCCCCAAGAAACAAGAAAAAATGCAATTCCACAAAGATAATTTACAGTTTCTCTAAGAGTTAATTATTTTAGCTTTAAGCTTTCTTTTAAATAGAAATAATGATGAACAAGACTCCAAACAGTTCCACACATTCACACCTTGAAACGACAGGCTTCGTAATTTAGCATCTGTTCGCGTTATCGGTTTAGCAAACATAAATGATCCTCTAATTTCATACGGTGTGCTTTTTATTTCAAACAAATTTTCAATTGAAAATGACTTGCGCAAAAGTCTCAGCGCTAAGTCCTAACACACATCAAGTCATACATTTGCTTTGGTGAAAAGTTACACTTACAAATTGCTCTTGCCTTTCACACACGTACTGTACACACACACAGGCAGATTCTTGTCATTGCTGCCTGCAGGGCTCTGACATCAGCCCCAGTGCAGTTTATGCCTCGCTCCTCTCTCCCTCCACTCCCCGCAGTTCCTAGTTCCCGTCGATGTTTTTAAGTCACTAATAGAAAATGACAGACCGTTAATACCCGGGACGTAATGAGTGGAACGCGGGGAGCTGCCACAGTGGATTACCGCTGGGTGAGTGGAATGAGCAATATTGGTGTCGGCGACTGCTTTGTAGTAGGGCGTTGTGAAGAAAGTTGAATGAAGTGGGTGCTGGAATCTGTACCTGAGTGGAGGTACAGATGGTAGGATTAGTTGTAGTGGAGGTGGTTGTAGTGTTCAAACTTAAGTGTAAAAGTTTACCTTATGAGATTACCTCAGCTGTCGAAACCCAGAAGGCGACTGTTGCGTTTGAACATAATGGAAAGACTTTTATTCTGTGTTTTCTTTCCTTACTTTGTGTATATTTGTGTTGCAATAGTCATAATCTGGTGTTGAACAAGTAGCATTAAAAGTACAGGTTATTAGTTGTACTTTTACTGGCAGTTGTACTCATGAAGATCTCCTAGTATTAGCAGGCAGTGTTATGGTTGCTGTACATAATGTCGTCAATATTTAACAAACTGTGGATCCACCTGCTCCTATTGGCCATTTCGCTTAAATGTCCCGAGGTAGCGCCTTGAAGCCCCGCCCACTCGTCTGACAGCTCCGCACACGCTCGGCACGAACCCCCGAGCAGTTTTGTCAATCGCAACCGCAGTCAACAAAGCGTGTGGGAAACGCCAGTATCGTCTGCTTCTACTGACACCTGTCCAAATATTACTGTACATGCATGCGGCAGATAGACGTGTGTCATCTGTCACTGTCTCTGTACTGCATTTCTCAGCATGGTTTACAATGAAGAAGAAAAAAAACAGTTCTGTAAATGGTCCTAACTTAGCAGCTACAGTGCAGTTAGTACCAGATGACTGATTTCATAATGGAAAAATGCAGAAGGGGCAAATCACGGAGAGGCTTACCAACTCTTCATCAGAAACACACTTTTGGATGCGCTATTGTTATCAATAATGCTTTCAAATTCAAACCACAAGTCGGAGCAAGTTTTATGTTACGGGCTGCCTGCTCCACCAGAGACTTGTGCATTTATTTATTTTTAATCATGGCGTTTTGCATGCAAAACAAAAGTAGTTCTCTTAGTCAGCTCGGTGCTGCAAGAATAACCGCTTAGGAATCAAAATCCCAGTTTGAATTTCTACAATTAGAGTCAGAGTCGGTTCACGAGGTGCATTTGAAAACGTTCAACAGTAACATCTAAGAAAAGGCTGAAGTGTGACAAGCTTATGCAAGAATCTAAGCTTCAGGTTTTGTATGTAATGTTTTGGAGAAGCCCTTCTAGAGACGGACATTGCAAAATAGCCTTGGTTTTAAATGTTGTAGTGTGGTACATGTTGATTGTTCACTTGTCCCTATCAAATAATAATATACTAATAATTTAAAAAAAAGTGACCCTATGATTAAGGCATATTTTGAGGTTTGCAACCTAAATGTATATGATTCAAATTGTGATTGTAGTTTGATTACAATTAGGCTGCCGTGTAGTTATACATTACCTATCCTGAAATGCATGTGATTTTTGTATTAGGTTAGCAGTTTGTTTTCACTCCTCTCTGGGGTAGGTGAATGATATTCATTTGCAATAACAGTCCGAGTCCGACGACGCGGCTTTACCTTTCAGTATGAAATTCGGTTTTGCCTCAACATTAACTTAACTAACTTAACATTCAATGATTTGATAAAGCACAGGCCTCATCCTTATCTTATCTGGTCTGAATCTCTACTAAAACACTGATAATTCACACTACGTTTTAATAAGGTCATGTTTATTTTAACCTCCTTGAAACTCTCGGCGCCTTCGGTGTCACTCAGAAACAACACTGACCCTTGAGCACATGTGTTGGGATTTCTGAGGGGTGGGCAGCTCTGAATGATCGTGTAATGGGAGAACAGTCTATGAAAAGTTATGCAGCGCTTGTATCAGTAAGCGGCAGGTTATTGCGGCGTTAGCTCGTATAAACAGTGCAGTGATACTTGAGCCGTTCGAGGCTAAGGAGCCTGAGGCGATGGAGAGGTCACATTTACAGGTGCCATTGTTCACAGGCCAATAATCTTCTCTGTGCAATTAAATTGCATAATACATACATTGAAAATATTTGTACGATGATAATCGGAAGTAATACTGTACTGTTATTGGTCACTCAGCCTCCATGATGCTACAAGTGATGGACAGGCAGATTTAAGGGTAAATGCTTATAGAAAGATGATAATAATAATCACAATAAAAATGCCTTACTCTCGTGTTGTGCTTTACAAACGTGAGTTGACAAAGCTTCTCAAAACAAGTACACACAACAGCCGGGATTTGAACTTCTCGTGTTTGGATCCGTGGTGGAACACTCTCACCAACTGAGCCGCTGTCGCCCCCAAATAGAGCTACTAAAGCCGTCGTTCCACATAGCACGACCCGGCCGCGCACGCCACGATCTACGTGCACGTATCGACACTACCCCGCACACGTTTCTGTTTCCACCACACACACACCTGCATTTGTTGGGGGCGGCGCCCATACAGAGGAGCACGCTGTACAGATCGTCATTAAAAGTTTTGTAAGCCGCGATGTGGACAAATGCTGTCATCTGGTGGGAGTTATGGAATCATTCAGAGGAGCCAAGCTGTCTTAAAACAGAAAATAAACTGCTAAACTATGAACTATGAAGGTAAGCTACATGCAAACGTTATGCCAACACCAGCTAAAGCTGCGCTAACAGCGGCTAAATGCTAATAAATCCCCTTTTAGCACAGCGGTATGATGTTGTGAAATATTAAATCCGTATGACCTGCGTCGTGTGAGGGCTGTCCACTCTCTCGTTGCCAATCAGAGGCCAGCAGTCTGTTCGCGTCACACCAGACACGGGTTCGCGCACTTTGGCCACAGCCTAGCCTGGTTTTTACCATACCTTCGTACTCAGTTAGTTTGGTACAAGGGTCTGGATCTTCACAGTTGAGCTCCGTTATATCGATCAAATGTTTGACCAGTTGAAAAACACATTTTGCATGGTTGGATCTTAACAAGCTAAAGCTGAGTAAAACTGTTCTTGAAAACAAAGAATTAAACGGAAATAGGCTATTCTCAGCTAATCAAAAGTTTAGGACCACATGACTTTATAAGGCCAAATCTGTGCAAAAATGTGGCTTCATCGTCATTTTCAGTCAAGTATTCACACCGTCATGAAGTCCTGATGGCAAAGGTAGACGTTCTGGTTTTGAACGTGGTCGGGTTGCTGAGCTGCAGAAGCAGGGCGTCTCGCGGCGCGTCATCACTGCTGGGGTGGGACGCAGTAAGACAGTCGTTTTCTAAAGATCCTGAGGTTTATGGAACAAAAAAGTCAAGTGGAAGACCCAAAAAAATGTCACCAGCGCTGAGCCGGAGGATCTGACTGGCTGTGCATCAAGACGCTCGACGACCTTGAACCCAAATTAAAGCTGGAGCCATCTTTCAACTGGTCTTAATTTTTGATCAGGACTGATATAATCCATCTCAGGTGATCACAAATTAAGACTGTGTCTCTGTAATTAACAAGTCAAGATCAAATTGGCTATCTGTTGAATAATCAGGAGTCAGAACTAGAGATGTAACGATTCACTCAAGCCCCGATTCGATTCGGTTTACGATTTTAAGTTCCCGATATCGATTTTTTCCGATTTTTTTAAACCTTTTTTAAGAAAAGAATATGACCCATTCATACCAATGTTTTTTTGTTTTAACATCTGCATTTTTGTCCTTGTAACAAACTCCAACTGTCTCAGTAAGAGAACTTTACATTACAAAAAATTAAAAAAAAAAGACATGAAAATGAACTATAATCATTTTGACATGAGTGCTTGTAAATTTACATGTTTTCAGCATAAATAAAATGTGTAGCAAAGCAAACATTTTGAGATTATATTTATTTTACCAAACTTTTTTTTTTTTTTTTTGCAGTTTGAACATAATACTACCATTTAGAACTGATTTTACAGTGCAGTTTTTTTCACCCTCAAACGCCTCACTGCCTCCCGGTGCAGCCTTTGTAAACATAAGGAGGAAAAAGACATGACAGCTCCCTGTAGATATTGGATTATTTGACAAGCGGACATTTGATGAGGATTTCAGCAGTATCAGAGCAGGTTGGTCAGATGTTTGTCAGTTTACGATCTTTGGTAAACTTCTGTCAAAATGCTAAACTCTGCGTTAGCCGCTAACGCTAATCTCGTAGCCGCTAACTTTAGCTGCGTCTGCTGCTTCGATGCCTACACGTGTATGTGTTTACATGGTGTAGCGTGTGTTGGGGGTGAGGCGGGGGAGGTGTGGAGCTTGTCTTGAGAAAAAGTTAACGTCGTTAGAAACAACGAGCTATGTTCCGGTCTATTTCGGTCGCGCAAAATGGAGCAGCTGAGGGTGGCTTTAAAATCGATTCTTTTATTTTTTACATCGATTCACATTTTATGAATATTAAATCGATTTTAAATCGATTTTCGATGAATCGTTACATCCCTAGTCAGAACTCATCAAAACAGCTTTCGCAATAGTTAACTTGTTTGTCTGAAACCCATTGACAGCCTCTGAACTAGAAAACCTAAAGTCTGGGCACCATTTTTACCATTGCATTGTGTGTGCCTCCAAATTACGGCATTTCAGCAAACGCATACATTTCTCCATTACACACAGCCCAAGCCGTCACTCACCTGCTCCTGTTTTTCTGCACAGGATTAGGAAAACCTTACGGCATCTTTGGGTACGGGGTCTGCTCTTACCCCCCTCCCTCCTTCTGAGCTCTGCAGGGCGGTGGTTCGGAGAGCGCATAGCGGGTGCGTTAAGGAAAGCCAAACAGTGGGAACAATGAAGTCATGGAGAGGAGAGAGGTGCGAGCATTTTAGCCCGAGTGTGGGACCACAACAGAGGAAGCACCAGTCCTGGTTTCTTTCCCCACTGGCGCCATAATATTTGGAAAGGGCCGCAGTGAGCCATACGACATTATGGAGTCTGTCGGTGCGTGTCACTTTTAGGGAGAGATTTGTGAATGATGGATTACTGAGAGTTTAGATTTAGAAGTTTGAGGCAAGGCAACCTATAGCTGGAGGATTTAGCCAAACATGGAGAGAACATGCAAACTCCACTCCTTTAATAGGAACGGGGGTGACCGAAATGTTCAGCGCCCGAACAGTAAATGTATGACTTTGAATGGCACGGATTAGATCTTTTGGAAAAGGAAGGTTAAGTAAGTTTATGAGCAAGTGTGAGAAATATTCGTGCCAGTTTGACAGAGGCCAAAACTCTTTTTCTTTTCTTGTGTTAACTTTGGGTTCTTGTGGTCCGGACTCCAGCGCTAACAGGAAGTCATATATTCACAGCTGCACCAACCGCGATCTATTTAGATCTCAAAGAAAAGACGCAGTCCTGACCAAAACCTGCAGAAAGCCCAAAATATTTGACCACAGGGCAGAAGCGCTGTGGTTACATAATGTCCACATGTATGTGATTGACAGGGGAGAGGAGCTCATAAGCACACAGCTGTAGCGAGATGACTCCCTCTCTCTCTCTTTCTCCTCATCCATTTCGTTCTCTCTCTTTCTCTCTCTTTTCGCAGATGTGCTAACACAATAGGTCTCCATGGGTCAGAGTGACCGGGGAGAGCTGAAAAATATAGGCACGGTACTGCGGTAATGTTACTGTATACATCTCACATGTCAGATTTGTAGTAAGAGTATATCCGAGAAGTGAAAAATATTTGGCTGAAACTAAAATTGAAAATGACAAGCAAAAGTACAGCATTATGACCGGGGAAAATGTGTCTCAATAGTACAGAGGTCCCCCCCAAGCAATTATGTCCGGCCCTCTTTCCATGATTTATATAATTTTTTCTGCTTTATCCACGCCGAATTGAGTATATCAGAGACACCATTACCAGCCCCAGAGTGGGCTCAAAAGACTCTATATACTTTTTATTCATGTATTTCATTCAAAAGTGCTTGTAAATACATACATAAAAACTGCTAAGTTAGTGAAATTTCAATGAAAAGGAGGATCTTTGGAATGAACCTGCGACCTACGCTCTCAGTAGATGCCTTCAAAAAGCACCTAAAAACATTCTAGTCCAACTGACTCTGTGTTGCCTGTGATTAGTAAATGTTATATTCTTAGATATGCTGCTTTTTTAAATATGGTTTACTACTGTGAAGCACTTTGTGACATTGTTTCTTTGAAAAGTGCTATACAAATGAAGTTTACTTACTTAGGCATTGCAAGGCAACTTTATTTATACTGCGCATTTCGTACACAAGGCAACTCAATGTGCCTTCCAAAATAAGATATGCGAAATTACAATCAGGTTAAATTAAGGCAAAGCACATACATAAAAACATCAAGACATGGGAAATACACAGCACACAAGGTCACAATCAGAATTTTTTCTTGGGGACAGGAAGGACGACTGGCCATTGGCCATTGGGGTAGAGCTGAGGAAACGTGTTGAGGCAGACGCAGAACGACGGGGGCGTGGTTAGGGAGGGGTATGTGTGTGCTGTTGCTTACAATCCTGAAAGTTAGTGTTATGCAAAATATGACGCGGAGAGCTCAGTCCGTATCTGGTTTAGCCCCATGGCTTGGCCTTGAAGGGAAAGTGTTTACGGCGTGCAGCTGCTTCAAACCTCCACTCTCAGCATTAGTTCTGTTCTCCAGACCAGGTAGTTCCCTTCAAAGTTCATCCCTTTCCTTCCCAAAATATAGTCCAACTATTGTCCGTCTCCACAGTGAGCTGCCAGGTCACAGTCAATCGTTGTTGTGCTTTACTTACTTACTTAATACTTACTGATGCTATCGGCCCCTTTGTTAATGTTCTGTTATTTTTATTTTATTTTTATTTTTTACAATATTTACTATTACCATCAAACGAGTTCCAGATATAATTTAGTGCATTTTGCAATAAGAGAAATTAAGTTCAAGTTATTGTTGGTGTGGCCCTTTTAATTCAGTTCAGGTTTCAGGTGGCCCCATAAAAAAATGAATTGCCCACCCCTGATGTAGTAGATCTTGTAGTAGGTAGTAGGGATGATGGCGTTGTTCCTAACCTTTTTCTTCATAAAGTTTTGCGGTGTGGTTTGCTGGAGCTAGTCTTTGACATAGTTAACAACATAAAATCTACTTAATCGCTCTGCCATTTTCTCAGGACAGAACTGAGTTTAGGCGGTTTAAGCCAACAAACAGTCAAATTTGTATCTTTGTTGACTTCCAGCAAATTAACAGATGCTGAAAATGCAAATATACATTTTAGGTATTTTCCACTGTCCACTGTAAATCTTTAATTCAAAACGTATTTCTTTCCTCCTGATAAATGATTTAAAATGTTTCACCCCCCCCCCCCCCCCCTTTAAAAACAGAAATCCCAAAGAAGTAAGTTTCATATCAAAGCATTGAAAGAATTCTGTGGGAACTGTCCAGTTATTAATATTTTCCAAAGACTGCCTTTCTTTCAACTACTTTGGGATTTGTGGTGTTCTTTTTTCGGCCAAGGGATCAAGCGTGCACAAACATCAAGCTGAACAAATAAGTAAAATGGATGCTTTGATGAAAGCTTCCGTCTTCATAGCTCTGTAGTTTCACTCAACGGCCTTTCCACAAGTCATTCATACTGTTGGCCTGTACAGTTTTGCACCATGGCGATGAGTTTGCTGTTGAAGCAATAATGTGTCCCTCTTTACAGCAATAATGTAAAGATATAATGATGCTGAGTTTAGAGCTGCTACATTACATGAAGACAAAATATAAAGTTTGCTGATGGAGAAGGAACTGACTGGGATTAATATGAATTTGTTCCAGATTAATCACTGTTTTTGAGGCAAACTCCTGATTCCTAGTCCTTGCTGTTAAGTTTTAATCTGTCTATGTGGTCACACTTCAAAGTCCCGCTTTTGAGAGCTTTTCTTTAAACAGTCTTAATGTGATTAGGCTGCCTGTTACCTGCTGTGGCGCCTGGCTCATGGCAACATCCCATGGATTTTCTCTCCTGCTTAGATCTCTACCGGTATTGAAAAAATGAAAGTATCGAAAGCAAGTACAGAAAAATTATAATTTTTCCCAATTGTTTCCCCCTATTTTTGCCCCAATTTATTCCCAATTTTTCACAAATTTCTTCACTGTGGAGATGAACCCGATATTGTAAATTTGCAGATCTTCCACATTATTATTGTTCTGTTTTTCTGACGTTCACGTATCGGAAACAAAAACCAAGTATCTTTAAAGTGCCGGAATTGAAAAATTTAACATAGCCCTACATAGGACTAAACTAATCATCTTTATGTACCTAGTTTTTGGCCATTTTATGTGTGATCACGAGTTTTCTTGGTTGATTTGAGAATATTAGTGGCTATTATTTACAAATACCATGATCACTTTTAAAAAAACATGGTGGTAAACATAGGCCACATTATGGCTGCAACCGAATTGCAAGACATCCTTTTAGTATCTCAAAAATAAAATCTCAAATTGCATCTTAGATTAAAATATATAGTTTATCTTGATTTGTCAAAATTGTCAATATTCCTAAAGCTGTGACTTTGTGCATCTGAAGTCCCAAATGGGACGTCTGGCCTCTGGATTGTGTTTTTCCCACATGTAGCGCTCTATGCTAATTAATACATTCCCATAAGTTCTCTCTTCTCGGCCTCTTCATAACAACAACACCTGCTGCTTCGCCCTCCTCACTCTCACTCTGCCTTTGACTTTTGCTCGGACTTTCAAGCAGCAGCATGGACGTAACCAACATTCGGAATATTCTGCAAAAAACCCAAACCACAATTTTAAGGAAGAACCTTCTGACCAAGAATATTAATGATCTCAAACTTGTAAGTGCTCAAAACGCTGAATTTGTTGCGTTTTATTTTTAATAAGCGTTGTTTGGGTGGGGTTCTTTTGCATGGTGAGAAGTTTACAGCGACATCTGTGCTCTGTTAGAAACGAGATGTGGCAAGAGTTTTATGGGTGCAAGTTGCTTTTTTGTGGCTGTAGGACCTCAGGACTGTGCCGACGTTTTAGGAAAAAGCTGAAGCTGAAGGTGTCTAGTGGAATTATTTTGTTAACACCGGTACTTTTTATTTTTATTTTTTGCACCTTCTCGTTGATCCTTTCTAATTTTTGAAGATCTGAAGGTTCCTGCCAAGCCAATATGAATTAGGGTTTGTACAATAAAAAGTCAAATCATGCTCTACTGATATTGCAAACTGTGGCTAATATTGACACACTGTGTTTTTTTGCGTAATGTCTATTTTGCATTATACTCTTTTTAACCCCTGTGTACTTTTTGTGTGCCCTTCAGGTGGTGGGGAGTGACGGTGTGCGGGCGATGATGGAGTCGGCCCTCACAGCCAGAGACCGGGTCGGGGTCCAGGACTTCGTGCTCCTGGAGAACTACACCAGCGAAGCGGCTTTCATAGAGAACCTGCGCAAACGCTTCAAGGAGAATCTCATCTATGTGAGTGTGTGCGGGGATGTGCGTCTACAGTATCTTAAAGGAGACGTTATTTGTTTTAGCTTTAAATCGTGTTATACCGTTTTTCCCTTGTCAAAAACAACATGGAGTAATATTTCACTACGCAGTTTTGGGTAATCCTCGGGTAAACCTGTTAAATTTAGCAGTTTCTTCTTCTACGGTGTCAGCGCTTCGGTCTGCACTTTCTGGATACAATTGTGGCATTGTCAAAACCTGAAAGCCCATAGTCCAACACTATATTGGTTCTGAGCCCTTCGGCAATCAAAGTGTGTTTATCACGCCGTGCTGAGGCTGCTAGCCACGCCATGAATCAAAACTGAAAGGTTATTGACAGCCTTTCCTCCTGCTACAGCTGCCAGCAGGAGGAGCCCCAGTCGAGGTCTTCTCCAGCTCTAGCGCCTTATTCAGTGTTACAATTTAATTCTTACAGAGACCTAATTTCCAGAAAATATCCACGCTGAGGCAACTAAAATAATAAGTCTATATTTAAAGCCTCATATATCCACTTAGGGCTTATAATCACAATCAGAATAGTTTTATTGCCAATGTGAACAGGTTCACAAACTAGGATTTTTTTGCCGGTTCAATCGTGCAACATGAAACATAAAACGCATAACATGGATAAATAATAAACTATTTAAACTATAAAACTATAGACAGTAAGGGCACACATAAAGAAGATTACAATGAAATATGATAAAGACCGCAACAATTTGACACAGAGCAACAGCGTGAGTGTGTTTACAGATGTGCAGGTGGATTAAGTGATTGCAGCAGATCTAAGTGTGGACATACCACATAGGGCAATAGAGCAGTGCAAATGGCTGGAACAGGTTATTACATTCATGAGTCTGATACAGAGTTACTGGGTCTTGTTATCGTTCATGAGTCTGATGGCGGAGGGGAAAAAACTGTTCATGTGGCGGGAGGAATGGGTCTGAGATCATAGACAGTTAAATAGCAATGGACATAAGGTGCCTCATAGCATTCACTGCACGCTATCGAAGCTCTGAGAGAGGCCAAAACGTCTCAATGTTAGGTCCATAGGAGCCAGGAACTTCCGGAGCCAGCCGCCATTACCTCAAGGTCACAGGAAGAAGTCGGCCACAATAATTCCATCCTTAATTTTAGTTTATGGTCTGAATGGACCGTAGCCTCCTGCCTAATATATTACAGTCTCTCAGAAAAGATCATGGCTAAACTCAACAACACATCACCCATGTTATCAATGTGCAGCGTATGTGTGAACTGTGAAGTGTTGGTGAGTGTTGGTGAGTGTTGGTGAGTGTTGGTGAGTGTTGGTGAGTGTTGGTGAGTGTTGGTGAGTGTGGGTGAGTGTTGGTGGTCAAAGGCCATGCAGATTGGTTTGGTCAGTCTGCACCAGGGATGCTGTTGCTAATTGCTACTGCCACTTGTGGACGGTAAATGAATAACTCATGATGTCGAATAAGAAAAGAAAAGCACAAGGAATGACTACATTTCTAAAGCTGATGTGTTTTGTGTCTGAGAATATTAAAAAAGTGTAAGAACTATGCTTGAAGGTGCACATGTTATTTTTTCCTGTACTGAGACACGGATCTAAACCGCCTTCAGCAACTACACCTTGCTGTAGGTCTATATCTAAGTAAACTAACTATAAATCTCTTTGGCTGCAGACGTACATCGGCTCGGTGCTGGTCTCCATGAACCCATACAGAGACCTGGAGATCTACACCAAGAACCACATGGAGCGATACAGAGGAGTCAACTTCTACGAGGTCTCACCGCACATGTAAGACCGGGCTCCGTTTTATTCAACACTCTTATGCCCTTTGTCTCTGGAGAAAATACGAAATGAAACAAAAACGTTTAGCATCGAGTCACTTTGAATTCACACTCAAAGGGAGAAAAATATTTGGCCACAAGCTCAAGTGCAAAAGTGCAGAGAGAGAGAGACAACAGTCTACTTAGGGGCTTAAGAGACTCCAAATGTTAAATGTCCATAAAGCTTTGATTGTGCGGGGCTCCGGGAGGACTTCAAGGGAATCCCCAAGACCATTTCTGTGGCAACTATTCAACAAACACTCGGTATCCCGCACAGCTGTACAAAGCAACGTATTGAGAGAGGAAAAGTCTGACTTTGACTGTGTTGAGTCAGTGGGAGATGGACTTGGTCAAATATTCCCACACAAATATTATGTCATCGCCGGAGAGTGGAAAAAGTTCACAACAGCAGTACGTCAAGATATTGAAGGCCTGACGTGACCCTGTTCTTTCAGCATATTTGTGTGATTGATTACAACAACAACAACAACAACAACAACAGCTGGATATTGTTGGTTAGATAAATGGCAATGCCTGACTCAGTTTTTCTTGCATATATCTATTTTGCACATTGTAACTAACTTACGATTGATAACCGAGCACATTCTCTCCAGTTCATTATTACCCAAATCTTAAAGCTTCTTGACCTGAGCGCTTACAGCCTATAGGCCAGTGTAACGCCTCATTTGAAAGCCAAGGCCTACACGACTCATCTAAGCTCCTTCCTTGTTTTTGTTGTCAAGTTTTAGTTGTTTTGGTTGCATTTTGTACGTTTTTTTCGTCACATTTTTGTTGGGTTTTTGTTTAGTGTACTATAGATATAGAATAAAAATGTAATAAAACAAAGAATGCAGCTTTATTTAACACAAAAAGTTAATACAAATCTTTAAGATAAGTGCTTTTATGTTAATATTTTGAAGTTCGAGATTGCTAAGGTCTTTTTCACCCCCTTTTCTCCCTGCGTGGAATAACATAATGTGATTTGGCGAGGCCTGTAGGAATCCGAGTTGGGAATGTGTGGCTGGAAAGTAAAACATAAACGCCGGTCTTACCTTTTGAGCAGATTTTCCTTTTTGACAGGGAATCCCCCCGACCTCAGGCTGACCCCTCCACCATCGCAAATGTACTCACAGCAGTACCAGCAAGCACATTACTCCCAATCGAGCATTTGCTTATGAAATACCATATTTGAGGGCAATACTTTCTTCACACTCTCTGAACTGCTCTGCCACGGTCCTTCAAGGGGAGTGTGTGTGTTTTATCTCGCAGCAATTAGTCTGGTGTCAAAAAGGCTCCACGCAGGCTGAAACAATAGCGCGGCCCTGATAGTGTCTATGAGCTGATAGATGAGACTGTAAGTGGAGCAGGCTGCACTCCTCTGAGGAAACCATGATTCATAACGGTCCGCGCGGGGTCAGAACGCAGAGAGCATTCCAGAGATGATTCCAAGACAGGACGATGTATTTGGAGAGAGAGAAAGTAATACTGTATGTGTGGGATGTGTCCATTGCCTCCTCCACCGGCCGCACTGTTCACTGAGGGCAGAATCCACATTAGTCTGAGCCAAATGTTCAGATAGATTTGGTAAGAGCTCAAAGTAGCAGAGTCATAGGAGTAGTTTGAAGCTCTAAAACTATTATAGTGTTTACAGTGAACAGTCTTTTAAATATTCAAATGTACCTCCAAGATTTTGTTTTATCTGTCTGATAGTGTATCAGCAACAGTGAAATGTTCCACTGTTAAATAAGTAAATGAGACATTCATCCCCAGCATCCTTACTTTTATGTTTAGTGAAGGACATGGCCAAAGCCTTGGCACTGTCTCATGGAAAAACTGGACATTATGAAACCTTTCTGGACTCCAGACCATTTAGCCTGGTCAATGCCAGGGACAACACACAGTGGAACAAGTAAATGGAAAATATTTCCATTACAATATTTTGCAAAACAGATTTTACTTGAAAGGGCATTGACATTAGTCACGGCTTCTGCAATAATTATCCTAAATTTCAACAGTTATTTTAAAGGACATGATTATGTAACTTGATGCAGTACATGAATAACAATGATTGATTTTGTCCGTGTACCCCTTGTCCACTAATGAGTGTTGGATTTTTTACTTTATTAATTCACACAAATGATATTAGCAATGACCAGACCGTCTGACTGGACAATGCTCTGGGGAACCTCTGGAGCCCTCGAGGCTGGGAACTGCTGTTATTTTGGAGACTTGTTCCAGTGTTAAATGCTGCTGCAGTCATTTTTGGAGGGATTTTTGGTCGATTGAAATCACGCTCCTGACAATGTCCTGACAAATCACCTTTTCGTTGTCACTCAAGTCTAGTAAATAAAGGACTGCATCGTTTTGGATCAAAAGAAAGAAAAAAAAAAGTTTCCTCTTCACTCTCTTTAACCTGTCGAGTAAAGCCTTTAAAGTCCTTGAAAAAATATATCCAGTAACTAATGCTTGTTTTGTTTTTGTTGGCAGCTATGCAGTGGGAGATAACTCGTACCGCTCGATGAGGACCGAGGGAAAGGACCAGTGCATCCTGATTTCGGGAGAGAGCGGAGCTGGAAAAACCGAGGCGTCGAAGAAGATCCTGCAGTACTACGCTGTGACCTGTCCCGCCAGCGACAAGGTCCAAACCATCAAAGACAGGCTTCTACAGTCCAACCCTGTCCTGGAGGTGAGGGGGACGGGCTGATGTGGTTAAATAATGTGGCCTTGTATGATACATGTGGATGAGGATCATGCATGTGAGCAGTTCTGGCCTTTTTGCCTATTATGTAGTGGATAATTTGTGCCTATTTTTTTAATGTAGGTAGATTTATAGAAGCTTATTAGGGTTACCTTTGTTCGTATTAGTCATGTGCCCATTTCTCTGTTCACAGGCCTTTGGAAATGCCAAGACATTGAGAAACGACAACTCCAGTCGGTTTGGAAAATACATGGACATCCAGTTTGACTTCAAGGTGAGTGTGGATTAATGGACAAATATTTGACCTGTTTTAGACCCAATATCTTGCCCAAGGACACAACAACAGCATTCACCGCCAACCTTTATCAAGCACACTTTTTGTTTTCACACTCCTTACTGACTTAATTCACTGTATGTTTGCTCACAAAACCATTACACTCCTCCTCCAATCCTCTCCTCTGCCGTCAGGGAGCGCCCGTGGGAGGACACATCATCAACTACCTCCTGGAGAAGTCCCGGGTCGTGCACCAAAACCACGGGGAGAGAAACTTCCACATCTTCTACCAGCTCATCGAGGGAGGAGAGGAGGACCTGCTGCGCCGGCTGGGGCTGGAGAGGAACTCGCAGCAGTATCAGTTCCTCGTCAAAGTGAGCGACAATAACTACACAGATTTAAATAGTCGCCAAAACCAAATCAAGTGAATAGAAAGTGCATCCCATTGAAATAAAGACAATTAGGTCTACAAATAAATGCATAAAATGTAATATAAAACACTGTGAAACTATTTTAAAACCCTAACAATGTTTCTTCTGCAGTATAAGCCAAAACACTGCTAATGTGCTATTGCCTGATAACAATCCCTGGGAGTCCTTTTCCCCCTGGGGGCCGAACGCTGCCTTCAGGCTCCCTCCGAAAACACAGCTTCACCAACACACTCCAATTGCTCCCACACCATGGCCGCACTTCACACGTGTGTCAACAGCGCTTTTTTTAAATATTTTTTTTTTACTTTTTACATGTCACTGCCGTTTATGGGACCTGCTCCATGTGCTAATGACTTAAGAATATTGTACATTTACAACTAGTCTTGGTCATTGTCACCTCACTTAAAAACGCTTACTTTTGGATTTGAAGAAAAGTGTTTTTGCTGTTCGTGTTTTTTTTAGGGCAATTGTCCAAAAGTGAGCTCCATCAATGACCGCAGTGAGTGGAAAGCGGTGAAGAAAGCGCTGACTGTGATCGGCTTCAATGAGGATGAGATTGAGGTAAGTGCTTATCAATCTTTATGGACAGCTTAGCAGTTATTATGGCTTCCACCTAAACCTTGAAAATACTGTATTGCATAACCATATATCCTAAAACAGCACACGCACCTGCCTTTCCTCAAGCAGCAGCAGGAGATCTATAGAGGCCTGGAGCCGGGCCCAGACTTATAAAACACGGGAGACTCCCACGCTGCGCACAAATAACTTCTCGCTGTATAATAACCACCGCAGATATACTCTGAATGTATTCGCAGACGCGGAGAGGAAACAGCCCTTATCCAAACACTGGGGGATAATGTAGTCCGCGCTGTCATTGGGGAGGATTTAGGCAGGAAGTGGACGCTAAAAAGTTTGACAGAAAACAGATTCCAAAGAGGCTTACGATATGGACTAAGGTTTTTTTTTTTCTTTATCCCTCCCTGACATTTTATTACAGAAATACATTTAAAAGGTTCAACTTGGTAAACACGGCAGTACTTTCCCTTAGTTTAGAAAAGTGGGTAATCCATTTAAGTTAATGCAACTCTCTCATGTTTACTAAACTACCGGGCCAAAGATATATCCGCGCTCATTGCCTTCCTTCTTCTCACTTTCTTCTTCTTCGTCTTCTTCCCTTCGTTGAAACAGGAGCTTTTGAACATCATTGCCAGTGTGCTCCACCTGGGGAACGTGCAATACGGAGGAGAGGACGGCACCGCCTGCATCACCACGGACACCCAAATCAAGTACCTGTCCCGGGTAAGACTTGGCCCCAACTGATGTGCAAACTTTCCCCCCAAAAAACGGCTTCATTGTTTGTGGCTTATATACTGTTGTTTATATGATATTTTGCATACATTTCTTTGATTTGATTTATTTGAGCTATTATTTACAGTGCGTTATTATTTACAATATTTACATCATTTCATTTACAATATCACAAAAAAAATTCCCAATTTCAAAATGCAATACAATACAATACAAATAGAAAAGTTTGTGATTTCTGTGTACTTAGTTTTATAATTTGTTCTTATTTTTTTTATCATTGCTTATATTACCATTCTGGTCACCATTCTATTGATTTACTTATTGTTTAAGTAGTCATAGTGTTTTAGATATACATATATACATACACATACATTACTAGCGCACATATTTATTATACATATATTATCATCACCATAATAACAATAATAGCATTCCCTATTGAAGTTTGTATTCCCTAAAATACCATCTAGTCTGAAAATGACCGAGCCGGCTGTCTGCGTGTTTCTGGATTTATTCGTGTTTCAAACAGTTGCTAACGCCGCTCTTCCCTCTGCAGTTGTTGGGAGTGAACGGCGCATTGCTGACAGAGGCTCTTACACACAAGAAGATAATCGCCAAGGGAGAGGAGGTGGGCTTGGCACACTGTTGCATTGTGGGTGATCGGCGCGCGTGCCTCTGAGTAACGTCTGCCACAAAGCTTAATTATATTGTCGCGGTTGTAAGATCAATGTTATGACTGGCTTCACTGGACTAAACCAAAACTGGCGTGGCAGGAAACTAGGACTAGAGGTCAAAATCAAGGGAAAAACTACATCGGAGTGACATAATACTGGGGTTGTGTTATGCTCTTCTTCTGCTCAAAGCTGGTGAGGTGTGCAGTAGATGAGGGCTGGAAGGGTAAAGCAGCTTGTTGACACGGTTGTTGAAGGGAAAGCTGGAAAGAAAAAAAGTTGAATTCTGGTCAGAACTAGCACTAAACCAAACACATAAGGTAAAACAGGAGAAAACCAGGACTAAAACCGGAATAGACGGAAAGTTAGCCGCAAATGAAATCACAGACTAAGATCATATCAGAACTATGCAAAAGCAAACCTGTTTTAAACTGTCGTCTAACAATAAGTGATTGAAAGAATGAAGAAATAGGTAAAACCACAACTGAATAAAGGTATGGAAAACATTTTCTCCAGTTCGGCTTTACCCAAATCTAAAAACGTACGGGTCAGTGTAACGCCTTATTTGAAAGCTAAGACCTACAGCACTGATCTAAGATTTTCCCACGTGTTTCCATTCGTTGTTTTCGTCGCTTTATTATGTTTTTGTTGCGTTTTTGTAACTATGATGTCACTATTTTGTCACATTTTTGTCACGTTTTTGTTGCCTTTTCATCCTCCATGTACGTCTCGTCTTTTTCAGGAAGCTTTTAGATTTGGGTAATGCCTAGATCAGGGGTCACCAACGTGGTGCCCGCGGGCACCCAGGTGCCCTTTGGGGCATGCCCAGTAGCCCTTGAGACTTTTTCTAAGGTGTAAAACACATTTTCTTGAATCTGATTCTTAAAAATACAATTATTTCTGTTCTTGTGACTCAGTACGACTTTAAAATAAAGCTATTGATATAATATGGGGTCAATATCCTATAAGTAAACAGTATACGTTCAAGTCTTTAGGATTTGTTTTTAACTGGTAGCTCTCGAACAACTCAATGCTCTTGAAGTAGCCCTCGGCTGAAAAAAGGTTGGTGACCCCTGGCCTAGATAATAACTGTAGGAGAATGTGCTTGTGTAGGTGGGGGGGTTAAGAGGTTTTAATGACACTGAATCAAACTGTCCTGTTGACGTTCCCACAGTTGGTGAGCCCTCTGAACCTGGAGCAGGCCTCTTCAGCCCGGGACGCTCTCTCTAAAGCGGTGTACGGGCGCACCTTCACCTGGCTGGTCAACAAGATCAACGCCTCACTGGCTTATAAGGTAATAAAAACACAAGCACTACTTTCCCATCAACAGTAAAAGTGGAACCTGGAATATAGTATTTGGCCATACAACAGCGCTCTCTTGTGGCCAGTACTGTAAGCGCAATCAGCTATTGTAATATTGCCACTATTACCTGCAGAATGCATGTAATACGAAAAATATAATCCTTCTTTGAGTGTGAAATATTTTGTGTTTATGTGTTTTAGGACGACTCGAGCAAACACTACTCTGTGATCGGTCTGCTGGACATCTATGGATTTGAGGTTTCCAAAACAACAGGTAAGTACATGTTTGTTTTTTGTGACGCTTGTTCCTATCATTTTTTGTTTTGTTTTGTTTTTTGCCTTTTTATTAACAACAGATAATGTTTGTTTCCCAGTTTTGAGCAGTTCTGTATAAACTACTGCAACGAGAAGCTCCAGCAGCTGTTCATCGAGCTCACCCTGAAGTCTGAGCAGGACGAGTACGAGGCTGAGGGCATCACGGTACGACACACACTACCACTATTGTTTTGTTTTCTTTCTTTATTGTTTTGTTTGTGAGGTTCATTCTGTCATACTAAAGCGCTCCCTTATGGCCATTGCGGCACATAACCCCATTCATAAAATAAAAGATAGGCTCCAGATATAACATAATAATACGCATTTTTAATTTATCAGACGTGCATCCTTTATTTGTATTTTTCAATTGTACATTTTTGTTTTTGTATGTTTTTATTTATTTTTTACTTTTTAAACTTGGTTATGTTTGAACAATGGTCTCACTTTCATGTGTTTTGGAAATGTCATTCGTCAAGACTCCGAAACAAATCGGTTATTTATTTCCCTGAATTGTTATTCTAATTCTGGCTTTTTAGCACGTTTGTTTAGCATTAGTCAGACAATGCCCTGTTGTGCTGAAGTGAATGCCGAACAAACATGCTGTGGGAGAGACTTTGAGTTTGATTCATAAAGAGTCCATTATCGTTTGACGTGAAAACTGTGGGCAGAGCTCTGCGTCGACTAGACTCTGTGCAAACGAAGCGGTCGCTCGCCGTAACGCGCTAACGCAGCAGCTGCCACAGGTGTCTGCGTCAGCACATACTGTACAAGTGGGCGAGGACTGGGAGTCCTCACATTGTGTACGCACAACATACATAAATCTATCTATATAGAGTTATGCATGTGTTTGTGTGTGTGTGTTTTTTTTTGTGTATAAACCTAGCATTGAATGTGTGCGTGTTGTTTCCAGTGGGAGCCAGTTCAGTACTTCAACAACAAGATCATCTGTGACCTGGTGGAGGAGAAGTTCAAAGGCATCATTTCTATTCTGGTGAGGAAACATGAAAGTGATGTGGAGTTCAAGGAGTAAAGTAAGATACAGTAAAAGCCATGTCCCTGATTTATTTGTTTAGAAACAATGAAAGGAGGACTTTCTAAAAAAATGTTACACTGTGAAAAAATTATCTTGATGAGTTTAAAGGACTAAATAAGGATATTTAACCTTTGAGGGCAATTTTGATTTGCCAAGTAAAACAATGTGTCATGGGAATTCGTTTTATTTTTTATTTTTTTGTACTTAAAACAAGAAACCTCATCTTATTTCAAGTAAATTAAGATTCACTACATGATTTTTAAGTGCAATTAGATTTTTTTTTTCACTGAACATTTCTCCAGTTCAGCTTTACCCAAATCTTAAAGCTTCTTGACCTGAGAGCTTAATAATAATAGGCCAGGGTAACATCTCATTTGAAAGCTAAGGCCTACAAAACTCATCTAAACTTCTCAGTCACTTCTAACTTCTAGTCATTTTTTGCTGTGCTTTTGTCACTTCCTCATTGCTTTTTTTGGTAGCGGTTGCGCCACATTTTGTATATTGGTGTAATGTAGCTGTGATGAGGCCACAAAAATGCAACAAAAAAGAGAACAACGCTTAGGTCTTGGCTTTCAAATGAGGGATTACACTGGTCTAAAAAAAGGCTGTAAACTCCAGTCAAGAAGCTTTTAGATTTGGGTAAAGCTGAACTGGGAAAAGTGCAAAAATACTTATTCCACTTGCTGATTGTTTTACTTACCGACTCCAATCAAGGGTGAATATACTTATTTCGACACAATTTTGCTGATTTCTAGATTACGTTTTAATCTGTAGCTGTGTCATTATTCTAGAGCATTTCTAACATCCCAATTCTTCACCGAGATGTGTTTTATAAGTACTACATGTCTCACAACTTTCAGGGAGCAATAACGTCACAGTAACTACCCTGCTAGTTCGATAAAAGAGATTATATTTAGATGAACGGTGCACAAAGGTGGTTTTGCACAAATGTATGCTTTCACAGTATACTGAAGGACAATGCCTCTTTACTCATGTTCTCCTAACAGTAGCAACAATTTAACCAATATTTCAATTATTACGGACGCTTTTATTACTTGTATTGTCTTCTGATTTCAGGACGAGGAGTGTCTGAGGCCCGGGGATGCCAGTGACATCACCTTTTTGGAGAAACTGGAAGGCACGGTGGGAGGACATGCGCACTTTGTCACGTGAGACTGGTTCATTTCTACCGTCCCGACAGAAATCTTCTAAAACCGTCACCTGTAGAAACAAAGTAGATAAATGTCATGTCTTCTTTCCTTCGTAGGCACAAGCTGGCGGATGGAAAGACCCGGAAGGTAATGGGCCGCGATGAGTTTCGATTGCTGCACTACGCCGGAGAGGTCAACTACAACGTCAATGGTGAGGAGTGAGGACTGGGTTTAGGTTTTTAGGACGGGACCAGCCCAGTCGATAACACAGTGAAATCACATCCCACATTGACCCACTTATGGATTTGGGCTTGTATTGTTTCTGTAGTCACAGTTGTTCTACTAAAGGATACAAAAGAGAAGGGGGAAAAAAAGTATTTCTGTGACTACCTGAGGAAGAAACAAACCTTTAACTCCTTCCTTGTTTCATCTGAAATTTTAGATTTTATCCATGAGATCTTTTTTGTGTTTTTAGTCATGTAGTTTAGATCTTTTAGTTTGGGATCTGTTATTATTTGGGTGGAATGTTTAACCTCTTAACCCCTACTTTAACTGAGCACATTTTTTCCAGTTCGGCTTCACCCAAATCTAAAAGCTTCTGGACTGGAGCCAGTGTAATGCTTGATTTGAAAGCTAAGACCTACAAAAGTGATGTCTTCTTCGTATTTTTGACTCTTTTTTTAAATTTTTGTTGTCTCTTTTTTAAAATTGTGTGTAAATTTTTTGCCGTTTTATTTATTTTTGCCACGTTTTTGTCGCGTTTTCATTGTTTACGTCTCTCATTTGTCGCTATTTTGATGCTTTTAGATTTGGGGAACGCCGAATTGCAGAAAATGTTCTCGGTTTCGGTGGGGGTAAAGAGGTTAATGTAAATTCTCTTTCTCAGGCTTTCTGGACAAGAACAACGACTTGCTCTTTAGGAATCTTAAAGAGGTGAGAAATGAAAAGACCAACACCTTTTCTACATTAGATAAGGAATTAAATGAAAAATGACATAAAAATCGGCCTCCTGTTGTGTCTAGGTCATGTGCATGTCCGAGAACAAGATCCTAAACCAGTGTTTCGACCGAGAGGAGCTGAGCGACAAGAAACGCCCCGAGACGGTGGGATATTTACTGTTGTGGATTTGTAGTATTCCTGCCATTGTGCCCTTGAGCAAGACGCTTCATGTCACATTATTGGTTCACGTGCAAATGCCAACCACTTCTCTAGACTTTGTGTATATATATATATATACTCACCCTTCTATGCCTATTCAATGTTTTCCCACACTACAACAAACACTGGTGTGTTTCTCTGCCCCGTGTCGGCAGTGGGCGGTCCCAAAGGGGAATCTCCACCGGCTCCTACTCCTCCAGGAATGCCCCGTCGATGCAGTGACACAGTAAAATGCCTCACTGTCCCGGACCCCTCTCCCATTCTTTCCACCGTCGCACTGGTGTTCAGACTCGACCATCGCTTGCCTTTTTTGTTTTTTTGTTTTTTACTCCCATTAACGTCGCCCGCTCATTTGCAGCCTTGTCCCGTCAAACGCCTATGTCTCACCTCTCTACGAACCTTTCTTAACTAACTCAATTTTATTTTCAAATTTTGTTTTTTTGTACCCCCCTTTTTGTCTTTTGTGTCTGCGCGTTTAGGCAGCCACCCAGTTCAAAGCAAGTCTGGCGAAGTTAATGGAAATCCTCATGTCGAAGGAGCCGTCGTACGTGCGCTGCATCAAGCCCAATGACGCCAAACAAGCAGGTAACAAGACTTTTCTCCTTCACTTTCAGGTTGACACAGAAAAAAAAAAAAGGCCTTTTTAATGTGCAGTGACTTCTATATTTGTAAAGACCGTTATGGCATAAGTCGTCATGTCGCACTACTGTAGTTTTTGTAATGACATGGTGGCGTCGCAGGAATCTGTATCACAATTACGATTCTGAAGAGCACACCGATATAGATTTTTTTGGGGGATAGATTGAAGCAAAGTTTAAATGTATAGAAACAATGTGGTTGCGGTAGTGTCAAATTGCTAAGTGGATGAAAATATTCTTGCAAACTCTATGACCGGGCCGTGGATGTAATAATGTAAAACAATGTGACCAGGCGCTTTCCTTTATGCTTTCAACTTTTTTTTACGTTCATTTACGTAAAAAGGGATACACTTATATCAAAGTTCAACGTTTTAGAATTTAGATTAACCCCCACTTTAACCGGGCATATTTTCTCCAGTTTGACTTTATTTGAATCTAAAAAGCTTCTTGGAAAAAGCGTCAACCAAAACGAGATGTAAATGAGGATGAAAGCGCAGCAATAAAAGCATCAAAAGAGCGGCAAAAAAAGTAATAAAAAAGCAACAAAACAGTGACAAAAAAGCGGCAAAAATACGACAAAAAAGTGACGACAACGCGGGGAAAGATCTTCGATCAGTTTGTAGGTCTTTCCAATGAGGCATGCTCGGTTACGGCGGGGGTTAAGAGCTTCAATCAGACAAAGTGGCTTTTTTGGTTGAAGTCACATCTCAGAGAATTTGCTGATAAAGCTTACTGGACAAATATCCTGAATAAACTTTTTTTTTTAATGTTTTATATCCAAGTGTAGTTGTTGTTTTCTAAAGCTAAATGTAAAACCCATCGGTCCTCGTAGTGCCACTCTCTCAATGGTCTCCACCAGTCCTTGCCGCTGTGTATCTATCTGTAATTGTGTGCTGTTTACTGGAGTGGCCTTTGTTTGTCTCCACAGTTCTCCTTTTGTTCTTTCTACACTGTTCTCTCTGTGTTAACTCCTACTGCTGCAGCTGAGCTTTTACTGCCTCACTGAGGAGCATATCGTGCCCCACACGTTACATATTTGCCATCTGACTAACATGACACCCCCCTCATTTCTCTCCGTGTGTGTGTGTGTGTGTCCCAGGACGGTTTGACGAGGTCCTGATCCGGCACCAGGTCAAGTATCTGGGGCTGATGGAGAATCTGAGGGTGAGGAGAGCAGGGTTTTCCTATAGGAGGCACTATGAGGTCTTCTTGCGGAGGTGAGCACTACTCGGACACAGTTGCTTTTCATCTTCCTAAAATAAAATAAACAATAATAACTTTGTTATTGTCTCTGATGTTCATGTATTGATAACTTCGGTTTCAGGTACAAGTCCCTGTGTCCGGAGACGTGGCCGAACTGGCAGGGCAAAAAGCAGGACGGAGTGGCCACTCTGGTCAAACACCTGGGATACAAACCTGAGGAGTACAAAATGGGCAGGTCAGCAGCTTGTTGCCTATCATTAGACGTAACTGCTTTGGTTATATTTCAAGGCTTTTGGGGAATTAAAAATACAAACCCTCTTAAAGATGACTTGGGTAGAAGGTGTTTTGTATAGTAAATTCTGTAGTTACAGAACACTCAAACACAATAAGAAATACAATAAAAAGCATTAAAAACACAGTAAAATTACATTAAAAATTTACATTAAAAAAATCACATTTAAAAAATAGGAATATGTATTAAAATGTGTTAAAATACAATCAATTACCATATGTAGCAGTAAAAAGGTGTCCTTTCAGCCTGGACTTAAACACAGTCAGGGTTGAGGTCTGTCTCATGTCCTCACGGAGGCCACACTTTTGCTGCGTGAAACTGAATCGCGGTTTCACCGTGTTTGATGGTGACTCTGGGAACCACCAGGAGACCCCTCCCTGAGGATCTCAAGGCCCGAGGTGATTCATACGGCTCTAACATATCAGAGATGTACTTTTGTACCCGACCATGAAGGGACTTATACACAAGCAGAGCTGCTTAAAATTCTATTTAAACAGGACAGGAAGCCAGTGCAGAGACCGGAGCACTGGACTAATATGGTTGTATTTCCTGGTTCTGGTCAGGACTCGAGCAGCAGCATTTTGGATGTACTGCAGTAACTGCAATAAAAGCGGCATATAATTAAAAACATGCAGCTTGAACCTGTTACATTGTCTTTTCTGAACTTATTTACCACTGATTAGAAATGTAAAAAAGCACTTTGCGAATGCTCCCTTCTCTTTCTTAGTGCTATGAATATGAAACTGAAATTTAATGAATGAGCAATGTATTCTTTTGGGTTTAGGAAAGTAACTGTAATGAAAGAGTAATGTACCTGAATACATTTACTCAAAATGAGTATTCTAAATACATGTATTCAGTTACTGCCCAACACGGCTCATATTGAAAATATTCTTCACATTGTCTTAGATTATTTTTTTTCTTTCCAGATCAAAAATCTTCATCCGTTTCCCAAAGACCTTGTTCGCCACTGAAGATGCACTGGAGACCAGGAAACACGGCATTGGTGAGCGTTAAAAATAATGTAGTGTTCGAACCAAACCAGTTAACATTGTATTTGTTTTGTATGTTTGTACATAACTATAATAACTATGATACTTGTTCTGATCTTCAGCCACTAAGCTCCAGGCCGGATGGAGGGGCTACAGCCAAAAGTCCAAATACCAGAAACTCAGAAATGCAGGTGAGAAATCTCTGATCTGTTTTAGAATGAATAAAGTATTTATAAATACTAATGTTTTGTGTTGTCTTTAGCTATCGTGTTCCAGGCCTATTGGAGGGGGATCTTGGCTCGGAGGAGGGCCCAGCGCAAGAGACAGGCGGCCAATACCATCCGCAGGTACTGTAAGAAACTCTAAGGCAATTTCAGAAAAAGACAGATTAGATTTGTTTTTCTTATTTTTATAATCATAAAATTAATGCAATATTTAAGTCAATAGTTGAGCATTGATGTAGAATTGTAGTTCAACGTTCCTTCATGTTCAAGAAATGATCTAATCTATTTACAATCTTTACCATAGATAATGTTTCCTTGTAGTATTTAATACGTTTTCTTTGCAGGTTCATAAAGGGCTTCATCTACCGCCGCAAGGAGCGCTGTCCCGAGAACGAGTACTTCCTGGATTATGTGCGTTACTCGTTCCTCATGAACCTCAGGAGGAACCTGCCCAAAAACATCCTGGACAAGAGTTGGCCCACACCACCAGCCGCACTCGTGGAGGTACTTACAAGTACGCCTCTCGTGTTGTGATAAAAACAAATTCATCCTGCCCATATAGATGACAGTCATTTCTTCATAGTGGATTCTGTAAAATTGGGCAGGATCATGATCTTTGTTCTGTAGTTGTTTAGACCAGGTATGGGCAAACTTCTTGACCCATGGGCCACATCAGATACTCAAATGAACATTTAACCTTTTTGCCCTACTTCTTTATTTGGCAGGTCAGTATCTTGTGAAAGAGAATGAGCTCAAAAGCAAACTCACGAAGCTAAGACTGGCACGTGACCCAGTTCCCAGCACATGTACTGAGAGAGAAGAGCGCAATACTTTTTTCATTCTGAATGCATGTTTTAGAAGCAAAGAGAATAGGCATAAAGATCTTACTGTCTCAACTTACTTACATGTAAACTGCAAAGTTGTGCCTGAAAGACTTAACATTGACGTCTAAATCCTCTTTTCAATGTGTGTTTTTAGGCCTCAGACCATTTGAGAACGTTGTGTATGCAGAACATGGTGTGGAATTACTGCAAGAAAATCAGCCCCGAGTGGAAACACCAGGTAAAATGATAACGGTGATATATAAATATAAGAAATATACAAATAAATATTTAATAAATGTTTTTGCACAGCTGGAGCAGAAAATGGTCGCCAGCGAGATTTTCAAAGACAAAAAAGACAACTACCCACAGAGCGTGCCCAAGTTGTTCGTCAGCACCCGACTCAGTAAGATTTGTTTTTGTTGACCTTTCAAACCCTCCAAATATTTGCTTCTAGTTTAAGTCACAATTCAATATTTCACCAACCTTTTCTCAAACATCTGCCTTATTTCTTCGCAGATGGGGAGGACATTAACCCCAAAGTAGCTCAGTGTCTGGGCAGCGAGAAGATGAAGGTCGGTTCAGAGTAGTCATTTTTAGTATTTTGTCAGTGCCTTTTCATGCTTGCGCTAACTCACTCTGCTGTTGACGTAGTACGGCGTGTCGGTCACCAAATACGACAGAAAGGGCTACAAGGCTCGACCTCGGCAACTGCTGCTCACCAACGACAGCGCCATCATCGTGGAGGAGGGCAAACTGAAGCAACGCATCGAATATGGGACCCTAAAAGGTTGATAGTGTCTTCTTCTATACAAAGAGGGATGTTTGGGGTAGCTCTAGTATGAATTTATAGTTTTCAAATTTGCCCAATCTTTCCAGGGATCTCGGTCAGTTCCCTCAGCGACGGCCTGTTTGTCCTGCACGCGCCCAGTGACGACAACAAGCAAAAGGGAGACGTGGTTCTACAAAGCGACCATGTGATCGAAACTCTGACCAAGCTCGCAATCTGTGGAGATAAAGCGAACAACGTCAACATCACCCAGGGCAGGTGAGGTGTCCACAAATGATAAGCAGAGGGAGCTTTTTTTCATTGTCTATTAGTTGGTTGCTAATGTTTTGATCGTGAATCTTTTAAATTCCAGCATAATGATTCACGTAACATCTTTTAACATTCAGATACTCCATTGTTAATCACGGCTGTGTTTGGGCGTTCAGTATAAAGTTCACAGCACACGGTAAAGAGGGGATCATAGACTTCACTCCTGGATCTGAGCTACTGGTGGCCAAGTCCAAAAACGGACATTTGTCTGTGGTGAGTTCATCTTTGATTTGTATGGAGTTATTGCTGTAGTGTTCTGTAGTTTTCTTTTTTCTTTTATGGATAGCTGCTCTCTAAATGTTTTCTATTCTGTCATTAATATTCATATTAAAATTAGGGCTGCACAATATATCGCAAAAAAGATCGTATCGCGATATTAGGTGATAGGGTTGGGCGATGTCCCCTTAATTGGCAGTTGACGATGTTTACAGTGAACCATCGTGATGGACGATGATATCGTTCAACTCTCATTATAAGCATTTTTACAAACATATAGGCTGCATTTTATTTATGTTAGGAAAAATGTGAGATTGCAGGATAAATGTATCTAAACTAAACATGATCTGAACAGAGTCATGGAACACGAATTTTGCAATAGAAATGCATCAAAACTCGTGCGTAAAAGTCTCAGAGGAGAACGACTTATTCAGAGGGTCATCTGCTCCTCAATAACAAGGCTCTTATCACACTAATACAAATGTAAATCGGAGCTTATTATTTGCATTTGCTCAATTTTAACGTAATGTTTAAGAAACCGCGGGTGAACGGGACAATATTTACAAGTTTGCCCACAGAAGATCAGCGCGTGTTTCTGACAGGAGGGGGCGTGGCATCACGATGGTGGCTCTCCATCGTGATGTTGCTTATCCATCACGTCCCAACCCTATTAGGTGACGCAATATCCGTATTGCGAGAAGCTACAACATACCGCAACATCACTAAAGTCTTCATCTGACTGAGATCGACATATTTTTTGCAAACTCAGCCAAAAACAAACAATGTGTAAAAGTTCAGTTTTAGTTGAAACCTCTTAACCCCCACCTTAATCAGAGGCGTAGTTTGCCATAAGGCAAGGCAGGCAGCTGCCTGGGGCCCCAAGCCAGCAGGGGCCCCAGTGGGCCAACAGATTTGACAGAAATGACCAAGAGAATGAAGTCACTGCAGCAGCATTTACAAGGTGCAACGACAGTTGTCCGTCGCATACTCCCTGAAAGGGCCCCATGAGCGCCCCTCCCCCACCTGCTTCTCAGAGGGGAAGGAGAGAGAGAGAGAGAGAGAGAGGGCGCAAACCCACGTGTTGGTGTAAACAGAGCAGCTACGCATCTCCTCCAAAATGAAGAGAAGTGATGCCTCTGGCAGCAAGAACGAAAGAAAAGGAGAAAGAAGAAGGAGAGCAAGACAGGAGTGTAATAAGTTACTGTAGTTGTATGTCTCTGAAGTGCCTTCTTTTATTAGCCTTCATTGCTTGGCATGCAAATATTATTGTCCCCCCTACTCGCCCCATTGCAGAACACAAAACGGCCAACTGAGGGCCCCCTACTGACATTCCTGCTTGGGGCCCCCTCGTACCCTTGCTACGCCACTGACCTTAATCAAGCACATTTCATTCCAGTTATTATCCAGACATTACTCAAACCTAAAAAAAAAAGGCATCAAAATGGCTACGAAAACAAAAGCGTGACAGATAAGCGACGCAAAAGTGACGACAAGAGAAAAAATCTTAGATCAGTGTTGTAGGTCTTATCTTTCAAATAAGGCGTTACACTGGCCTGTGGGCTGTAAGACTCTTTAAGGTTTGGGTAAAGCCGAACTGGAGAAAATGCACTCGGTTAAAGTGCGCGTTAAAAGAATACTAACCAAGTTCAATTGTAGTCTTGTTGAGGCTCTAATTTAGTCTCTTTTGTTTTCTTTAAGTCTTCTTATGACACAATTTGCTGAAATTAGAATGGAACATATCGTGTTGAAATGGTTTAGTGAAACATCGCAATAATATAGTTATCGCGATTTTGCACAGCCGTATCGCATATCACAAGTTACTTCAATATCGTTCAGCCCTAATTTAAATGCTTATGATTGTGTAGCTTAGATGTAGCAAAACTGCAAGCCATTTTTTTTAAGAAACAATTACAATGTTAGCCCCCCAAAAATGCATATTTTACCTTTTAATTGTTTTGCCTTTTCAGATTGCAATTCTTGTAAACTGTATTCTTGTAGTGTTCTCTTCCAAATCCAATACTTCTGATATTTTTTTCAGTCAACAAACCGCTTTTGTTTTATTGTCTTTTTAGTCAAACAAGCCTCAGCCCGATCGCTCTAGTATCACCTCCACAGTTGTACTGACTCTTTCCTGATCTTCTTTTTTTCTGCAGACTGCTCCGAGACTGAACTCCAGATGATGTGGGCCTCAAAGGGAGCCGGAACTAACCTCCTCTATCGTCCGATCAGGACTTCGGGACTCCTCTGCCTTAGCCAATCAGAGCTCTGCTGTGCTCCCCATTAAGTCGGCACATGCTTCCAATACGAGAGAAAAAAAAAAAAAAACGAATCCAGCAAGACTAATTGATATATTTATGTTTCTATATTATATTTTTGGAGATTAATAATAGATGTTTTGAATATAATGATTTTATATGCGAAGCCAAGGAATAACAAATGTTGTCGGTGCATTTTCTGCTTGCACCCGGTGTATTTTGTATGCTCTGTTTTGAGGGAAAAAAGCAGGACCAAGGAATTACAAGAAACGCTGCCCAATTTGAAACTACAATTGAAAAATGTTACATTGTTGTTGATGAAGATTGGGACTGCCTTTGTTTTGTTTTTATTGTTCCCGTTTACAACCGTTATCGCCACACGACTCTCGGGGTTTGGCACGTAGTAGTAGTAGTAGTAGTAGTAGTAGTAGTAGTAGTAGAAGCACCAAGTTATGTGGGAAAGCTTTCGAAAGGTTTTGGAGAGAGGACAACAACTTGTGATAGCAGCACTGTACGGATTAAAGGGAGACAAATGTGCAATCAACAGCTATTTTCAAGCAATGCATGGAGAGTGGATGATGTATGTGATTTGAAGGGAAAAGAATAAGTAGGAAGATGGTACAGTAGTGATTTTACATTTTCTGTGCCTTCGAAACCGCTAATTTATTCCTAACAGTGGCCAATGAGCGAGCCATGCTACAGTGCTGTACAAATACTATGGTTGGCTTTTAAAGCTATATATAAATATATATATAATGACCGCTAAAGAGTTGTGTGAGGACTATCGGTTAACATTTGTTCAACACTTGCCTAGATCTTTACACAGGACTGTAAATTTAATGACGTATCATTAAATTGAACTATTGATATAGTTAAAGTTGATCCAGTGTATTGATATGGTGAGGCCTATTGGCACTCTAATCCTGCCTCACAAAAAATGTATGCTTTCCTTTTTTTCCTTCTCTCTTTTTTTTTTTTTGAATGAGAAGCCAACCCACATGACAAATGTCTCAATAATTATGGAGCTTGGTTATGTAAACTGCCATACGGTAATAATGGCTAGCAATACGCTGGCTACAAGAAGCAGACATTTCAAAACGAGTTGAGTCGACATTATCTGATCACTTCAGGTAATTGCCGTTTGAAATCGCTGAACATGTCTAAGGGCTGCAAGTCAAACTGACCACTATTATAGGGTGAAATCAACCTAACCGGCCAATTTTTATTTTTCTGACAATGATTAGTCCTTTTGCTGCCATAACTTTTGGCTTTTGCCTTTCAGGGTGACCACTCCAAATGATCCTTTCACTGCCACAGCTTCTAACAATTTCAAAAGCGAAAGCTAATTATCGCTTTTTTTCATGCCAAGAGTCGAGACCAAGCACTGATTTTCCATTTCCCCGTTAATTCTAAGTAAACACAGCTTTTCTAAACCAAAATACAACAAGTGATTTGTTATAACCTACTTGCTTTTATGCTTTACGTGACAAGGTGGTGCAATAAAATGTGTTTTAGCCAAAGCAGCAATTATGATTCTTATTGATTCTGTATTGTATCATTTGTGCTATTTTTTTAGTTGAATGTCTTTTTTCAGGAGGGATTTGTAAATGTACAGTTGTGTTATAAATGAGAGACTCAAACTAAGTAAGGTTTGAATATGTTTAAAAAAAAAAAATCTAGAGTGAGAAAAAAGCTTTAACTGTTGTTTGATGTTAACCTCTTTATGTGCCTTTTTGAATAGTTTGATGGGATCATAAGAGAAAAATACCTCCTTCACTGTTCCAGGCGCCTCCTTCCTCTGTAAATATAAGCTTATTATACAAATTCTAACTCTCAAACGCACTTCTGTCATTACTGTATCATTAAGCCAACACACTAAGAAATTCTAAAAATCTGAACAATAAATCTAAGACTATTGACCGGGTGCTGGTTTCTTTCTTCCTTTTTTCTTTTGTTATGGTGTTAAAACTACTGATAAAATAGACATCTTAATTGTCTTTATGAATATATGCATTCTGTCCTGCTTAAACAATAGGGGTGACACAGTATTCAGTTCACTCTGAAGGCCATTGAAAATATGTCACTTTCCACATGCTCGTTTTATAACAGAAAGCAGCGTTTTTTAAATACTCTACTTAAAATGAATAGGCTATGAATTAATGTAAAAAATGTAGATGGAAAAGTGTGACATCATGTAAAAACGTCTACACATTTTGTATGAACAAAGGAAATATAGCTGTCCCCTTTCATGTATTGTTTTCAGTAGATTATTATTGTATCCATGGCCCACTGCTTAAAGGTACATTATGCACATTTTTAGGTAAAAGAAAGTTGAATGTGTGCGTATTTGACCTTGTTAGTGACCCAGCAGCGGTAAGAGTAGTTATCATGACTCCTTTACTTTCATTTATGGTGGCCTCGACAACGCTCCAGGATCAATTGTTTTGGAAGGTTTTCACTGCGGACTCTCACTAGAAACCAAACCTACAACCTACTTTCTTTTTGCGTAAAAAAATGCATAATATACCTTTGAGCAGTGGATCATGGATACAATAATCTACTCGACTGAAAACAATACACTTGGGGACGGCTATTATTCCTTTGCTCATGCAAAATGTGTAGAAAGTTGCATAATGTACCTTTTTAAAGACCCTGATTACAAACAATGAAAGAGAAAGCCACTAACTTAAGATGTTAGTTGTGGTTCAGACTCATTCCTAACCTTCCGAACATGTTGTTTCGCATCCCAATTCTTCATAGGGGCGAGTTTATAGGCATATTCCACAATTTGCAGGGTCACTTTTCAGGGTCACACAGAAAGGCAAGAGAAATGGCCTGCAAGTCCATTAAATTGATAAAAAAAATTGGATACATAGTGCTATACAATTCAATGTATAGAACAAATCTCAAGAAAAAAGAAAAAAAACAGATTTTGTTCCATTCCTCAAAAAGAAGAAAAAAAAGTGCCTTTAACTCCATTCAAGATCAAACTTATAACGCTTTGTGTTATTGCGTTACCTAATTTGCCAATAAACATAACTTTTCCCACTTGTTCTCCGCTACTATAATTCCACAGTTACCATGGAGATGCGCCATCTTTGCAGCTGTTAGCATACATTTAAATTGACTAACATTAGCTAAAAACAGTATAAAAAGTGGAGAAAAAAGCTGTGTAACAACTCCGTTAGGTGCTGAGTTACTGCTGGTAAATACATCTAACTCACTGTGGTGTCCAAGTGTTTTAATGTGCACAATAACTCCAGAAATTTAACTTTTAAAATCTCCATTAGTTTACAATTACTGCTAATCCCATAATGCATAGCGATATGACATCATATTCCCGAACTCTACTGAAATGAACTCAACACATTTCACTTGTTTGTTATTTGAGTAGGCAACATCACATTTTCCTTTAAGTAATACCGGTTTTCAACACAAGATGGCGCTCCGGATGCAGTTCAAAACTAGTGCTGAGTGTTTTGCACTGTGCTCTGCTGCGCTTCACTCTCTCTGCGCTGGGTGTACAGTACTTCAAGTTCTGAGAAATAGAAGTGTGGCTTGAACAAGGTGACGTAAACATCTCATCACCCAGACAAAGACGTCGAGTGATTTGATTAAAAATGTCTTTGTGGTCAGGATAAAGAGAAAGATAAAAGTTACACATCGTTGCTTTCTTGTCATATTGATTACTAGTCTCACTATAGCTGTACCTACTATGTTTACTAGGGTGATCAGATTTTCCAAGTACAAAACTGGGACATTTGCGAATCAGCCGCAGGGGTTCCAAATCTGAACCGTCTTTACCCATGATGAGTGGCAAAACTGTTTACAACTTATGACATGCACCAATCCGCATCCTGAATTGAGATTTTGAATTGGTTTACGCTTGGTAATTGATACTCCCATGGGCCAAAGACATTCATTTTCAAGTGTAGGCTATGCTATTTCGGGGACTACATTGGCCAAAACCGGGACAACTGGGACAGATTACGAGTAAAACTGGGACATCAAAGGTTTTGGAGAAATCTAATTGGACGTGGGACAAAGGACTCGAAACTGGGACTGTCCCGGGTAAACTGTACATCTGGTCACCCTAATGTTTACCGACATTAGCATTAGCTTTTGTTTGCTGTCCATCTTTCTGAAACTTTGCTACTTTCCACTGCTATGTTGTTATGTATTTCAGTCTTCTCAATGAGTTCACTGATTCTTGGAAAGCTGAACTCTCATGTGCCAAAACGGCCTGCTCGTGTTGTTCTGGGCTGAGCAAGAGCCGAGGTTTTCGCGAAAAAGTAAAAAAAAAAAACAAGATGTGAGACTTTTAGGGGAAACAAAAGTCATCACTGTAGTCGCTTTCTGATTGGCCGACGCTCGTCTCTGGCTCAGGCCTCGACCAATCGGTGCGCGGCCTTGTTTGTCTCTCCGCTCTGCGCTCGTATAAAAGGGAGAGCGGACAGGATGGGAGATAAATTTAGATGAAACACGAACCAAAGAAACAGTTTACATGTGATCCTGTTGTCTCCGTTTGTCTTTGTGCTGCCGAGGGACCGGGACATCCGCAGAGAGAGTTGTGACAGCGGGCACAGCTACTCTTCTCGTCCCCTGGATCAGGAGTCAGGTATGCCGTCCATAAAAAAGGATGCTCTGAGTGAATGGACTTCAGTTGACAAATCCTTATTATTTTTTATCAATGACATTTTTACCTGTATGCAAAATAAGCTCTCAGGATTCCACATCTTTCTATTATGTAGCCTACTATTACGTACAGTGTGTTTTTATCATCATTTTCACTACCCCATATGAAATGAATCAACTGCACTGGCCTATGTCGTTAAATTTACTTTGAAATGACTTTTCTGGTTAATGCCAACGCTGTCATTGTGTAACATAGTTGCGAAAAAAAGCCAGTCGACGCTTGTTTCGAGAGAACCGGCCATATGGAAACTTGCAGTTCTTCCGTTTCCTTGCGGGGGCTGTTATAATGGCAGGAGTTATTCAACACTGCACCAAAGTTTCGCGTGCAATTTCCTTGTTCGCACACCGACAGTATTCTTTAAATACTGAAATGACATTGGGTTCTTTGTCGAAGTTGCTATAGTCTTTGTCTCAGTGTAACAGTAGCAGCAGCAGCAGCAGCAGCGCCTTGGTTTATTCCCAAGCCTGAGTGCCTACTGTTGTTGATACTGAACAGCTGAGCACTTCTGTAGCGACAACAGCGTCAAGTTACAATAATGTACAGCAGCGTGGGGGAAGTACAAAAGCGCTTTTCACAATAGGGTTATGCATAGAGTTGTCTTCTGTGATTGGGAAAAAAATATGGTAATAACAAATAAATGAAACTACTATATTACTAACTATAATAATAATAATAATCATTATACGTAGCTTGAATTCACTTTGCCCCCACAGTCTGGCTGAACACTTAATTGTGTCAAAATACTTTTTGCTTCTTGGAAAATTATACATTTACAATGATTACTATTCTCTTAAAAAATGTTGTTGGTAACATTTCCAACAGGTTTTGCCTGTGCTGCCCTCATCTCTGTAGAAATATGTGGAAAATGCTGATTTACTGGATCTGGATCTGGTTTTAGACCATTCTGGTAAAATCCAAAGATTGCTATAGGCTCCTATACAGCAGTGTTCCCAACCAGGGGTGCGGAGACCCCTGGGGGTATTTGAGGACCTGGCAGGGATACTTGGAACTATTTCAGATTGAAAAAGGGGAAATTGAACATAATTTTTGATAAAAATGTGTTGCTTTGGGAACATTTTAGGTTTATTTTGACTGCAACATTGTCCTTTTTTCTTACACATACCACTTTTAAGTAATTACTTTCTTAATGAACTTTAACACCCTTGAGGTAGGGGTACACGGACGACCACTGAAAGGCCCAAGGGGTGCGCAAGACAATGAAGGTTGGGAACCACTGCTATACAGTTATTCCATATAGTTATTGGAAATAAAATAAGTAGCTGTTTGTAGTCTGAAAAAAATAATAGAATACAAAATATCCAGAACTGTAGCGCTGCAGTAGCATCACTTTACCGTAGGACAGTAATAACACAGTAATAGGAAGGAAATTGCATAGTAACTACAAGTGTACACTCCCCAAATTACCAAGAAGAAACACGGCTAGTATTTTATTGCTAATAATATGGAAACAAAATACATTTATCACCCATTAACCCAGTTAGCGTGCTATTTTGATCCTTTCAATGTGCTTATCCCCTCCCTAGTCTTTTATTGTGAAAGGTCCATACCGGCTGTGGCTTGCTTTAACTGAGCTGCTGAGCGCAGGAGACGGTTGGAGTCAGATGCAGATAAGAGGAGGCGGTGGAGGAGGAGGGAGGGAGGGGTGTGCAGATGATTCCAGTCCAGTTCAGACCAGTTTCAACTCTGAGCTCCTAATACACTCTCTTTGTTCCCGATATGCTTTTAAAAACTAATCAGGACACGGTGCTGTTCTGTCCGCAGTCCCCCCTTTTAGGTCCTTGGAAACTGGCGATCAAATCTGAGCGCTCCAGCTTGTCAACCAGAAGATGTGTTTACTGAATAGGGCTCGTGTGGCATAGGCTACATCTCAGAGGATATAAGTTTGGGCATGTTTGAGGCTTGTTTTCCGCCCTGCGAATATCAATGCAATTTAATGTACAGCAACAGACATGTCATTCATTCATTCTTGCTTTGTTTGTTTTGAATAACGTTAGACCTAATAGTAAAGAAAGGCAGAGGAATAATGGGTGAAAAAAACACGTTGAATCTTGCGCTGCACTGGTTCAAACTGGCTTAAAAAGATGTTGCTTTCATGTGCCTTCACAGAGAAAGGAGGTTTGGTTGTGCAGTTAGCTCAACGAAAAGATGATACAAAAGAAATGTCAAGTTAACCATTGCTTTTGGTGTCATTTGAGCCCATGTAGAGAAAGGTAGTAAAAACAAAACAGCAATGGCACAAAATACATGATAATAGATGTGTGCTTTATATACTTTAGGAGGATTATTCAGTCAAATGTAGCCAACTTTAAACTTGTTTTCATGCACAAATCATAACAAACATTGGAATTTGTCACAGCTTTTGTGTCATTCTTTGTGGATGTCAACGGAGAGCACGCTTTTGTATGCATCAAGCGCTGACAAAGGCCATAGTGTACTGTGAAAACACTACTCTTGTTTCCTGACAGATTTTAATATAGACCATACAGTATATACGGCCCTGTGTTCCCCTATGCAGCTACAAACGCACGTGTAGCGGCTGTACCCACTATGTCACTGCCGGCCAATGAGAGCAGAGAAGGAAATGCCTTCGGCCTATCACAGAGGCCAGGGGCGGGGTGTGGGCGGGACTTTGGCTGCTCAGCTGAGTGAAGAGTTCGACAACAGAGACCGCTTGTTATGACCTTGTTCCTGTAAGGTCCCTTTTCTTTCGCCGTATCTTTTTTGCATTGTATTACTTTCCTCCTTTTCTTTGTCGTATTCGTAGGTCCGTCTCTGTCCTGCCGAAAAATTAAATGCGCAAAAATTTAAGTGCTCTGTAATGTGAGGAATGCGTGAAATTCTGGGGGCGGGCCTCTGGTGTGCTACCATCATGGCCGACCGGCTCAGAGCCCGCTCACCCCAAATCAACCCAACTTGGCACGTGACTCCTCACTGTCAATAAGCCCATCATCATTAGCAAAAAAGGACAAAGAAAGAGCGATGATTTGAGTGTGAAACGTGATGGGAAAACACGATCAACTTAAGAACTGGGTTAGATTGGATTAGGCTGAGAGAATGGTGGACTTAGTATTGAAAGTTGTCTTGTAAAATGCATGTGTTAATTATTGGCCTAGAAAAAGGTGGATAGTTAAGGTATGCCTAAACTCCCGCCCAAAAAATGTTCTTGGTTAAGGCAGGAGTTAAGAGGTTAAATACCTATACCTTTATTCTGAAGTAACCCTGATTTAGCCCTGATTTGGCAATGTTATGCAATGTTGTCCTACTTTTGACTCTTTTTTGTCCTTAAAATGGCCAGTATTAGTAGGTTGATAAGTTGAGAATTAATTGTTTTGATTTGATTTCTTTTTCTCAATCAGATTTATGTGAAGGTACAAATTGTCCTATCCTCTGTCAAAGTCCTGATATGGTGCATTGTTTATATAGGAACCAGTAAAATCCCTTAAAATAAAAGCACCACATCATGACACATACACAAATGGGAGGGAAAGCAATATATGAAACACTGATTTCTTTGTCTTTGTCTTGTAGGCTCCAGCAGGCTCCCCCAGCCCTCCTCCAACCAGGCCCTACACCGCTCTACCTCTACCCCGCAGACATGGCCCCGTCTCTGGCCACTGCCTTCTCGCGCCGCTGGTGGATGGCCGTCACCGCGGTCATCGAGAACCTGCTCTTCTCCGCCGTGCTGCTGGGCTGGGCCTCTCTGCTCTTCATGCTCAAGTGCGAGGGCTTCTACTCCTACCTCTGCAGCGGGCTAGGTGAGTTCTAACTTTCGAAATGTATACACACGGAGTACCTTAGATAGTGTTTTGTCCTACTTTTGCCTGTGCTCATATTCACCCCAAAGTCCTGTGCTTTTAACTAAGCCGTTTTCTAATTCTGTACATGTGGGACTGAACTGTTTGTGTTGGAATTAAGCAAAAGGAGATTCAAGGACATAAAGCGCACTACAGGGAAATGTAGCTGCAGCAATTAGCTTCGGTAAACACTGCATTAACTGCGTCCCGATCCAACTGCGGGGTTTCTGGGTACAAACAAGTGACAGAAACGCAGACAGGTTCAAAGCTTCTCAGATCAAGAATGATTTTTTTTTTACCTGCTCTCATCTGTCCCTGATCAAAGCACAGACATGAGCTTACGTGGCTTTGTTTTTTGGGCAGAAAACAGCTCAGATCTTCTTTTGTTGTCGTTCTTCAGATGCACAACTTCCATGTCGTGCATAGGTTACTTTTTGATCTTTACATTTTGCCGTGTGTTTTCCATTACCTAAGATAAGGTGAGTAGTTTAGTGTTATCAGCTGAAGCCCAGACAGTTCCAAGAGCTACTTTGCACTCATTTGATACAGGGCCGAAAGATATATCGTTATCGTATCGATATCGAGATATGAACATTCAAGACTGCACTCTTTGTATTATGATGTTTTTATTTTTCTGAAAAATGCTTGGTTTTCACCGATCCCGTAGTTATATCGTATCATATCGATATCAAGATATCTGGCATAAATATCGAGATATGAAATTGTGTCCATATCGTTCAGCTCTAATTTGAAAACTCTTCTTCTGTGATATATTGTTGTTTGACTTTATGAATGCACAGTAGTCACATTCAGCTACTAAAAGTCAGTTAAATTGCCTATAAAAGAAAATGGACACTGGAATAAGCTGCCAAAAAGAGGTTTAGTGTGCTGCTTGGCTCCAGAAAGTCTGTCTCATATTGATTGATTGATAATACTCACTTCAGACACTGATTACTGTCGTATAAACGTAGTAGATGTCAATCAACATGTCAATGATTATATAGGGTGTATATCGACACGACCTAATAAGAACTACTACACATAAGTAAAGACCCTTGAGGCGCATTGAGTTGCCTTATGTACGAAATACGCGGTATAAATAAAGTTTCCTTGCCTTGCCCTGTGTTAGAGAAATAACAATGATGTTCGAGTGTTCGAGAGGATTGATGAAGAATAGGCAGCAGTCAGGATGTCTTATACAGGAGAAGTTTATTTACCACCGTTACGGGACCCGGAGACATGAACTCGAGACATTGCGCTAGTCCTACCATTCAAGTCTGTCTATGCTTCCACAGAGAGTGGGAGCGCCTGAGCACCACAGTCAAAGCTATGACAGAGATAATACAACTTTACAGCTTGACCCAGTATGATAAATAGCGATTTAATGTTATCCTCTTAACACCCTGTACCTACTTTTTGTGTTATCTTTATTTTAAATTGTTAGCTCTGGTCCAAACTTGTTCCTGAAGTGATCACATTCCTATTTCTGCACCGAGATGAGTTCACACGTTTTTTTTTAGACCCCTAAGTTTGCAATCATCACACTTGTTGCTTTATGACAGTTACGCCTGTGTCGCAGGTGTGTTGTGGTTTGGCCCGTGTTGGTCGCTGCTTTTTTATCGTCTTTGTCTATCGTCTTTGGGAGCAGAGTGCGTCACGTTCTATACCTGTTTGGCTAAAGCCCGGTCCGCTCAACAAAACATTGTCACGGTTTCGCCTTTTGCACAATGTCCTTAAGTACACGATATCAGTCTCAGTGTGCTGTTGGAGATATGCGGTTATTGTTGCTATTATCAAATTACTATCAGTTGTTTTTTAACAGGTTGACCTAGTTCAGATGGAAACGGCAACATGTTCGTGACCAGAGGCTTTTAGTCCCGTCGTTTTTCTCCCCTGTTTGATGTCAGGAATCTCCCCGTATTGACTCAGCACACGTGTGATTGCTCAGCAGATCTAAGCACAGGGGAGGGAGCTGCCAGCTTTGTATTAGTCCAATAATAGTCAGCGCTTAATCTATTTGACACAACACACCTCGCATACCCAACTACACCGCGGATTAGGTTTTAGACAGTGGCACAGTGGATGCAATTCCTATAAAAGTTCTTTAAATTGTACATATTTCATTAGGAAACCCCTTAAACCGAATGCATCTCGTGTTTTGAACCGATTCTGGTCACCGCAAAAGCATAAACAACTCATCCCGAGCCCACCTTTCCCCCACTCTACTGTCCTTGAGTCTAGTTCTCTGCAGCAGGCTTCCTTTATTATGCCATAATGACATCCTTCTCTTACCCTTCAACTTCCCCGCTCTTTTATAACCTCAACCAACCTCGTACAAAGGCGCAATCGGGTTCAGCGCAAGCAAAGAACTTCAATGCGGCGCTTGAATGAAAAAAAAAAGAAAGTACATGTTGTCCATCAGGGAAGTTTGGCCCCTGTGTGACTAAGGTGAAAGTAACTCACTGCCCCCACACTCCCTCCGCTCCCTCCTCCACTTGTAAAAATGGCTTAGTCAGGCTTTGTTTTTCCAATAGGTTAACTAAAATGCAAGGGAGACAGCGAGAGGCTACAGCCCAACAGTAGATAGATAGAAATGGGCCTCGCTTAAACTCTGTACTGTTTACAAGAGGTTTGGCAGCACCAGCCTTGGGTTACATTCTGCGACAGAAGAAGCCGTCCAGATTCAGTTGATGCTATTTATGGCACTTGAGTGGTCCCCCTAAAGTGTTTACATGTTTGTCTGACCTTTCGGCATTGGGAAAAGTTATAACCTCATCATCGGAACTGGATGACTTTTCAAATATGTGAACTAGTTTGTCAGAGAAAGGTTAGCTGAGTAAAGAAGAGAATGAATGAGAGACCAAGATGTCACGGGTCATCTGTACCGGGTTGGTTTGCAAATATAAGACGTTCCGCTGCTCATCCAAGGGGCGTCTTCAGTTCTACGGTGCTAAATTCTACATATTTCGCAGGAAACGACTCTAATGTGAACATGACCAACTCGTCGGGGCATCCGCTTGTGGAGGAGGAGGAGGAGGAGTACTTGGAGCTGAACGGTTGGCAGATCTGCAAAGCGCAGGACGAGATGCTGAATCTGGCCTTCACCATCGGCTCCTTCCTGCTGTCCGCCATCACTCTGCCCATGGGCATCATCATGGACAAGTACGGCCCGCGCAAACTCCGGCTGGCCGGCAGGTGAGGATGAGCCCAACAAGACTAGAACAATACAAATACTGGAACACAGGAAAAACAGTATACACGCCGTGTCCACAAGTTTACATACCCAGGCGTATTTTTTTTCTTCTGTTTCCAATATGATTTGAAAGGAGTAAACCCAGTTGTTAATGATAAATAGCTTCACACAAGCACCAACCATGAGATCATTTATACTCTTTGTACAAGACACAAACCAAAACATCAAACATTCGTCAGGGTATGTAAATTTATGAGCACAACTGAATGTTATTTCTGTATTCAATATAAATTAAATTCCCTAAATGACAAAACTAAATGTTCCATTAATGTTTGTGCCTCCAGCGCCTGCTTTGCCTTCTCATGCCTCCTCATCGCCTACGGAGCCAGTGACCCTAACAGTACGTATCTAATTTCTTTCCTTGGAATCCGATTGTATTGTTTTGGCCACGCAGCAGTTTCTATAGATATATATGGTTAATGGGCGATATCCTTTATAGCTAATATATTGCTCTTTTCTTTTTTAATCCAGGTCTGTCCATTCTCATCTTCTTCGCTCTGGCCATGAACGGTTTTGGCGGGATGTGCATGACCTTCACCTCTCTGACAGTAAGTCGCAGGATTGTTGACAAATGCAAAGCTGAGAAAGACCTGCACTTCTGCTGTTAAAGCCGCCTTCATTTGCATAACAGTAGGCATGCAGGTCTGTGTACTGTTAAGCAAATGAAGGCGGCATAGTAGACCTAGCCACAAAAAAAGTCCAACGCTGTCCTTTGTGCCATCCCCGAGCCCATATAAACCGAGATACGCAACCTACCGCCACTCAGACACAGGGAGAACAAGGAATGAACACGCACGCATCGACAGCTAGGACGCCAACGAGTTAAACATTTACTTGTCCATGTCCACCCATGACAAGATGCAGAGAGATGACCGTGACAGCCGTGGTGATGACAGTGATCCATTCTGTCGGGCCAAAGTGCTGAATCACGGGGCGCCCCATGTGAGGCAGCACTTGGAAAGAGCAGAGACACAGAGGAGTATCGTGGGAGAGTCTGGATGTTTGTAATCTATTATTCACTGGTCTTCAGGACACTCTGCTCTGAGCCTTAAAAAAAAAAAAAAAAGCTCATCACTATTGCATATACGGCCCAGTACACGAGGAGAGTGTTTCTTAAGACGGCGACATGTGTGGTTCTTGTGTAACATCCTAAAATGCAAGCTTTGAAATGATAAAAAGACAGGGTAGCGCGTTGATATTTTAGCCGTGCTATTTAACCCCTTAACCGAGCAGATTTTCTCCAGTTTACCCAAATCTAAAAGCTTCTCGACCGGAGCTTACAGCCTATTGGCCAGGGTGACGCCTTATTTGAAAGCTAAGACCTACAAGACTGATGCAAATGGACCTTTTTCCCTGTGTTGTTGTCGTCACTTATTAGACATTATTTTTAATCACATTTCTGCCACTTTTTCACAGTTTTTCTCGTCACATTTTGTCTCTTTTTTGTTGTGTTTTCATCCTCGTTTTCTTCTTGTTTTTGTCGCTAGATTTGGGTAAAGCCGAACTGGAGAAAACGCACCGTCTTAAGGCATGGGTTAAGAGGTTAAGTGCCTCTAACTACTAAAGTGTACTGATCTGGCTTTATTTACGGCTGGCAAGAAGATAATGAATACATTTTTCTTATTGTACAGTTTGTCCCATTCGTATTTCATCTCATGTATTGTAGCCACAGACACAAACACTCCAGTCATTGCGATACTTGGTTCATAATGTGTGGTCATGTTTCGCCCTGAGCCTCGGTTATAGTCGTCAGCTCTCAAGTCATAAACAGGAAGCACGGACAGAGGCGCTGAAGTGTGTCTTTGTGTTTCCTCCCCACGCCCAGATGGGAATCCTGAACGCCTCATACAAAAAAGCTGTTTGTTGATTTTTCAGGGCTGATCTTTCTTTTTACGTTACAATGTTACATTATTATATTACTTACAGTAGTAGTGTGGTAAGTTGTCAACAAAAGCATTGCATGAGGGAAAAAGCAGAATACCAAACAATGACTCCCTTACTTTCCATTAACTAGGAGGACACGCTCACAATGTTTGAGTTTATTTGCAATTACACATTCATATATAGTCAGATCCTTTTTATAATAAAGTTAATGTTATTGTCAGTACAAATTGCATAGAGGTACCAGTGCACTGAAGCAAATTCTTGCCCTTAGCAATCAAACACTTCTCAGGAAAAGTATGCCTTACAAAGTATTCAGAAGCAAAAATCGACTTGACTTTTGTCCTCTTTAACCCCCGCCTTAACCGAGGGCATTTTCTCCAGTTTGGCTACCCAAATGTAAAAGCTTCTTGACTGGAGCTACATTTGAAAGCTAAGACCTCCCAAACTAATCATAGCTGTTTTTGTCGCGTATAGTTTGGTCACATTTCGGTCAAATGTTCGAAGTGTTTTGTCACTTTTTATTGTGTTATTGTTGCTTTCCAGCATGTTTCCCCCCCCGCTTGTTTGTTGCTTCTTTGTTGCATTTTAGTCGTTCTTTTATGGCTTTTTATGCTGCTTCTTCATCGTGTTTTTGTCCCTTTTTATTAATCGTGATATTGTTGCTTTTTTGTCACTTTGTTGTTGCGTTTTCACCCTCGTTTCCGTCGCTATTTTGACGCTATGTTCATGAAGCTTTTAGACTTGGGTAAGCCAAACTGAGGAAAAAATGTGCTCAGGTGAGGGTTAAGAGATTTAGTAGAAGTATTTGCCTAGTTTCCACCTCTGCCCCCCCCCGACACACCTCCCTCTGCAACTGGAGTCTACGGCTTTGTTTTTCGTCTTCTCCAGTTTCGGCCCCTCGTGCTTTCGGCCCCCGTGTACAGTGAGCTACAGTGAGCTACAGTGATCTACAGTGAGTCTGCCTCGTGTCAAGAGTTGTTTTAGCTGTGGACCGCTTTAAAGCAGGCAGCAGCAAGAGTTACAAGCCTCCCCAGGCGTTCGCAAATGTTTCCTTTAGCTTTTGAGGTGTGTCCCTCTCGGCTCTCAAACTGCTCCAGCCTCGTGTTACTCAAGGCTTGTTATTGAGGGGAGGTAAACATGCTGCAAGCAAACACAGGCTGGAAGAGTAGTACTTGTAGTCAAATAAATAAGAGTAAAGTTACTTGTAAAACACTATAGAAGAAGTTGTCATCCAAAAAGTGCCATAGTGAAATCAGGTTTGGTAACTAAGGTGAACACTTGTTAAAACGATTCAAATATATTTATAAATGGGATCAAAGAAGGAAGTAATGCATTGAATACTCATGAAATGAAGAACTTTATTTATATAGAAGAGCTTTACTTATATAGCGCCTTTCACAGACATGGTCACAAAGCGCTTTACACGAGACAACATGCATAAAGTTTTTGAAACCAATATTAAAATAAATGACGGCAAATGATACTATTCACCCACAGAAAACCATTCAATTTCATTAAATACAACTTACCGGTTTTAAAATGTATAGACAAGCCTTTTTTTGTTCGTCACTGCCCTTTGTCACCTACAGACAGCGTGTTTCTGTCTCGTCCCCCGTTTTAGGTTTCTCTTTTGTTAATAGGTGCCCAAAAAAAGGACAAAAAGTGTCCCAGTGTCATGAGTCATCTTTTGTTCCCCTGGTTTGTATGTCGTCTTTGGTCTAGTCCTGTGTTTTATTTTGACATGCGTCTTCTGTCCTTGTGACTTTGCTTCCGTCATGGTGTGATGATGGAGTGAAGAAAAATAAATCCCAAAATGCAGGACTGCAGCAAAACTGTGATGTTTAATAACAATTAACACAAGGGAAGCAAAGCAAAATCACAAGGACAGAACACGCATGTCAAAATAAAACACAGGACTGGACCAAAGACAACATACCAAAACAGGGGAACAAAAGATGACTCATGACAGTACCCCCCCCCACCAAGGGACGGCTCCCAGACGTCCCATAATGCAAACAGCGCCGGGAGGGTGGAACAGAGTCCGAACCAGGGGAACAGCAGGAGGGACATGAGGCAGACCAGGAGGGTCAGGAAAGTGATGACGTTGAAGGCAGAAGAGCAGAGGCAAGTCAGGCCCCAGAGGTAACTGAAGGAGCCCACTCCGGACTGATGTCTTGGTCCGATGGCGGCCCCAGGACAGGAGCCCACCCTGGACGGAGAATGGTGTCCAGCGATGGCTCCGGAACAGAAGGGGCCTACTTCGAACGGAGGTCGGGGTCTGGCAGTGGCTCAGGGCGGGAAGGCGGAGATAGCCACCCCGGACGGAAGTAAGTGTCCAGCGGTGGCTCGGGACAGAAGCAGGAACAAGGGTCAGGGTCCTCAGCTACTGAAGGGCAGTCCGCTCGGTTATGAAGTGGTCGTGTCATTCTGTCATGGTGTGATGATGGAGTGAAGAAAATAAAACCCAAAATGCAGGACTGCAACAAAACTGGTGCTGTTTAATAAATGATGAAAGACAAAATCCAGAGATGACAAAACTCAAACAAACCGGGGCTGACATAGACAATGACATGACAAAGAACAAGGGAAACACAGGGGTATAAATACACAAGGAAACGGGGCACAGGTGAAAAACACATCAGGGCGGGGCAGGCAATTAACACAAGGGAAGCAAAGCAAATCACAAGGACAGAACACACATGTGACAATAAACACAGGACTAGACCAAAGACAACATACAAAACAGGGGAACAAAAGATGGGTCTACGTCAGCCCCGGTTTGTTTGAGTTTTTGGTCTTCTTTGGGTTTTGTTATTTGGTTTTCGTCATTCATTAAACATCACCGGTTTTGTTGCAATCCTGCATTTTGGGTTTTATTTTCTTCACTCCATCATCACACCATGACACCCAGTGCGCGTGAGGAGGCAGAGGAAAAGCCCCCTCCTTCCTTCCCTTGTCTCTCCTGGTTTGAGTAAACAACATCTTGGAGCGTTTTTGCCATTTGCCCCCCCCCCCCCCCCCCCTTTGGCTGCAAGCTCCTCCCTCTCTTCATAGGGGCACATGTTGAGGAGCCTCAATTTGGGTTTGGGCCAATGTCATCCGGGACAGTTAAGCTTTAACCAAGATAAGACAGAATTTCTCAAATCTAGTCACCAGGATTCAGAGGCTTAAGCTCCCAGAGAGGATCGCATCGGCAGGGGCGTCCGGTTTGAAAGTTGCTTGTCAAATCTACAGTGCATATCTTTGTGCTTTAGTTTATGGTCTTCTGTTTGTCATTATACTCAAACAGCAATCGCACATACCATACAAAAAACAACACAGATTCGATTCCGTAGTCATAAACCCTTCGTAAAGCATTTATTCAAAGTAAACAAAAGGGCAAACACAGGCCTAAACACTGCGCTCTAAGTCAGAACATATGTTGCGTTCATTTGGCGTAAACAACAAATCCTCCGCACACCTGCTCCACACTGAACTAACAGACTCCAGCTCTTGCGCATACATTTTTACTTGTGGTTCCCAAATGCTGTTGCTACACTCATCCCTTGGCTACACGAGCTGTGTTCTTCAGCTTATATGGAGATCCAAGGGGTAAGTGTAGAAACCGATTATCATCTTTAGCAACTTAGGAGCTATTTGCTTGGTAAGTTGCAACACAGCTTTAATTCTGCTGGATCAGACTGTCTGAGTTATTTCTTCCCATGGCTGAGGTGTCAGCTTGAAATAGAGGAAGTGCGTGGTCTCTTTGGGCGACATACGTGCGGCTCCCGGGTGAAGAACAGAATGAATTCATAGAAGGGGTCTAAAGATAGAGTGAAATGTTAGATCTGAGCTCAGAGAAGGTTCTCGTACTGTTTACAACAAATCTGCTTTGACATTAGTGCCCGGTTGGAAAAGCTCTAAATGTGAAGTTTATCAAAAGATCAAGCACTGTATCTTTATATCTGCAGAAACCTTCTTTATTTGGCCACAGACATTTCCAATATTGTGTTAAAATGTATCTTTATCCTAATGTGTTCTTTAAAATGGAGAGAAGATGGAGACTCGTTCTATTAAAATCAAAATCATTATTTTATTCCCTGAATTTACAGACTAAACACAGAGCGCTACATCTTGAAAGGCCAGGAGGGGGACGAGAGAGAGAGAAGCGGCCCATGCCTGGCCTTTTATAAACATAGGAAGTAGGCGTCTCCTTGTTGACACTTCTTCTGCGTCTGCGCCATCTGACTCCTAACACACTGCCCCCAGTGGATTCCAAGAGTAAGGACAACAGTAAAATGGGGACTTCAAAGCAGAGATTACATCACAGTTTCATATATAATCATTAAAGCCTATTATGACAAAAACATATATAGAAATATTCAACAATCCTGAGTATGCTTCAATTATGGTATAAAGTTAAGATATATATGTTTTCCTCTCAAGCTGCATTTCTCACATACAGTCCTGCTTCCTCGATTCCTCTTTCTCAGTTTGCCCTAAGCCTCTTCCCGGCATAGTGCGAGCTTCACATCTGGGTAGCTTTCCAGGAATGCATAGTCGCGACGTCATGGCAGAGGAGGTCTGCAGTCTCTATGTGTATACAGTGTGTGCGCCGCTGTTTGCTAATCCCATTACTCCCCTCTCGCTCTTTATGACGGATGAGCTGCCCCTCCCGTGTCGTGACGGGACCGGTCCGAGCTGGTTTTCAAAGGCATCACCACCGGACTGTTTCCCTTTTCCATTATTTTTTTTTTTTTTGAGCCTGAATCTGCAATGTCAGATTTCCCCTTTGAACCAGTTTCGCTCAGCAGGTTTCTCTTCTGCTCGCTCGTCTCACGTGCACGGCCCGTTCAAACATGTCCCCCAAATCAACTGAAAATGTCAAGAGAGACCGGTAATAATGACCTTCACTAATAAGATCATGTTTTGTTGGCTTCTCTTGTTATTTTATAGTTTTTACTCTTTTCTGAGTAAATAGTCATATCAGCCTTTAACCTCTTAACCACCACCGGAACCGAGCACATTTTCTCCAGTTTGGCTTTTCCCATATCTAAAAGCTTCTTGAAAAACGAGAAGAAAACGAGGATGAAGACGTAACAAAAAAAGCAGCACCACAAGGAAAAAGATCAGTTTAGTTCAGTTTAGTAGGTCTTAGCTTTCAAATGGCCTATAGCCTGTAAACTCCAGTCGAGAAGCTTTGAGATTTGGGTACAACTGAACTTGAGAAAATGTGCTCCTGTCCACCTGTCCCAGATTTACAGACGCCTTTTCTCACACATGAGCCACTCTGCTTAGCCGTTGTGGTAAGACATGTGATCAGTCTGACAGTGTCACCCAGGACAAAAACATGTACCCAGGTGAGTCATATGGGGTGCAGAGATCACATGATTCTCAGTTTGATTCCATTGATTACAGTGAACACATAAATGACGCGGCGGCAGGTTTGAACAAGCCTCAGGTTAAATGTTAACACAGGTAGAACAAACCGTAACCTGGTACCTGTGTAAATATTATTCTAAGAACAACATTTAACAGTTGTAAAGGAAGGTGATAAGTAATATATAAAAAAAAAATCTGTTTGCTTTAGTGTCTTGTTTTATAGCTTTCAAAATGAATCCATCCATTCTTGACTGGGTTATTTTTGAAAGACATTTTGCTTCTAAAGGCACTTTGTCTTTTTTCCATGTACATTTTTGTTTGTTTTCTTTGTTACTTGTTTGGGCGCCATTAACTCATCAATTTGCAAAGCTGCTCGGTGAGAGGCAAAACATTTTGAACAAAAACCACCTTATCCATGTGTAGGCCTGGGTATTGTTACATTTATTTCGATACCGGTACTTGTTTTTTTTTTCCGATACCGATACCTGAACAATGCTCTTTCCGATACCCATATGAAAATATTTTTCATCCAGAACCAGAAAACAGAATCATGTCTGAAAGATCTGCTTATTTACAATATCGGGTTCATCTCCAATGTCAAGAAATGTGTGAAAAATGGGGAATAATTTGGGGGGAAAATGGGGGAAGAGTGGGAGAAATTGTGGCAAAAATAAGGAACAATTGTCTTTAAAAAATGGGGCAAAAATTGGGGAAAATATTAGCCCTTAAAATGAGGGCAAGACATTGAAAAAAATAATATACATAAAGTACATAAATGAATTGAGGGGGGAAAAATCACTTATTTGAGCTGAAACAACAAAGTCACTTTAGTGCTGTCTCTGGACCAACAGCATCAAAACTTTGGATCTAAAGATACACGATTTTCTCCGGTGCCTCCTTTCGATACTTCCATTTTTAGTCAATCCCTGCCCTATCCAGGTGACCACTTGTTCAAGATTATGGACTTGTTTAATACTTGAGAGACCAGACACCAGGCTTATACACAATCAGTAGCAAATGACTCAAAGCTCCTGGCCCATTACTTTTGACACTTCATTTAACAGAGGCCTGTGTCTATAACAGAGTAAACATCTGCAGAGCCCAGGCACCTTCAGTAATAAATGTCCCTATCGTCTTTGTTATTGTTGCTTGGATGAATAGTCTCTTTGTTGGCCCTGTATCCAGGTAGAGGCAGGGTACACAGCGCTGTTTGGTTTCAAGCCAATTTTAGACAGATAGAGCGCAGTCGCCTAAGGATAAAAGACTACAGTGGCCAGAGAAGGTGCACAGAGGCAAAAGTAAAGTAAAAGAGTCAACTGTAGAGATGCAGCGGAAAACCTTGATTGCTATGAAAGAGACGACTGCTAATAATCGCAGAGTCGACACTTTGAAGAGGTATATTGATGCGTTTCGATGATTAGCTGCAATTAGCTTTTGGAAAACATTGGAAGCCCTTTAATTGTTCACACCGTAGCTTAACATTTCCAGTAATGGGATTTGGAAAGCTTGTGTGTACTCCGCCACTCGCTAAAACCTAAAATCCTTCGCAAAGGCTAAATATGAAAAACACATTCCTGCCATGATTAACAATCCCCCCAAATAAAAAAAGGTACGACTTCGCTCTGACGACAGCCTTATGTAAAGTATTGGATTAAACTTTGAATAACACCTGCTGCTCAGAGAGGATTGTGAGCTGTTTTGATGTTTTTATCAGCAATTAGTCACTAGTTAGGACAGATCTATGAGTGAATTCAGAACATAACACGGCACACTTCCCTTTCTTTTGACAGACATTACAAATAGGGCTGAGCGATATCGAAGCAGCTTGCGATATGCGATACGGCTGTGCAATATTGCGATAACGATATCATTGAGATATTTGAGTAAACCATTTCAACGTGATATGTTCCATTATTCTAATCAGAAAAGAGAAGCAACGCACACCAGAAGCAGTCTCCGAGGTGCAGATGTAGGGGAAAATCTTCATAAATCAAAAAACAACATCGCACACTCATAAGCCGATGTCCAAATTTTAATGATTACGTTTCGGCATTAGCCTTCATCAGATCTTTCTTTTTTCTTCTTTGAACCAAAGTGTATATGGAGTGGACCAGCCCAGGTGGCTTAGATCTTCTCCAAAGTTTGGCCTCCATCAATCAGGAGGCCACACCCAGTGCAGAAAGGCCATTTCTACAAAAACAAAAACAGTTAAAGGGGGGTATTATGTAAAATCGACTTTTTCAAGCTTTATATCATGTTATTATGTCATTCCCTCATTAAACACATGCCTGGAGTGTTGCCTTGGCTCATTCACATATTTTTGAGTAATCAGTAAAAACTTAGACGGCAGCCATTTTAGGTGTAGCTATGCCTCAGTCCTCCTAGGAACGCCCCCACCTCCTGGAGACGCCTCTGGACCTTTTGTCACCAGCCAAGCCACCAACCACTGCTCCTCAGCTCAGCAGAGCCCCCTCCCCGCACAGTAGTGTTGTTTAGATGCCACAGCAGTGTGCTGAAGGGGGCGTGTCGGAAAGCTTCTTAAAGAGACAGAGGCCTATTTCAAGACGTTCAGTACAGCCATTTTGAGAGAGCAATTTTATTCAAGGCAGTTATTTAAATTTACTGCATATACAGACCAACAGAAGGTTACGTCATCATTGTAGTATGCTATAGTGCTATGTGATTGAAAAAAGCATAATACCCCCTCTTTAAAATATATGCAAAAATATACAGAAATCTGTAATACATATAGCCTACAGTATTACAAGAAGCATTTGAGATCAAAGTCAATATTTATTCTAATCAAACACAAATCGTAAGTAACTAGTTTTTCACCAAAAAAAGAAGACTTAATCAGGACCAAAACAACACTAAAATGTTAGTAAGTGTTTGACTAAAACTGAACTTTTACACATTTATAAGAGTTTGCAAAAAAAATGTGTCGATCTCAGTCAGATAAAGAGTTTAGAGATGTTGCGATATACACTCACCTAAAGGATTATTAGGAACACCATACTAATACTGTGTTTGACCCCCTTTCGCCTTCAGAACTGCCTTAATTCTACGTGGCATTGATTCAACAAGGTGCTGAAAGCATTCTTTAGAAATGTTGGCCCATATTGATAGGATAGCATCTTGCAGTTGATGGAGATTTGTGGGATGCACATCCAGGGCACGAAGCTCCCGTTCCACCACATCCCAAAGATGCTCTATTGGGTTGAGATCTGGTGACTGTGGGGCCATTGTAGTACAGTGAACTCATTGTCATGTTCAAGAAACCAATTTGAAATGATTCGAGCTTTGTGACATGGTGCATTATCCTGCTGGAAGTAGCCATCAGAGGATGGGTACATGGTGGTCATAAAGGGATGGACATGGTCATAAACAATGCTCAGGTAGTCCGTGGCATTTAAACAATGCCCAATTGGCACTAAGGGGCCTAAAGTGTGCCAAGAAAACATCCCCACACCATTACACCACCACCAGCCTGCACAGTGGTAACAAGGCATGATGGCTCCATGTTCTCATTCTGTTTACGCCAAATTCTGACTCCACCATCTGAATGTCTCATGTCTCTCAATGACTCATCAGACCAGGCAACATTTTTCCAGTCTTCAACTGTCCAATTTTGGTGAGCTCGTGCAAATTGTAGCCTCTTTTTCCTATTTGTAGTGGAGATGAGTGTACCCGGTGGGGTCTTCTGCTGTTGTAGCCCATCCGCCTCAAGGTTGTGCGTGTTGTGGCTTCACAAATGCTTTGCTCCATACCTCGGTTGTAACGAGTGGTTATTTCAGTCAAAGTTGCTCTTCTATCAGCTTGAATCAGTCGGCCCATTCTCCTCTGACCTCTAGCATCAACAAGGCATTTTCGCCCACAGGACTGCCGCATACTGGATGTTTTTCTCTTTTCACACCATTCTTTGTAAACCCTAGAAATGGTGCGTGAAAATCCCAGTAACTGAGCAGATTGTGAAATACTCAGACCGGCCCGTCTGGCACCAACAACCATGCCACGCTCAAAATTGCTTAAATCACCTTTCTTTCCCATTCTGACATTCAGTTGGAGTTCAGGAGATTGTCTTGACCAGGACCACACCCCTAAATGCATTGAAGCAACTGCCATGTGATTGGTTGTTTAGGTACTTGCATTAATGTGAAATTGAACAGGCGTTCCTAATAATCCTTTAGGTGAGTGTATATTGTGGCTTCTTGCGATACGGATATTGCATCACTGAATATCGCGATACGATATTTTTCGCGATACATTGTGTAGCCCTAATTACGGAAACAAGTCCTCTTTTGTATTTGTCCTCATCGTGTTCGCCTCCCTGGGCCTGTTACAGCCCAGAGCGGTAACTGTTTTTGTCTCCTCCGCGTCTCATCCGTTTGACAGACGTGTTATCGACTGCAGCCTCTGCGTTATCTGCGGCTCAGCTCCTCCCTTTGTGACATACGTACACTTCTGCTTTCATCAGGGGGAACTCACCAAACCGGTTCAAAGCGTGTGTTTTTTTTGTGGAAAGCAGTGATCCACAGCTGACTGCTTACTCATGTCTGACCTCCAAAAAACCCTCGCTGACAAAACGAGCACAGAATGTCTTTGCCTTGGAGTGATTTTTACTGTTTCGAAATACAAGTGTATAATCTTAGCGAAGGCACTGTCTCTATATCCCGCACTGAAGGTTATGTGTCGAGATCTGGGGGTAAATGCATTATTAAGTTTATAGATCTACAAACCTTTAATATCACAGTGGTAAATAAAGCAAACCGAGAAGTAAGCCAGCCCTCAGTGGGACCAAAACAAAGCACGTGATGAAAACCTGTTCATTTCCGATTTCCCCCCTGCCACCGTTGTGTCGATCGCTCCGTCCCCACGTACATTGGGCAGACGGGCGGAAACACGGTGGAAGTGAGGGGAGCTCGGAGGGTTAAATCTGAACTTGTTGACAGTGCAGAGAGTCGGCTCTGACATGTCGCGCTGACCACATCAAATCTGCAGAACAAGCCGGACTAGATTAGACCAGTCCTCCTCCATGTCCTGAGTCACACACTGGGCTAAAGGTTATGTGTGTGATAACCTGGTCCTGACTCAACTCTTCAGCTTCGTGGGACCGTTTCCAGAGGGCCACAGTGCGCCTTTCCCAAAAGTGATGTTTTTTTTTTTTGTGCAAATTTGACCCCACTGTTCCCCCAGTCAGTCCCCCCGCTGTAAGTCGTCATTACCTGTGTTCTTCCGCTCCGGTGCCACTACTGCAAACCCTCGTTATTTTGACAGCTCTTGGCGGGGTCGGAGTCATTTTAGGGGTTTACCTTTGCTCTAATTAGTCTAAAGAGTGACGTTTTGCTGAGGTGAGGGGGTTCGCCAGCTCCTAACAAGCTGCCTCCCCGTAGAGACAAGGGAGGCAACGGCTCGAGAAAACACAGATTTTCATGCTCCATATGTCTTCTCTTTACTAATTAGAAACAGGCTCATTTTTGCAACATCTGTGGCATTGTGTCGATTTTAGTGATAATAGGTAATTGCATGTTACTTCTAAAACAAATGCCTAGACAAAGAAATGGCTCCCGCTGCCCAGCCCTGTACACAATACAACACAAGATACAACCAACCCAATGCTGGCAAAAACCTCCTTTTATATACTATATATATTACAACCGGATCCAAGCCTTGATGGCAGTGCAGCAGAAAGGAGATCTCCCGCACTGCTGCTGTGCGCGGAGTGCAGAAGTATGTTGTTTACAATATTTGAACTGTGGGTTTGGAACAGACTGTGCCGATGTCTCAAGTCATTGTGCAACACCGTGCTCCACATCAAACGCAAGGAAAAAAAGCAACTGTCGTTCAGTGGCGGGCCCGTCTTCCGCTTTGCACAGCTGTAGTTGATGCATATTGGTGTACTGACAGTTCACATGGAGTTGGCCTCAATGATAGTCGTGCGTCATATTGGTAAAAACAGCCTATTGTACACTGTCTTTCTAAAACAACCATCTGAATTCACATGCTTGGGACTGGCACAAAGAGTACACTGTTGTTTTTTGGCTGAAACTAAGCCATGTGTCGATGAATCCAAAATATAGCCCTTTTGCAACCCTTATGATGCTTTTCAATGAACCTCTTAACCCCCACCTGAACCCAGCGCATTTTCTCCTGTTCGGCCGACCTTACCCAAACCTAAAAGTGTATTGACTGGAAGAGCTATAGGCCAGTGTAACGTCTCATTTGAAAGACCAACAAAAGTGATCTAAACGGATCTTTTTTCCTTTCGTTGGTGCCGTGTTGTCGTCATTTTTATTTATTATCACGTATTGTTGCTCCTTTGTTACGTTTTTGTTGCTATTTTGGCGCTTTTTTCGAGAAGCTTTTAGTTCTCGGTCATGACAAACTGGAGAAAATGTGCTTGGCTTAGGTGGGGGTTAAAGAGGGGGTATTATGCTTTTTACAATCACATAGCACCAATCTATAGCATACTACAATGATGACTAACCTTCTGTTGGTCTGTATATGCAGTAAATTAAAAACTGCCTTGAATAAAATTGCTCTCTCAAAATGGCTGTACTGAACGTCTTGAAATAGGCCTCTGTCTCTTTAAGAAGCTTTCCGACACGCCCCCTTCAGCACACTGCTGTGGCATCTAAACAACACTACTGTGCGGGGAGGGGGCTCTGCTGAGCTGAGGAGCAGTGGTTGGTGGCTTGGCTGGTGACGAAAGGTCCAGAGGCGTCTCCAGGAGGTGGGGGCGTTCCTAGGAGGACTGAGGCATAGCTACACCTAAAATGGCTGCCGTCTAAGTTTTTACTGATTACTCAAAAATATGTGAATGAGCCAAGGCAACACTCCAGGCATGTGTTTAATGAGGGAATGACATAATAACATGATATAAAGCTTGAAAAAGTCGATTTTACATAATACCCCCCCTTTAAGAGGTTCACATCCGCTTTAATTGGGTATGAGACGATGACGGTCATGGCTAAATTAAATATATATATACCAGTTTCCTGCGGCTAATGTCACGTTTTGTCTTTCCCTAAAGCTGCCAAACATGTTCGGAGATTTGAGGTCCACGTTCATCGCTCTTATGATCGGCTCGTACGCCTCCTCCGCTGTCACCTTCCCCGGCATCAAGGTAAACTCCCGACAACTCATCCTTTTTTTTTTTTTTTTTTTTTTCTCCCCAATCTAAATGTGTTTTCGTTTTTGTAGGTGATTTACGACCTCGGCGCCCCCTTCATCTCCATCTTGCTGGTCTGGTCCGGCTGCGCTTGCCTCGTCTTCTTCAACTGCTTCATCAACTGGCCCCTGGAACCCTTCCCCGGCCCGGAGGACATGGATTTCACGTAAGGCATTTGTCAAAACAATAAAAAAAACAAAAAGCAAAACAAGAAAGATGTTTCCGTAGCCCGAGGTGCAGTTTCAAACATCTATTATAATGCTATGAGGTTATACCTGCTGCAAAAGTGGATTCAAGTCGAGCCAAAACATCTGCCTTCGATCGCAGCATATCTACACAGAGATCGCACAGGCACACGAGGATAGCGTGGAAGATGTTAGGCCATTAAATCCCTCTGTAATGCATCGTAAACCGGAGATTGCAAACAGGAAATACCCCCAGTCCTAAAAGTCAGTGCGGATTCCCTCTTATTCATATGGAGTTTCCTAACAGCCTGGTCTTTTTCAGTTTTGTCTTAATCTTTTGTAGAAATAGCTAATTCCATTTGATTTCCCCGACCGGTATTATACGAGTCACTAGTAGTGCACTTTTTTTTTTAATAACATAACGCAGCCCTTGTTGCTGAAAGTTTGCACCTTTTATCGTAGGAAAAAAAAGACACAGTGAATCAGCAGGAAATTAAAGAGATGAAATTGCTTTGATACGGTATCTAGGGACATCAAGGGCGTTCATAAGTCCAGTAGCAACATCACAGTAACAAGAACTGGCGCCGCCGTGCTCGAAAGATGATACAGTACATGTTGTTTACAAAATGAACATCATGTGGGCAATACATGACGGCAGATTTTTTACTTTGCTTGTTCCTTTTTTTGTGTGTGCAGAAGACTGAAATATCGCACACACAAAAAGACGCAAAAGTCAATATGACGTATTATGGCACATTTACTAGTGCTGCCAATCGATTAATTGCACTTGTGAAATTTGATTAATCGCTGCTAATTTTTCCTCGAATAACTATACTCATTATTAATACGATATAAAACACACTAAAGCGTTTGCTAACATTTCATCAAACAAATATTCAGTTTCATATTCTATGGGAAAAGCCCAACAGCTTATAACTTTAACATTTCAACACGCATGATAATCACTAGAGACATTTGTTTGTGTGCTTTTGAACAAAATCTGCAAACTTGTAGGTTCATAAAGTAGAGTTTAAAGACACAATTAAAGTATTTTTGTTGTTGAAATACACATTAGACAAGCCCCTTTGATGCATTAGTAGGTCTCTGTCGCTTTTGTTACATGAAAGTAGCGTGTAAAAAGGTTGGCTCACAATATGCAGTTAATACAAGTGCTTAGTCTTTCGGGTGATGTGTGTGTGCTCTGATACCGGAGTGTGTTTGGCCCTAATATTTACCAAACTTTCAGGGTGAAGATTAAGTTCAGCTGGCTGGGCTTCGACCACAAGATCACCGGGAAGCAGTTCTATCGGCAGGTGACGACTGTGGGCCGCCGGCTCAGCGTGGGGAACACACTGCAGCCGGCGCCCCAAGAGCTGGCCACTCAGGAGGCCAACAAGCTGTGCCTGTCCACCGTGGACCTGGAGGTCAAGAGCAGCACTGCAGATGAAGTGAGTACGAGACGTGCAGCAGTCCCACATAACGCTAGAGGATGTTTATTTCTGTTTTGACAAGTAGCTCTATTAGTTCAGGCTGTGTGAAATTTTAACTTGACGGACTTGTATCAGTCTCCTGTGTGAGTTGTGAGTTTATAATAATAGAGGAAGATCAAGAAGGAGGAGAGCCGGGGCTTGGGGGCTTTTTATTGCAGTGGCAGCGACGTCAATGCAGAGACATGGTGCACAGACACAGCCTGGAGTGGTTGGATTGTTACTATAGGCTCGGCTTCTCTGACACGGGAGACTTCATTCATGATTTCTGAATGACGAGGAGAACATTTTTAGCACGTCGAGTATCTGAGTTAGGACAGGCTGTATATGGAGTTAAAAAAAAAAAGATTTGGGTCACTTTAGATGTGTTGTTTCTTTAATTAAAATGTCTCTATAATGAGGCGTTTGTTTGTCCTGACCTGTTCACCTCTTGCAAACAGTAACAGCACTATAATGCTGAGTTGTTGTCAGTTGTGTTATCTGGAAAGTCAATGGGTGCTGTTGTTCTGGCTGATTTAGCCGTCTGATAGTCAATGCAGGAATTTCAATCACACAGCACAGAAGATAATGTCTCCACTGTCTTCACTGGATTCAAATAGACCAAATGATCACTATTAATGACTTCCCGAGGGGATAATGTCAGTGGATATGGCTGGACAAAGATCGAGAGGTGCCTTCAAATCAATCGTAAAACGTGTAAACGATGAGGAATTCTGATGGCCACAGTTGTTCTGCTTGGTATTTTGAATTCCTAAAGTGATGTGTTGTTTCTGGCAGCTTTCCCAGTTATTATTATTATTTCCCAGTGTGAATGTACACTATTTCCCAGTGTACATTCTCAACACAATCTCAAGGAAGAAAGATAGCGAGTGTTTTGGGTACATCCGCTAGCTTTGCTTAGTGGGATAAGATCATTTCGTTTCAGCTGAAAAGAGCTGTTTTGGGGTATTTTGTTTTGCCCTTAAACAGAGTGTGTGTGTGGATGATATTGTGTCTCCTCAGCGTTAGAAAAAAAGTGTAACTTTTACTAAATACTGGTTCACCTCTTAACCGCCGCCTGAACTGAGCACATTTTTTTTCCAATTTGGCGTTACCCAGATCTAAAAGCTTCTTAAGAGAGCCTCAAAATGGCGACAAAAACAAAAGGAAAACAAGAATGAAAAACTATGGAAAAGCGACAAAAGACTAACAAAAAAAGTGACAGAAAAGCAGTGAAAAAGTGACAATAGAGTGAGAAAAACGCAACAAAAAAGTGACCAAGAAAACTATGAAAAAGCAACAAAAGAGTGACAAAAAAGCAGTGGAAAAGTGTGACCAAAAAATACAATAAAAAAGCAAATGCAATGCAATCAAAAGAAGGACAAAAACACAACAAAAAAGTGATAAAACAAACAATGATAAAGTGGCAAACGTGACAAAAAAGTGATAAAAACACTACAAAAAAGTGGCTCTTAGCTTTTAAAATTCAGCGTTAGACTGTAAGCTTTTAGATTTGGGTCAGGCCGAACTGGAGGAAATGTAAGAGGTCAAACAAGAGCAACAAAAACACCTATTTGTCTAATGGTTAAAAATCAAGTATGGACAAGGCATTTACCCATATCGCAGAAACGACATTAGCAATACTAAAATGATTAAAGCAGAGATGCAAAACAAAATAAAAAAACTGCCCATGTTTCAACTCAAAAAAACCTCGTTACCTTTGTCCCACATCCCACACTACAGTGACCTGTCACCCCCAAACCTCTCTTTCTCCTGGGTTCTTCATAATAACCCACTGACTTACAGTCGGGGGTCTGTCCGTCCCTCTCCACTCTTCTTTTTGGCATCAAATGAAGCGTGCTGCAGATCCGGACTCTTTCTTGGAAAATCCTCCCAGCGGGACGGCGGCAGACTGCAGGGGGCCCTGTCCTGGTCCTGCCCCAGCGTCACACATCTGTCCAGCCCTGAGTTTTGGCCGTGAGCTGATGGCATTTGGGAGGTGGAATGAACTCGTTTGTGAATGAATTTGATAGTCAGAGTCACTTTTTGACATATTTGATTTTGTGTTGTTTAAGCAGCTGCTAATATGGCTGCAAAGGTAAACACAGGACTTGGCAGGACTCCAGTTCTAATATCTCTTCATTCATTTTTTCTTTGATTATTGCATAATGTTTAAAAATGGCAGATAGTCTCCCAGTTTAATCTCCACAGCAGGATCCAAACATTTCACACAGCCTCAGTGTTCCAGTTTGTTATGTACCTGACACGGGTCAAACGGTCTGTTTTTCACTAAATCTGAACCTCCTAACACCCGCCTTAACCAAGTACATTTTCTCCAGTTCGGCCTTACCCAAATCTAAAAGCTTCTTGAAAAAAGTGTCAAAATAGCATCAAGAATGAGACGAAAACGAGGATGAAAATGCAACAAAAGAGCGATGAAAAGGACGAAAACCAAAAAAGCACAGAAAAGGAAGGTTTTAAAAAGTGACGGCAACAATGTGAGGAAAAAGATCATTCAGATCAGTTTTGTAGGTCTTAGCTTTCAAATGAGGCGCTACACTGGCCTATAGACTGTGAGCTTTAGGAGGTTAAAGTCCATATAAAATGGCAGTACAAGAGTGTCTAGCATCCATCTTTTAAAAAGGTCCTGACAAGTGTCTCTTCCCACTTCGGTCACTCTGACACAGAGACTCAGTCACTTGTTTGTCGTGGACATAAACCATTTGTCTTCAGTGGTTAAATCGAAATAAAACACCCCCCCTCCCAAACACCATCTGTGTCCACTTTCCGTTTATAAAATTAGCCCCATTAATCATCAACTTTCGTTCGCGTCTGCCTCTCTTTGACTTCTTCCGCTTGCTTTGGTTTTGTCCACAAGCTCAAGACGCGCTTCCTCAGCCGCCGAAAGGCATTGAGAACATTTGGGTGGCTCGTCGCTTAGCTCGGAAGAGAGAGATGGCGGGGAAGGTTTTCCATTTAGCGTTACTATGAAACCGAACTAAGGTAACGAAAGATTAGAAAGCTGAGGTGTATGAACCTCTTAACCCCCACATGAAACAAGCACATTTTCTCCAGTTTGGCTTCATGCAAATCTAAAATCACCTTTTAAATTTGTACTACTGTAAAATACACTACAACTCACATGAACAATTGAAAGATTGGTTCTGCGTAAGCAAACTGTCTCTAAACATTACGAAAACCAAAGCAATGTTCTTTGGAAATCGTGTAATGAATGTACAATTACTAGTTAAAATTGGCAACGAAACTATTGAAAGAGTCTATGAAATAATTTCTTGGTGTAACACTCGAACATAAAATCAGCTGGAAACCTCATATCAGAAAAATTAAAACTAAAGTTGCAAAGATTTCAGCCCTAATGAATAAATCCAAATATATCATTGATAACAAAGCTCTATATAATATATACTGTTCACTTATCCTTGCCCATTTAAGCCATTGTGTAGAGATCTGAGGAAATGTGTATAAAAGTAATCTTGACCCATTGTTTAAAGTTCAGAAAAAGGCAATAAGAATAATCCATTTAGCTGGACACCGTGATCACACAAATCCATTTTTCTTTAAATCAAAAACAATGAAATTTGAGGACCTTACTGAATTTAAGATGGCTCAAATCATGTTAAAGCCTCACAAAAGTCGCTTCCTGAAAGTATACAAAATATGTTCTGCAAACGAGAAGTCAAATACAACTTGAGAGATAAGATGAGCTTTGATAAACAATACTCCAGAACAACCATGAAAAGCATGTGCTCCACGAGAAGTGGTGTTGAAATATGGAATAATCTAGATCAAAACATCAAACTTTGCAATAACCTGGTACATTTTAAAAAGAGTTTACAAAGAGTTTATATTTCTTAGATATGAGTTGTAGCACATTCTTTTGTTGTTGTTTCTTTATTTTGCTGTTGTTTTTTTATTGTTCTTCATTATTTGTTGTTACTTTGCCCTATGTTCCTTTGTTTATGATTTGTTTATGATTTGCTACCCTGTAAATGTTAAATGTAAATGCTATTGTTTTTATGTTTGGGGTGGGCGCTTATAAGCCTTTGGCTTCGGCCCACTCCCTTTGAGCAGGTTAACTGCTCAAACAAATAAATAAAACTAAACTAAACTAAACTAAACGGTGCAAATGCAACAGGCCTCTGTACAAAATGAACACTGCACATGGGAAAATGTATGGAGAGATATGAAACAAAAACAACATAGAGCAAAATGTCACAACAAAGTGTAAACTGTAGATGTACTGTATGTTGGGACTTATCTAAGTGGTTATGAATGTTTCATTACCGATGGGCAACTGTAGAGGCCAAGTGGAAAACAAAAGGATGAAGTGAATCCCGTTCGTGTGTTTAGTGAACAGCTCAGCGAAAGTTACAGTTTCCAACGCTACTTTGTATTAGGATCCTTGTTTGTTTTGGTGGTGGCTGGGAAAGGTTTACTGCAATGTAACTGTGTGTAACAGGGTCAAGGCAAGGCTTTGGTGTTTAGTTCGAAAGTTAGCACATTGGTCTATGTTGTGTCTGTTTTTATGCTGTTCATGTATTGGTAAATTGATTATGATTCAAATTCGTTTTATTTGACCCGAGATTTACTTGCAAAAAAACCCTGCCTGTAATATCATATTCAGCCCCTTTTGTATTTGTTCACTTGGTATAGGTGTTTAAGTGGTCAAAACTTGTAAAGCGGGTAAATGAAGTTTGGAAACCCGATGGTAATGTGTGTCTTCTTTTATCCACAGACCAGTCGTTCATGCGCAGCGTCTTGAGCCCCATCTTCCTGCTCAGCCTCATCACGATGTGTGTGACGCAGCTCCGCCTCATCTTCTACATGGGGGCCATGAACACCATCCTGGAGTACCTCACCGACGGGGACCTCAGCACAGGTGTGGACCGTGATGTCACTGTTACTCCTGCACAATGAACCTACATAAATAGAGTCCATTCAATTTACTAGTGGGGACAATTAATATTTTCTTCTTTGGTAAACTTTGCAATCTCGCATAACAATACTCAACCTTTTGGCTCTATGTCCTAACTGTCTGTCTGTCTGTCAGCGCCAGGTCCAAACAAAATGCCTGTATTGTGTGTTTCTAACCGCGCTACGTGCCTATTCCTTCCTTCTGCTCTGTTTCCTCTCACGCTGGCTTCCTGCTGCTGTTTCAGTCGAGAAGATGGAAGTCGGTAAGAGATTTTAGGACTTAAGTTTCATCTCCCTCCCGGTCCCTGCCATCTTTGTCTGTGTCTAACATATGGTATTTGTTGTTAAATGTATCAGGCTCCCCCCCCCCACACACACACATATCTACAACACAGCTACAATCACATGGGCCAAGATTGTATTTTTGTTCATTTAGAGTCTAACCTAAAGTGGTCTTTTTCCTTGTCTGATTGGCAGTGAGCGTGTACACGTCCATCTTCGGCGTGCTGCAGCTCCTGTGCCTGATCACGTCGCCGGTGATCGGGTACGTGATGGACTGGAAGCTCAAAGACTGCGAGGACGAGAACGACAAACTCGCAAAGAGGTCAGTTTTTCTTCCACCACTGACTTTCACCAATAACCAGTAATGCAGATTTCAACTTATTTAATGGCTCCACACATATAATGCTGTTTGAATGTGACTGTTCCTGACTTAAATGACCTAAACTAGTCCTTTTATTCCCTAGTTTGGGTTTGCTGCTAGTTTACACAGTGGAAAGTACATGGTGGATTTGTACACATCATTGAACTTATTATTTCCATTGTGTTTATAAAAGGGTGCCTGGAGAGCCTCGCCGTCAGGGCAAAAAGATCCAGAAGATTATAAACGCCACGAGAGCCTTCATCTTCACAAACCTGCTGCTGGTCGGCTTCGGGGTCACCTGCCTCGTCCCCAATCTCCCTCTGCAGGTAATAAAATATGATCTTACAAAACACCCTTCATGACGCCTCTCTACGGGCGTAAACACAGGGCTAAAGTATCACATGGGGCTGCGCGCTCAGACATGTGCTGCCTTGGTCAGATAAAGTTCTCTGCAGAGAGGCAGGCACAGCATTCACATGGCACTGCAGATCTTTAGCTGCTTTCTCTGGTGCTGCACTGACACCTACTGGACAAAAGGGAAATCAAGTTCACCCACAGCAGTTCTGTAGCCTGGCCGGTCCAACACACTTCCTTCCCTTTATTTTTGAAATACATTGGAAAGAAAGTGAGTTATCTCCAGTTTAGAATAAACAGAGAGTAGTATAGCGGGCCAGGCTAGTAGTTCTGTTCACTCAGGCCTTTTATTAAAAACAATAACGTTTGTTTTTCTTTTTGTTGCAGATTCTGTCATTCATTTTGCACACCATTGTCAGAGGCTTCATTCACTCTGCTGTTGGAGGACTTTATGCTGCTGTGTAAGTTACAATAAATCAGTAAATTGACAATATTACCCATCGCAGAGACAAATAATTATGTATTCTGAGACTATTAACCCTTAAACATTGTTGTGTAATATTTTTGTGAACATCAAATGTATTTTATTGATTACAACATATACTTTTTCAATTATTATTGCGATCGCCCACAGTGATTACATTTTAAATGTTGTCCCTTGCAGGTACCCGTCCTCTCAGTTCGGCAGTCTGACTGGGATGCAGTCTCTGATCAGCGCTCTGTTTGCACTACTCCAGCAGCCCCTGTTCCTGGCCATGGTTGGTCCCCTGGATGGAGACCCCCTATGGGTAAGAAGATATGAATGTTTATATCTTATTAGTCTGGTATCGATAAAAAAAAAAAGGTTTAGTTACTACTGTTCTTTAGTATAAAAAAATGACAAGTATCGAAAGAAGGTACCGAAAAGAAATATAAAATCTGTTTTGATGCTGTTGTTCATCAACATTTTAAAGAAAAATTAAAGTGAAACAATAGCTGAAAAATATTTTGGGGAAAAGGGGAAAGATTGTGAAAAACAAGTGGATAAATTGGGGTAAATTTGGGAAAAATTGGGGAATAAAATTGAAAAATGTGTGGAAAACACAGTGGGAAAATTTTGGGGCAAAATTTTGAAAAACAAGGGGGGAGCAAAATTGGAGCGAAAAAAGTGGAAAAAATATGGAAAACTTGGAAAGTGTTTTTTTCTGCCCTTTTGTGAAGGAAGTTTCCTGTTTTTTTCACTTCAAACAAATGATACCAATGCAAAAGAAATGGAAGGAAAAGGAATAAATTAGCATTATCAACCTGTTTTATGGTTCTATATGACAAATATTTCCGTATAGGTATCGAAAAAGTATCTTTCAGTTATCGCTATCGAAAACCGAGTATTGTTAAAGAGCCGGTATGGAAAAAAATGAGCGGTGCCCTAGATATAAAAGCCTTGCTGTAAAGGTCCATTGAGTAACATGAGTGTCCCTTGTTTAGGTGAACGTGGGCCTGTTGGCTGTCACCATGCTGGGCTTCTGTCTGCCCGTGTACCTGCTCTGCCACAGCCGTCACCTGCAGCGCCTCCGAGACGAACAAGACGCCGACCCCAAGATCTACGTCAAGATGAACGGGGAAAAACCGGAGGCCTTCATTTAAACCACGCGGGGCACAAAGACAATGACTGACTGCTGCACGGAGAGCTCACGTCGAAACACACTGTTGACAGGGACGGCGAATCGAGAACCGGGCTCCACTCTTTTCTCAAAAAAATAAACTAAAAAAAATACATTTGACACAAACTTTGAGCTGCCCGTCTTCACCCACAAGTGTTAAACAGCCCTTTGCGATTTCCCGTCCAGTCCTCACCACAGCGCTGCAGGATTTTTGTTTCACGGTCCCAGATACTGACCACACTGTGACGCTCTGCCTATGTTCCCAAGTCAGGAGCAGTACCAGAATATTATTGCTTTTGAGGAGGAAAAAAACAAACAAAAAACTCCAAACAAGACGGTTTTCGTTTCACTCCTCTTTGTTTGATTCTGCTAATGGTTGATTGATTTCACTGAGGAAAGGTGCTACTGCGTTCGCACTAACATCCAACTTAATCATCAATTTTTTTTTTTTGCTAATGTAATTTAATTACATTGACAAGAACTAGTCTGACAAACAGCATTATGGCGGCAGTTGTAGTGAACTTGTTCGGCCAGCAAGAGGTGCTATATACATGCTATATACATTTTAGATCCGTTTGCTTTGCTTTGCTGTACGAAAAGTATTCAAAGCAATGTCTTTCCCTAAGTTTGACATTGCTCTAGTTTGTCAGCAAAACCAACATCTCACCTCTTTTTACAGAATTCAAAGACACATAATACCGTGCACAATTTTTACCAGCTATTTTCACACTGGACACACAACAGATTGCAGAAAGCACGCACAAACAGTACGGCATTGGTTTTTTTGGAATCTGTTTTCCCTCTCAGGCATTTCAACCTCAGAAATTCGACACTGCAGCGTATATCTGCATGTGTGCTTGTGACAAAATACCAACCAAAAAAAGTACAGTGCATGACGCCAGACAAAAGCTACCCAACCGACTGATGCTCACCTTGCCAGGAAATATTTCTTATTTTGTGTTGTACTTGCGATACTTTCCTCGTGCGTATTTTCATTTCTTTTTAGTTATGGACTGAGTAGGTGGAGCGAGATCTATTGTAGCTTGACCGTTGTAGCAATAAGTTTTTTTTTCTACGACAAAGGTGCTACTTGAGTGACAGACATTATATTTAGTTCAAAAGGCAGACGCCGCTTATTTCACAATTTCGCTCAGAGGCTGTGGGATGCGACTGAAAATACTTTTTTTTTTACGGCTACATTTACTATAATGTATTCCTAAAGGAGTGACCATGGCGCTACCCTGCCTGTGTTTATAAAATCGTTAAAATATGTGCGAAAAGAGGGGAATTAATCTTAGTACAAAGAAAATGTGGAAACTACAAACTGCCGCCTCAAAACTTCATCAATCATCTTTATTGCTCCGAAGCAGAGAGGAGAGTGCAGTTGGCAAGCTATTTCCACGAGTGTAGGTTTTGTTTCTTAAAGGCACACTGCGTAACATTTTGCATTCTACTGGTGCCTATACGAAACATGCCCCAAATGAGCAGCTAGACACAGAAAAGTCTATTGTTCACAGTGGGTATATAAAGATATAAAGATTGGATTTGGACGAGGACATAACCTACTTAAACACTTGGCTGCTTTTAGTCAACATCTCCATGGAGACGAGCTGGAGACGTACCCGCTCCAAGTCAAGTTAAAGTCAGGTCTGAGGAGAGCTGAGTCACAGCAGCAAACACGCAGGATTGTTTGTTCACTTTTCAGGTATTTGAAACAATATCTGTAATCAAATAAATGCGTGTATTTTATCATGTTCGTTGGGTGAAATGTTACACGGTGCGGCTTTAAGTAAGAAGCGAAAGAGTACCGTTGTAAATCTACTCTGCGGAGTACAGTTACTTTCAAATGTTAATCAAGTAAACGTACGACTGATCACTACCCGCCTCGGTTTTAAAGTAGCCTGTTAAACCTTTTCCTCCATGTTTTATCAGTGAGATATACAGCTAAAGCCTTTGTTTATTCAACTTAACAGCCAAAAGGCGATTCTAGTTGTGGGTAACTACTCACCATGTAAGCGCTACCACCCACAACCTCTGACACACGGTGCCCCCAGTCTCTCCACTCATCCCACTACTACTACTACTACAACTTTTATCACTATCCCATTTTTTGCTCGACCGTGGCTTGATTTTGCCTCACACCCGAGAGACAGGCCTCTACCAGCAGCCGACGTACGAGTTAGTGAGAAACGAATGGCACAAAACGCACTTTAGCCCACTGTTATAAGGACCTCCGTCATGTATGTCACAGACGTGGTGTGCATGGCTACTTTCTCCAATGGGTGCATGTTGCAAAGAATGTAACGTAAAACTATATATTAGAGCTTTGTAGGGAAACGCAGTTATTTTTATATATATACAGTATATCGACAGACGCTCCACATGTTCACTGTATGGCCTTTATGTATAGCGTAAACCGTACAGGCCTGTCTCTCAGTGTAAGACGTTGACTGAAGTGCTTGCAGTAATTGTGTTTCAGTATTAATATGAGCAAAGACTTTCGATATATTATGTATTTTTGCCAGCGGACAGAGTACTCCAAATCAATACCAAATATTACCTCTGAATTTGAAATACTACTTGTCCTATAGTCTCGTCATTTGATACAGGGTGGTTTGTAAAAATAACTAATCCTTACCATTTATTAAGAAACACAATTACTGCTTTTCTTCTAGCGGATTCTCCCAAAGCCACAGGCTTCTCTCATCTTATCACAAAGTCTCCCGCCGCTCCGAATGAATGATTTACTATGAACAGTTAAAGCAGCACTTTCCTTCACTGGTGAACCTTACACCCGCTCCAATGGCCTGATTGCGTCTTAAGACTTGATACAATGAGCCCCCAGCTTCCTGCGATATACACATTCACATATAGACTTCATATTGAGTGACTATTTTATTGGCAATTGTTTTAAGGAAAAAATTCTATTTGAAGCTGTTACTTTTGTTATATGTTTTTTATGTACTTTTATTGTGTTTTTGTATTGTCTCGTACCACGATATAGTCATTGCTGTCCATTGCGTCCATTGTTTTACCTTGAGTGTGTGTGGTGTGCTTGTGTGGTGTGTCTCTGGGAAGGTGGGTGAGGAGAGTGTGAATACGACACTGGCCATTTCTCAATTTTCAGAGTGCAGACTCTGTACTTGTGAACTCGGGGGTACGGACTTGCGGGTGCAGACTCGGAGAACGGACTTGAGGAGTTCACGAGTGTGGACTCGGCTATTTCAGCGTTTGGAACGAGTGAACTCGATGACATCACAGGAAGTAGCTTATGAACATGGGGCTGTGAGCTTTTATAAAATTAAATCACCTCATATGAAATGAAAAGGGTGAGACACTGCAGGCGAAGTGGACAGATGTTTTTAAAGACATCAATTACAAAAGTTTGTAGAAAATAAAATAAAATGTGTACATTATAGTCAATTTCACATTATGTATTTATACATAAATAAGGCATTATGTGTAAAGTAATTAAAAATATATATCTTATGTGCAAACTGAAATAATAAAAAATAGGTCAAATATAAATGTTTAAAAACTGAAACTGTTTCTGAAGTTCACATACAAAGATTTGTCTGCAGTGCCCCCTTAATAAAACGTCAAAATGAAATGCATTTGTCCTCAATAACCTGTTCATGACATAGGACTTTAAATTAATCTATTGCTGATTGTTGTGAGAAAATGAAAGTATGACCAAAGTTGTTTCAACACTTCTGCTCAGAAACTCAATAAAACTGTCTTGAGTAGGAGACACTTCTCTGGGGTGAAATGAGTCATATAGCCATGTTTATTTACATGCGTACGATCAGCTGTTGATCAGCTGAAGCGCGGCTCGGTGAGCGCGGAGCGGGGGCCGCCGCAGGCGGGGGCTCGCAGTGATCCACGTGCTCAAAGCCAAACGGGTTGTGGGAAATGTAGCTGGCGGAGTACGCACAACAAGCCTCCTCTGCACGCTAGGTAAAATTGTCGGAGCAAGTTCGAATCCGGGGAGTTACAGCGAACTTGCTAAGAAGCGAACTTTGAATTGGAACAGGACTGGGGCCTCGCGTGATAACGTTTCACGAGTCCACGAGCATCCAAGTCCACACAAGTACGCAGATTGAGAAACGGCCAATAATGTTTTTAAATCTGTAAAACACTTTGTGTTACATGAAATGTATGAAAAGCGCTATATAAATAAAGATTGATTGATTGATTGCTGTTTTGATTTGTTGAAAAAAAGAGATTGATATTTGGAAGAGAAAAATAAACATTGTGGCAAGAAAGACAGGACACATGCTAGCTGCAAGTGAGTCAACTTTATTCTTCCTTAGCCACAGCAAGAATGGCCGGAGAACAGGCCCAACACTCAGAAGGGAAACCGGCATGAAAATGGGGGCCTAATCAGCCTGCCATAACGGCTGCGCCGACCAACAGCAGGCGGAACCTGCAAATCAAGTCGATCACGTCGGGGTCACCAATGTGGCAAGAAAGACGAGGACATATGCGAGCTGCAAGTGAGTCAACTTTATTCTTCCTTAGCCACAGCAAGAATGGCCGGAGAACAGGCCGAACAGAACAGGAAGGCTAAGACACACCCCCAAAACCTACTGGGTGAGAGACACCCCTCCAACATGCACACCACAACATGATGATTTGTATGATTGATTGTACTTTGGGTGTTTCTGGCTTTCAAAGTGTGTGAAGTATCTTGTGGACTACTTTATATAGGGACTATTATAAGGATATATAACCCGTCCAACCAGTTGTGTTTGTGTATCTTGTGAGTCATCAATGACACAAACATTTGGGCTATGGGGTAATAATTTGGGTCACCATAAAGTAAAACAAAAACAAAGCTGATTTAACTTTCCCAACAACAATTCAACAACCACCATGATGACACCATGATGATAACCACTGCTATTATAACCGCTATCCATAATTACTTTCTTCTACTACTGCAGTGCGACCACTAATAACAAATCAGCATCAAATGACACAAAAACTGTACACAATATTGAAAGGATCCTCCGCTTGTTGTAAACACTCTCAAACTTAGCCACAGGTGTTTTGACTGCGAGACATGTCGCAACTTCAGTGTCTTGCCTTTTGTCTCACAAGCAAGTTGAGGAAGGCTTCTCCCAAGACCAGCCAGACCGGGTTTACATCAGAGAAGAGAGCCCTGCCGCACCCTCCCTGAGGCCTCTCAGGAAAAAAAAACAGAAACCTCCACGTCTCTCCCTCCTCAAAGCTTTTGACTAAAACATAGTCTCAAAATTTCCAATTCCAAGTCTTTCAGGATTTGCATGACACTATGATGACACATGAGGGAACAACCTATGAAAGAAAATAGCCAAAGTGACAAAGCCACTGTGATGTCAGACGCAGGGAGGGACCAGGCCAGCAGGGTAATGTACTCCATCCAAAGTCTTTCTAAGGAGATTCAGTACTACAGTTTGGTGTGGGCTAAACTTGCTCTAAAACTTTATTTTTATTTTTATTGAAAAATATAAAAAAATAATAAACAAGGCTCGAGGCTCAGGTATGCAAGGCTTCAGCTTTTAGTGTAAATAAAAATACATAAAATACAAAAACAAAAATAGCTTTACAGTGCAAATTCGTTATATACATCTTTGGTCTTTAGGGCTTTGGCTTTGGTGCAATAATTCAACGAGGTCAAATAAGAGGACATTAGTGATTCAAATACAACAAGTTTGGGTTTTTGGTTGAGGTACTTACAGCTATGGATATGATACTTGGCCATTATTAATATTAAATTCAAAATAAAACGTTTGTTTGGAGGTAGATTCTTTAAATAAATACCAAACTAAATATCTTTAAGGTTTAGTTGTAAATCTATAGTAAGTTTTCTATTCACAAACAGATTCATGTCTTTCCAAAATACTTGCAGAACATTCCTAGAAAAGATGACTAATGGATTCTACAGTAACATGACAAAATGAGCAAAGAGGGTCAACATTTAAACGATATTTGGATATCACACTGTTAACCGGGTAACATCTATGCAAAATCTTGAGGCATACTTCACGAATCTTATTGGTAACAAAACATTTTTTGGTAATAGACACACAGAGTTCCATTCAATATCATTAAATAAATTGTCCCACACGAATACAGATGCTGGTTTCCCAATGGAGTCTTTTATGATGAGCTCTCTAATACATTTGTTATTTGTTTTGACACTTAAAAAGGGGTCAGAATTACCAATATATAACTCTCGGGATAAATCTATGGTAGGATTGTGAACATAGGTTGACATCAATATTTTGACACCTGATGGAATAGCATCAAAAACAATTGCAAATTCCTTTGGCAACACTGGGAAATTATACACATGCAAGAATTCATCATAAGAATACGTTATGCCTCTTTTGTTAAACAACTGATGTACATAAATTATACCATTATTAACCCATTTTTGTAAGAAAAGTGATTTGTGCTTAAAGCATATATCCATAATATTCCAAATGCAGTACTTGTGAGGTGAAAAAATGTGTTTATAAACTAGAGACCAGGATAACAATAACTGTTTGTGAAAATTAGAAAGTTTTAGGGAGTTTTTCAATCTTATAATTACAATCTTATAATTGTTTTCCAATCTTATAATTGCACCTTAATAGAAAATGTAAACCTCCTAAGGCTTCAAATACATGTGTAGAAATGAAATTCCATAAATATTCTGTAAATATCTTTTTATCCATTTAATTTTGAAAGAAGTATGTATCTGTGGAATTAACAAGGTGGTCTGATCTGATTGTTCTTATGCATCATTAAGATCGTACTGAATGGAGCAAAAATTACATAAATGTGATGCATTTTGATTAATTTGGTTTATTCCATAAGCATAAATAACATGTAATTCAAACAATATACTTTATGTATTTTAAATGATTACACTGCTTATAATTAATTTAGAGTAATTATATTGTATTAATACAAAACACATAAACCTGAGGATTATGCATTTCAAATAAATAAGCATTAGTACACTAATGAATATAAATCATTTAAGGTTTATTTGGTAGGTTTGTATTAAAATTATCTAAAAAAAGTGAATGGGAATTTGTCATGTAATAAAATTACATAAATCTTAAAAGTTAGGGTTAAATATTTCTGTGAGTGTAAGGTTTTAAAATCTAGAACATTGAACCCACCAGAGGATAGCTTGTTAATCATTCCATCCTTTTTAATAAGGTGTGACTTTTTTTTCCAAATAAAGTCAAATAACATTTTGTCTACCTTTGTATTTATGTCATTAGAGACTTCAAGTGCTGAGCTGGCATAAACTAAACTTGAAAGACTTTCAGCTTTGGAAAGTAATATAGACCCTTTAACTGCTGACATCATCCGTGACATCAGCTGGAGGCAGGAAGTGAGAGAAATAAGATTAAACTAAAACTAGCGATTTTAAATGTAAAACTACAACTGTACAATGTGCTCCTGTTGTGGCTTAAGGTGCCAGAACAAGAGGAATGACATTTGAGATGATAAAATAATTTATCTGCTATTTCCAAAAACAGTTAGACATTTGTTTATCGTTACTATGACAACAGCTACAATGGAAATAGATAGGAATCGAGCTTCCTGCCTCCAGCTAAGCCCGGAATGTTTACAAACAATTAAAGGGTCTATACTACCAGAAATAGACAGGTCTCTCCATAGCCACATATTACATTTCTTTTGTATTAGCAAGGTAAGGGGATTGAAGTTTTCTCTTGGTCTTAGGTTTTCATCTTTCATAAGAGTAATTCCCAAATATTTACTTGCTCTAAAACTTGAAAGTCACCTGACGCTACCTGTAACGTAAAGGTGACAGTCTCCGCCCCTTCCCTCCGTAAGTCCCGCCCCCTGCATCTTCCAGGAAGACGAGCCTCAAAGGAGCGGTGTCAGGCGGTGGACTCGCTACATCGTACTTCTTCAGACCCGCTTTCACGGACTTTTCTTCTGTTTTATGCTGCTTTTTTGGACGGATCCGCAGTCGATATGCTCATTCATGAATTGTAAGTACCGTAAACGTAGTAATAAACGATACATTAGGCAAGTTTTGAATGGAAAGATCGTGTCATGGTAACTTCAAACCGCAACACCGAGCGCACAGGGAAAAAAAGGGTGAAAATAGCTTCCCTTGTGAACCGAAGCGAGGAGCCTGGGTCCTAACTTAATCTACTCAGTCTGACATCTTTTAGACACTTAAAGTAGCTCATCGTTAAAGTTCACCGTTGTTTGACTCTTAAGTTTTGAATGGGTGAGTGTCTACCCTAAAAGAGCACATTTGACACCTAGGAGTTGAACTGTGCTTTAAACGTTGTTTAAACGTTTTAAATTGTTTTCATTCATATGTATTTTGTTGAATGAACGCTCAATGAGGCAACATAATTCGACAGAAACCACAACAGAAACAAGGCAAACTTTGTCTTTACACAACAAACCACAAATTTCATTTATGAGAAATTCAAGTGCATCAGGGGTGATCTGTAATGCTGGTGACTTGGCTCCTAAAAGTAGCCATATTTTGTTACCAGTTTTCCCACAAAAGCTCACTTTACAAGGGAACTGTCATATGCACATCTCTGCTTCTCCAGCATCAATGTCACCTGACCACAGGCCAAAGTACACATGCTTACCAGAGTGGCCCCTGTTAAGACCAAGAGGATAATTCAGTTAAATTTTAATCATGTTTCAATAAGATAATTTACAGCTCTATTGATTCCAAAGTCAACCCGATAATAGCATGATTTCTATATTGGTTAAAGTTCTTGGTTGTCTCCTCTTCTAGCCAGTTCTTATTAAATATTTAGGTCTGGCTGCACTGGCGACAGGTGGCAATTAATTAGCTATTGTAAAATGTCAAACAGAACGCACACACATGCACACAAAATGTTATATAATGTGTCCAGACTATACACTCAGAGTAGTATGGGCAGTAATATAGGCCACTTAGTTATTCAAGCTGGGCATCCCCAGAGCCATTGTTGTAGATTGTAACAGGATCTTATATTTTTAAAGCAGGCTAATGTGGATTCACCTACTGCAAGTCTCAAATGTTCAAATTACCAAACCACTTCAGTTTGTTTTCGAAGCGTGCAGTGTCATACTTAGCCGGACAGTTTGTAAATATTAGTAAGCATTAAGCGAACATTAAATTGGTCGTAATCAATGAAGTGCTTTCGGTTTTAAATGTAGCACTCTGAGATCTTTGTGAATGAAAAGTGCGCCCGTAAAAATAAAATCAATGTGAAGTTCTGCTATTACATGAAACCGTATAGTTACTATATTTTATGCAAGAATCACAATCTTCTGCGTTACAGGAATATCTAAAAAGAAAGGTTAAATACGCCTATTGTATATGCATTTTATCAGAGTTATGTGAATTTGAAACTACATGTTACATTTTTTTGCATTTGACTTGTGAGTTACAAGGGTTTTCTCTACAATATTCAACAGAAAGTGTTCTATTCAGATAAAGATACACTACCACTAACCAATGCAGACCACAACTAGATTTGACTGGGGCCAAACCATGAACCTCAAATCAAAAAATAGTTTGCCCTTGAAGTCATTAGTGACTTTGTAGCCTTTCTTCATGTAATAATGTTGTATTTTCAGGATTTTAAAGGTGCTCGCTGGGGGAACTAACACACACTTCCCCTTCCTGGCGGTCAGCAGCTTGTTTCCTTTTTACTAAAATTGTTTTCTCTTTTTTTTTTTTTTTGTCCAGCCGGATCGTCCTGCCCATTTCAGTGGAGGAGGTAAGAGCTTATGATTAATTTCAACTTAACGTTTCCCAGCATGTGGTCACTACACCCTCCAAAATGATGAGCCATATGCAAAACTACAATGACTATTCCTCTAATATATTATTTTAGCTAATGTTGGATGAATATCACCGAGCTCTATTGCCAGGTACACCCCAATGGTCAATCAATCACTCTCAAAACAATTTTTCTTTGAACAATTGTATTCATTCATTCACATAAAACATGTTCTTGGTCAGTGGGAGAAAACCAGTGCAGCTGTTGATGTTAAAGATGAGGAAATGAAAACATAATATGAGGCTGAAGTAGGCGATTATTGAATAGTAAATGGTATAGGTATGTTACCATTAGGGCTGGAACAAAATATCGGATTGGATCGCAATACTTTCTGCTGCAATACTTGTCTTTGGCGAGGCATTTTTATCCTGCACTCCTTTTTTGTTTTCCAGTAACAGTTGCACATCGCTTTGTTACATTTTGTGTTAATGCACTTTTCAATCACAACACTTGAATAAATGTCATTTGGTTTATAAACTTTGGACACGCGACTTTTTACATATTGCTAACTGTATCGCAATACGTATCAGATCGGCCCCTGAGTATCGTGATGCGTATCGGATCGTGACAAAACTGGATCGTCCCAGCCCTAGTTACCATGGTAAATTCAATCTCCCGCCTGATGTGAAAAGGCAAAAGAAATAAAGCAGTACAACAGTAGATGTTGCTGTACAATATCTCAGGAGAAAACACCCAATCAACTTTATACTTTTACCTTGGAGCCTTTTTAGATATTTTGTCTAGTAGAAGATACATTTATTTTTAACGAGTTCAACAAATATACTGAGTAAAGTATTGATTCGTAAAAGCTCTTCTTAACCTCTAAACCCCCACATTAACCAAGCACATTTCCTCCAGTTCGACTTACACAAATGTAAAAGCTTCTTGAAAGAGTCAAATAGCAGCAAAAACGAAGTAAACAAGGATTAAAGTGTTACAAAAACGCAACCAAAACGTGACGACAAAGTGACAAGAAAGGCGTCCAAAACTCTCCGACGGATTCAAAACATTTTAAAAGATTTTTTCAGAGGGATTTTAATACCTAATGCCCAGCTGATTTATTCAGTTTTAAAACAAAAAAAACAACAACATTTGAGATCCAAAATCCCCTCTGAAAAAATCTTTACTAATATGTCAATAAAATAAATTATACATTAAATCTGGGTCTATCCATTATTTAGATTTCGTCTCTGAAAATATAGGCAATTTTGGCCACCAAAAAAAGCGACAAATTAGTGACGACAACTTGGCAACAAAGCAGGGAAAAATCTTAGCTCTGTTTTGGAGGACTTAGCTTTCAAATGAGTTGGTTGAGGACCCAACTTGCTTGAATCTCATATGTGGCTGGTTTTGGCAAACATTTCCGTGGAGGCGAGTGGGAGACGTCCCCGCTCCAGTAAAGTTACAGTCAGGTTAGGAGGTGAGCCGCTTGAAGCAAACACACTGGTATTTTCAACAATAAAAATATCTGTACTAAAAATAAAATAACTGCTTGTATTTTATTAGATCAAATGTTACATGGTGTGGCTTTATGTACAGTATTTGAGTACATTTATTTTGTTCCATGAAGGAGCTCACTGAGATTGAAGGTCGATACTATGGATCTACAATACGCTTTTGCTTAGTCAGCTTCAGATGCCCTTGCTTTGGCTCAAGCTTATCTGAATATAACGCTGTTTGTCAAATCGCAACATACAGAAATGGTCCAGCTCTCTGCCCTTTCCCCTGATTTCTCCCACCGGTCCCCAACAACACGTTTTACTTCCTGATTAATTTCTGCAGCTTTAGTTAGTCTCGTGCGCTACACTGGCCCCTTTGTCCAGGCCATTGCTAAACCATTCACTAAACCCCGCTAAACCGTTAGCTGTGTGACCGGCTTTTCCTGTGATCCTTTCAGACGTGGAGCAATTTCAATGCACGTCATTGGGAGGAAAGTAACTGAAACTGTATAACCGGCGTGTCATATGAACCCAGCCCCTTTTTATTTGTATAATCAATGATGTTGACATGGACTAAACAATAATGAGTCAACGATAATGGGTGTGTTTTACAAATGGGTCAGGCTTGTCCGTTAAAGCGAAGACACAATGGGAGTTTGTGATGTTTAGATGTAAATGTTCACCAGATATTTTTGCCCGGTGCAGAGAAGGCAGGCCTGAAAGATTAGGTGTTCTGATCCTTTCTTCTCAAAGTGGGGTCCTGGTGCTGCCTGTGGAGCCTCAGAGGCACAGCTTGAGGGTTTCCAAAATATACAGCATTTTAATCCAACTTTATTTATGTTTGTGCAAAATATAATACATTTGTTTTGTATTAATTATACACATGTATAAAGAAAACATTACATATTATTCCACAAGAGTGAAGTCTTATAGTTATTGGTGTCGCTGGGAATCTTTGAAACCTTAAGACGGACCTGCCGTTCCCTATGTTGGGAATGTCAGTTGTTCGTCTCATCCGTACCGCACCTTGACATGCCTTTTTTTTTTTCTTGAGTGAGCTAGCAGTTTGAGTCAACATTTCCATAATCAGTGGCCAACTTGAATTATTTTTGCTTATTGTTCAAAGCCACTTGTACCTCGACAGACAGTGACAGGATGCACAGGACAAACCTGGAGAGTCACATTCCTGAGTTCAAGCTCACTCTCAAAACCGAGCCTTTACAAATATTACAGTAGGTTTACTGGTGACAACACGTCTGTATTGAAAGATAAATAAAGCTTTAAGGTATTGATGAAGCACATTTCAAAGCCCCTTTTACATCACCCAAACCTCTAGTGTGGTGTTTACTTATATGACTTCTGTTAAAATAAAACTTGAGAGCAACATTTTAGTATTACACGCCACTGGACTTGTTAGACCTTAAATGCAAGGCTTTTTCAAGTCACTTTTTCTGGTGTCAGAGGAAAAAAGGAAACCCTCCCAGAAGCGCTGACTCAGCCAGTACTAGAGTGGACTGTGCACATGCTCAGGAATGATCTGCATTTTTAAGTGCATACAAGTAGTCTATTTGTGTTGTGGACATTTCAATCAACAACCAAATCAATCATTACGATAGCATGCTGCCGTCTTCCAGCTGATATAATGTTCTAAATGTTTGTTTGTTTTGTTTCTACAGTACCAGGTGGCGCAGCTGTATGCCGTAGCAGAGGCCAGTAAAGGAGAGACGGGGGGCGGAGATGGAGTGGAGGTCTTGGTCAATGAGCCCTACCAGAACGGAGACGAGAAGGGACAGTACACCCACAAGATCTACCACCTACAGAGGTAACGACGCCCGTTTCAAAGCCTGGCAATTAAGTGATATGACGTGCGCTCGCTGGAGAAAAAAACTTTTCACACAGTTTACTACAGACAGGTGCGTAGGAGACGAGGAGTTCCGCACACTACCTGCCACTACCTGATAAAAGAACCAAAAGCCTTCAGTGCACAAGAATCTGTTAACCAAGTGACAAATGAAACATTGTTGCTCGTGTCGCGTTGAGAAAAGTAGCTCCTCTTTGCCTTTTCAACATGGTTCACTTCCCACACTGGCCAGCAGAGGTCACATACAGGCACTCACCCATGTTTACTACCATAAATTGCTCAACTAGATGCATACACACACTTTGATTTAAATAGAAAGCTATCCAAACATATTAAAGATTAAAATTAGTGTTGTTCTGCAAGTGTATAGCATTTTCTAACAATCTCTTTATTTGCAGTAAGGTCCCTGGTTGGATAAGGGCATTTGCACCAAAAGGAGCTTTAGAGATCCACGAAAAGGCCTGGAATGCTTATCCTTATTGTAGAACAGGTGAGACTCTCCATTTAAAAATACAGTTTTTTAGGCATTCTACATTATTAAAACATACGTTTATTATGTTGTTGTTTTTTCTTCCCCCATTTCTTTTTATGTGAACACCATTGCTCTTGTAAACCATTTCAGTCCTAACAGTAAGTACTTCTTAAGTAGGCAGGTTAGAGTCAGAGATACAAAAATCATCAGTCCGTCCATCTACTGCTAGTTTGTTGCTAATTTAACTTGCCAATTGCCTCTTTTCAGAATGCATACATGCAGGAGAAATTCACTATTGAAATCATCACATGGCACAAGCCTGACTTTGGCGCAGAGGACAATGTGAGTCAAACAGTTCAAATGTATTCATTGTAAAATACCTCTAATCAGCAATGATTGTGGGGTCAGTCCACAAACAAACTACTGCACTGCAATTGGATTTCTTTTTACAGATTCACGGTTTAGAGGAGGCACAATGGAAAAAATGCAAAGTCGTTGATATTGACATTGCAGTTATAGCTGAACCAAAGGTAAAATTAACTTGGAGGTTTGAACATTCTTATTTTATTTTTTGAGATCGTGAAACTTTTATTATCCGTTTTTTTTTCAGGACTACAAAGAAGAGGAAGATCCAACAAAGTTTAAGTCGAAGAAAACAGGCAGAGGCCCACTGGCACCGGGCTGGAAGGAAGCACTGAAGACTGACACGACGACACCCCACATGTGCTGCTACAAACTAGTGAAGGCCGAGTTCAAGTGGAAGTTGATTCAAGGAAAAGTGGAGAACTACATTCAAGAGGTGCCTTTTCTGAATTTGAAATGTCTAGACTCTTAAACTAAGTTGGTCCAGGAGAGAAATTCCTTGGTCACATAAATAACAAAAAAAATCTTTGAACTTTTTTTTACTTTATGGAGTTAAAAGTAAATGGAGTAACATTAAGATGTATGCTCAAAACTGATTGTTTGTTTGTATACATTTGTACGTATATACAAATGTGTATATTTGTATATACACATTTTAAAGTCAAATTAAATGCAAAGTTATTTATTAAATGTAATATTCTTTAACCCCAATGGGGGCAGCATTCAGTGTGCCTGAGGATCAAACGTACTGAGTGTTGCTAGCTAAGGCGTCTCTAGCCCTGTGAATTATTACACTTTATTTGATTTTATACATTTTTTTTATTAAAAGCAGCATAAGCGACTCATTGTTTTTTACATCGTGGATTCTGATCATGTCTGCTCGAAAATTCCCTTCATTATGAAGTGCTCAACCAGAAATAGAGCTGCTTCTGTTCTCTGCACCTCCCAAAGCTTCCATGAGAGGGCGACAGACACAAATCCATCTGTGTTCACATTAATGCGCACAAAGTGTCTCCATACCATCATCATCATCGTCAATTATAAAATGCAAATGCAAAGAAATTCCAAAGCTTGATTAAAGTCTCACACATACGACCATTTCTCCATGCATTGTGTTTCCGTTATGAACGATGTTTTTGAGTGGTCTCATTATGTACTCGTTTGCCATTTCAGGCAGAGAAGAGGCTGTTCACAAACTTCCACAGAAAGCTCTTCTGCACTATGGACGATTGGAGTGGAATGACCATGGAAGACATCAGAAGGATGGAGGAAGAGACCAAGAAGGAGCTTGATGAGGTCAGTTCTGAATTAAACTTCAGTTTTCTCTTATGGAAAACTGGTGCCACCCATAGCAATTTACTTTTAACGTCTTTAACTTTAGAAGTGAACCTAGATCCTTTTCTAATCCTAACTAAATGCTTTTTTACTATACACAAAAACAAATCAGAATCAGTTTATTTTCCATTTGCAGTGTAGATCCTTTTGAACCTATAAGTGCAGTTTCTTTTAACCACTTTAACTTTACAGATGAGGGCGAAAGGAGAAGCCAAAGGCACAACAGATGACAAATAACTTCAGTGAGCAAATATTCATTTCCAAGTTTGTATACAGAACTTTTTATTATGTATTACGTTTATTTAGACTTTGTCTATTTTTTTTCCCCCAGACTCTTCATTCACAAAGCCCCCACAGCTCTCCTCTCAACCGTCATCGTACCAGTCAACCGATATGCACTGCTCACCATCTCCATACCACACTGCCACTGACACTATTATTTTAAATAAAAGTGTGCCTTTGACATAGTGGTGTATTTTTGCACAACATACAAATGCAGTTGATCAAGTTGCTGTCATTAGCCTATCAGTGTATTGGCCATGGTCTTTGGCATTTGAGATCAGGGAGTCACAGTTTAAATCTTAAAATTATATTTAGTTTTTTATTGTCTTTGTCTCGAGTTTATTTCTGATGTTCTATGTTTACAACACAGGGCAGTGTCTGTAAGAATTATACTTGTAACTATGAGGCATTGTGATTAACACCAATTATTTAACAACAAAGAAAGTGCTGGATGTTTTGTCTTGTAAGATCGAGAGGTGATAATTGTAGAAAATGCAAACAACTTCAAAGACTTTGCACTTTTGTTTGTATTTGATTACAGTCTGGTGGTTTTATTGTGCGCAGTTGCAATAATGTGTAATGTATTCATGTCATTTTTTTGTGTGTGAGTATGCATACCTCTAAATGAAATGGGTGCTTGAGTCAGTGAACTGTGTCTCACAAACTCTGTGTTCGAACAATCTGTCATTGTGAACACAATGTTGGCCTTGAAAAATAAAACCTAAAGTGCTTTTATTATAAGAATGTGTTTTGTTTTAATGGAAAATTGCTTGCATAGGGCTGCAGAATTTGTCAAATAAACAAACGTTACACATGTAAATGTTTAACCTCTCAACCCCCACCTTAACCTTTTTCCCAATTCAGCTTTACCCAAATCTAAAAGCTTCTTGACTGGAGTTTACAGCCTATAGGCCAGGATAACGCCTCATTTGAAAGATAAGAGCTACAAAACTCCTATTAAGTTTTGTCATTTTTATGTCTTGCCACATTTGTGCTACTTTTTTGATGATTTGTTAGTTTTCGTTGCAATTTTGTCACATATTCTGTGAATATTTGGCCACATTTCGTTTGTTAGTGTAATGTAACGGTGATGAAGTAAAATATGTCCAAAACATGTAAAAAAAATAATTAAAAAAAGCAACAAAAACGAAATGTCTTTCAAATGAGGCGTTACCCTGGCCTATAGGCTGTAAGCTCCAGTCCAGAAGCTTTTAGATTTGGGTAAAGCCAAACGAGCGAATGTGCTCGGTTAAGGTGGGGGTTAAGGGTTAACATATTGTTATGACACATATAACACAGAATTAAAGCTAGATAGATCAGTTTTTACAATCATGGCCTAGAAAAAAAATGTATTTGAATAGTACTATATTAAAACAAAACGGAAAGCATGTCCTGTTTTATCATGATGCGTCCTGACCTTTAATTTGAAAATGGTGCTTTTATTTTGAAACATCCCCTGTTCCGGGGGAAGAACAACATTAGCCTCTGAGAGGTGCTCAACCTACGCATCTGCAGCTTGTGTTTTTACTGTACATTTGTTTACCACGAAAAAAGGAAACGATCAAACGAGCTGCACATCCACGATCATACCTGTTACAAGGTACAATTATGACAGCATTGGTGCTCGTAGATGTACATGTTTTGGTTGAGTTAGCTGCATGAGATGAACTGTAAACATCAACAAAGTTAAGTGAGAATGATATAGCTTTTTGGTACTATGTTACCTGGTGACGAGCTAATTTTTTAATCTATAAGATCTGTCTAAAACATAAAGCAATTATTTGATGACCAAAGTTAAATTGTAGTTGCCCTGCATGTGTAGGCTTGAACTGGGAGAATGTATCATCACCGTTTGGTAATGTCCACTTGTTTCAATAGTTCGGTATTGTCTTGCTTAAGTACACACTTCAAATGATTCCCTGCTACAGTTGTCTTGTAAAATAGCCAAATAACGTAAAATAGATGTTTTTTCCAACCGTGGAATTAATGTGGTAGCAAAGACTTCCCTTTTCACAGGATCGTTGTATTTTCCAGGTGCCATCATCATCATCATGGAGGAGACAGAGGAACAGTCAGATGACACTTCAACAAAAGAGAATCATGGAACAGACACTTTCAGGTTAGACATATTTTGCATTTATTTTTGTTTATTATTTTGCGACTCCTTTTACTACAACTCCTACTGTTGTTATTACTGCTACAATTACAGTTACTACAGTTACATTCTCAAATGGAAGTCAACTGATGTTTCTGCTGCTGATTCAGGAATGATGGTCATTTTAATGACTAATGTTCTCTGTGTAGTAGTAAGAAGCGAATTAAGCATATTAAGCAAGAATATGAAGGTGCAATGAATTTGTTCTTATTTTACTTGGTGATTGGTTGGGAGGTGTAGAAGAAGAAGAAGAAGAAGATCTTTATTTATATAGCGCCTTTCACAGACATGGTCACAAAGCGCTTTACATGAGAGCATTTTACATTCACTCCATACTTGGTGGTGTTTCCCCTGGGGGAGACTGACAGAAGTGCTGTCGCAATTGCACACATCTGCGCCAACGGTCCCTCTGACCACCTCCATGCACACATCATTCATCCTGGCCTATTGTACATGTTTTTGGTGGTACGGGAAACCGGAGTACCCGGAGGAAAAATACGATAATACGATTATTTAAGCCATAATTAGACAATTATTGGATGCATTTTATTTTTTTTATTGGTTTATTTGGTCGGGACTGAGCATGTTAATGAACATACATGGGTCTCATGCATGTAAACACGCCACACCAGATTGTAGCCATGGGCTGATTTGCATCCCTTTTTCCCCCATGAGCACTCTCGATCATCCTGGCCTATTGTACATGTTTTTAGTGGTAGGGGAAACCTACGCAGACACGGGGAGAACATGCAAACTCCACACAGAAAGGCCCCATCCCTGGTGGGAAACGAACCCGGACCTTCTAGCTGTGTATGAACCATCTCGGGCCCTGAGAACTTCAGGGAGGGGTCTCCTGGTGGTTCCCAGAGTCAATAATAAACACGGTGAGGCTGCGTTTCAGTTTCATGCAGCTAAAATCTGGAACAGTCTTCATGAGGATGTGAGACAGGCCTCAACTCTGACAATGTTCAAATCCAGGCTGAAAACAGCTCTTTTTACCCGTGCATATGAAAACTGAAAGTATTTTATCTGCACTCTTGCCTTTTACTGTCATTGATTAACTTTATGTTGATGTTTTATTGATTGATTTGATCTGTTTTCTTGTAATTTTATGCAACTGTGAAGCACTTTGAATTGACTTGTGTATGAATTGTGCTCTACAAATAAACTTGCCTTGCCTTGCCATTTATCCTAATCTGGTGCACTTTGAGATTTGAAAATGTAATATTTGAGACTAGGGCTGGGTACTGTTAAACGATACCAGATTGGTATTGAAAAAAAAAAAGTTTAGGCACTACCAGAACCTACGTTTTTTTTGTTTTGTTTCCCTAATGTTTATTTTTCACATTGTTTTTTGTTTTTTTGTTTACAGTTTTTCTTATTTTTGCTCATTTTTTCTTGTTTAAACAAATTTTTTTTTTTTACTAATATTTTCCCTATTTCCCCCCCATTTCCCCCTCTAATTTTATTCCCACTTTTCCCCTGTTTTTGCCCCATTTTTATTGTAAATATATTGTACATTTGCAGATCTTCCACACATTCTTGTTCTGTTTTCTGATTCTAGACAAAAAATTTAGAAGAAAAAGTATTGTTCAGGTATCGGTATCGAAAACCAAGTATCGTTAAAATACTGGTATCGGAAAAATTGTACCCAGCCCTATTTGAGACCCCCTCCATTGGGCACATTTTACATAGTATTAGCGGCATAACTAGAGGACTTAAGATTGTGACATCTTTATCATTGTTTGCCAGTCTCAAAAGCAGTCTCTACTCTGGCAGCAGGATTAGATTTCTCAACAAAGACCTCCTTATGCGGATTGAAATTATATTGTGCCACTGAGTTTTCTTTGCATGGATTGGGGCTCCACGATTTCTCAATGTTTTTTTTCTCCCTTCTTTCTGTTGAGACATTTTTACAATAGGATTAAGGGATTGTTTCACGCACACAGACAAATTAACCAATTCTCTAACTCACTGAGTTGGCTAATTACAAATCCCACTTGTACTGCACAACTTTGCTTTGAGTCGATTTCTTCTCGGTCTCCGAAACATCAGTCTGTTGTCCTTCTGCACCCCTGCTTTTTACTGTTCTTTCTGAAGACAGTTAGTTTTGGTTGTACTGGAAAGAAGAGACAGACTTTTACTATGGATGAAATTAATCGCCTTTTTGGAAATATGGGGCGCGTTCGGTCCGACAGCATGGCCAGTGATGCCACGCAGTCGACGGGCAGCAGACTGGTGCTGAGGCAGAGGCTGCACCAGCTCCTCACCTGCGTGGAGGACCTAAGCCCCAGAGATGAGCTCCACGAGAAGGTGGCCAAGACTTTGGATAACGCCTTTTTGGTCTGCGGCAAAAGAGCCAACAAACACAAAAAGGACAGCTTCAGGTAGCGCTAACTGGTTGGTGGGAATTGTTTTGGTTCTGATGCGATAGAGATTTCAACAACGTCATTTATCATTTGACAGGATTGTTTTAATAAAATAGTGCAATAATGTTGTTATTAAATGTCGCTGTTTTTTCTCATCATGCAGCCCTACTTGGCATTCGTCTTAAATTTAAGTTAGTGGTATTTTGTTTTACTCTACTGTTGACCAAATGTGCAAATGTTTCTCGTAATTGCTTGCAAAATCTTTCTCTGCCCGTTGTGGGGCACACAATTGATGCCTTCATTCTTAACTGACTGCTTTTCTTGTGCTGTGAAGGATGATTTTGCTGCTTTGTCACGGCGTAATTGGCTTTATTGCTCTTCGTGAAAGAGCCTGTTATTTCACGTCAAAAGTTGTATTATTTCACAAGCCTCCAATGATTAATGCAATCCGTTTTGGTGTAAGTGGAAAAGCTTTGGTATTGTTTGTTAAAACTTAGAGTTCTGTTGGCTAAAGTGCCTCCAGTGTCTCAGGAGTCACACTTGCTAATCTAACATTGAGTGCATTTCTGTGCTGTTTTGCCTGCAGGCTTCACATGGTGACGTGGAACGTGGCCACAGCCGACCCTCCCGACGATGTGTCTTCACTTCTCCATTTGAATTCACCAAAGAGTCCAGACCTCTATGTTATTGGGTAGGCCGTCATGACTTCTAAGGAGAGTAATGATGATGCGTTTGCTGCAATGTTCCAATCTAGAGAATGACAAGGCAAAGGTAGATGGTTTGCTGTTATGACACAGCGATAATGCATAGTCATTTTAACCAGTACATTTTGATTCAGTTTTACACTATGGACAGGCCCATTTCATAGTCAGAGGTTAGCTCACTTGTAAAGTTATTCACCTTTGCTTCAGGCTTTGTAAGATCGCAACCTTTACCTTTTCACGCGGGGTTTCACACGCACGATCTGGGCCGAATGCATCTTATACAAATTATACAAATACCCACTTTTTAAACTTCTTCAGCCCTCCTTGTCAATTTTTTTACTGACTTTCATAGTGTTGTGTGAAGCCGCTCGAGTTGACCACTTTGAGCTATTTCTGAGGGGTGTCCATGTCCAACATCAAATCTATCTTCCTGTTACAAACCAATAGTAGAGATGCATGAAGTTTTTTCTGATTTCAAGTCAATATTTTGATCCACTCAGTCATTTTCATTTCATTTATTCCTTTATTTTAGGCTGTGGCACAGAGAATACAAGGCAGACAACAGTGCACGTGTAAACATAATGAACAATTCTGCCTAAAAGGGAGTGGGAAGAAGAAACTTTTGTCTCAGCTATCATACACAGCAGCCCAGACTACTTCTGCAGCCCAGTTAAATGCCTATAGGCCTTTCATATCCCAACTGTGCGAGTCTGTCATTAATTTTAAAAAGTGCTCCCGACTCTCCCGAGCTCGTCATTGAACTGGAAAAAAATCGGACAGTATATTTCTAATAAACATTTAGTTGTATTAATAGTCTGGGCAGGAAATGTGTGCTCTGCTTTTGATCTCTCCTTCCCCCATTGCTTCAGGGCAACCTGCCTGGAGCAGTCGGCTCTGAAAGCTCAGTGAAGGCCCATCCAAAGCCCTTTTCTCCCCCCTCCCCCTTTATGAAGAAGCGATCACCAGATAATGGCCTTGAAGCGACACCTCTTGAAAACAGAAAGCACTGTTCTGTAATTAGCGCTGAGTAATAGGATACAGTAGCAGCTGGTTAATAATGTACGATGTGTCAGTCTGCAGGAGGTGTACTCTGGCCCGCTCCGATTCGTGTCCGACTCTGTGTTTGACGATCCATGGAGCCACCTCCTCATGTCCACGCTGGCCTCGCGAGAATACGTCAAGGTACTGCCCCACATTATATGCTTGCTTTCCATGTTGTTGTTTAATGTATGTATGATTAACCTTTTAACCCCTGCCGTAACCATATTTTCTCCAGTTCAGCTTTGCCCATATCTGAAAGTTTACAGTCTATTGTTTATTTTGTCACGCTCCTTTGCTGCATTGTCATCCTCGTTTCCGTATAATTTTTGTCGCTATTTTGTGCTCTGTTCAGGTGGGGGTTAAGAGGTTAATGGGATAATGTGGGCAAACTGGGAAAACATCACTTACATACAGTTGTTGTGTGTTGCAGGTCGCCTCTGTCCGAATGCAGGGCCTTTTGCTGCTGTTCTTCTCCAAACTGCGGCATGTCCCGTTCATCCGAGACGTCCGCACCACGTACACAAGAACGGGCATGTTTGGTTACTGGGTAAGTAATGCAAATGCCTGATGAGTGTGTTATTTTGATAGTCTGTATAAAAGGTCAGTGTATACAGACCCTTTGTGAAGTTATAACGTTAAACCCTCATCAAAAACCGCGGACAAAAGAAGGAAACTATCGACGCTGAAGTGTATGATGTAGTTCTAAAAGCCTGAATGAAGGCTAAAGTGATTGTTCTCTGTTTTTAGGGTAACAAAGGTGCCGTGTCGGTTCGTCTGTCCTTCTATGGCCACACACTGTGTTTCCTCAACTGCCATTTGGCGGCTCACATGAAGTACGCCACAGCCCGAGTCAACGAGTTCGAGTACATCATGGAGACGCAGACGTTCGAATGTGAGAAGGACCCCAGTGTCCTAGACCACCGGTAAACAAACGCTTAATAATTCATCCTTTTCATTTGGCGTCATAAAAGCTCATAGTTTAAAGGGGAACAATGCGTAAAATTTATATAAATAAACTATGTAGTTGTTTAGAAAGTAACAAAGGTAAAAAAATTGCATATGTTTTTTATAATCGCAATATACAGTATCGTTATGCAATTTTGTACAATACTATATGGTAACAGTTTTACAGGTCGCGAGTTCCATGCATAGGTACAGGGAACAGGGAAAGTAGTTACACATTTTAGTACCGGTAATTACACATTAAAGCACAACGTTTAATAAAGGTGTCCAAAGTGTAACAACTGTATACAATGTGTAACAAAGGCTTTTAATGTCATTTTTAATGCCCAAACACTGTACATTTTAACACATAAAAAAAATTGGTGCATATTTGCATATAGGGGTGGGAACCTCTGGGTACCTCATGATTTGATGCGATACGCGATATATGGCTTAACGATTATTTCATGATACACCGATACTGCAATAATCGATATATTGCACCAAAATCACAATTAAAAAAAAAACATGCTACTAACCTTTATTTTAACATACTACATATTATTCATCATTTACGTTTCTTTTCATGTGCTTTGTACCCTTTTTTCTGTGTCTATAAATGAAATGAAGGACAAAACTGTAAACTTTTGAGCAAAAAGAAAATGTAAATGTCAGCCAAAACTGTAGCTGAATATGTTTTAACCCATAGTTTTTGTATTTTTGATGAACTTGTACGTTAGAAGTTGTTGAGTAATGTCATCATTTTACGAGAAATTTAGATTTCATGCCACTTTGAATCCAATTTAATGCTTGAAGACATGTAAGGCCCTGATTTTGGCACGATTGAATGACTTTTAATGCTTTTTAATGCCCCACGGAAGCCCCGTAATGTGTAACTACACAGCGCGGGCTGTAAACTAAAGTGAGAGGCTATGTGCACCTTTATTACACCTTGTATCCCTTTGTTACACGTACAGCTTTATGTTGTACACCTCAGTTATTAAACCTTGCACTTTAATGGGTAATTACCTGTACATGTGTAATTACTTCTAGTTACCTGTACCTACACATGGAACACACGGGCTGTAATCTAAAGTGTTACCCAATATATTGATTATCGCAGTATTGGCGTATTGTGAGGTTATTGTTATCGTGAGCCATGTGGATCATGAATCGTATCGAATCGTAAGGGTACTCAGAGGTTCTGGCTCCTAATAACAAACATAACCTACGTATTGAACACAGAAGTGGTTTAAGTCCATAAACCGCACACTTATATCACATCCTCTTTTTGTTTCAGGTTAGTCTTTTGGTTTGGTGACCTCAACTTCCGCATTCAGGACCATGGCATGCATTTTCTCCGCTCCAGCATCAATAGTCAAAAGTACAACTTACTCTGGAGCAATGATCAGGTTAGAAAGTGCACTTTATTTTTCTCCATTTTGTTTTGTTAAGTACAGTATATGGGCCCATCTAATTCTACCTTTAGTCTCATTTCTGGTGTATCTGACCTAAGTCGTTCACAGTCTGCACACACAAAACTTTATCTCCAAAACATCTACAAGAACCATCTGCTTCATGGTCATATGTAAGTCTAATTCTGTCCATTCCGTGCTATAATTCCCACTTCTATATTTTGTATTATAGTTGATGATGATGAAGAAGAAAGTTGAAGCGCTGCAGGAGTTCGAAGAGGGGCCTCTAGACTTCCAGCCCACGTACAAATTTGACCTCAACTCTGATACTTACGACAGCAGGTACAGTAACTTCTCTTATGCATCTCATTTTACAAATTTCAGCAATTTCAATCATTTCTCAAGTAAAACAAAACAAAACATACTGCTTTATTTGACTTTCACAGGAGCGACAGGACATGGTTTTTCTTTAAGTAAGAAAGACAAGTCAAACCTAACTAAATATCACTAACTTTTGTCAGTAACACTAAATAATACTGCCTGCACATAGGTAATTATTAGAAGCCTGATGTGATGGATCTTTCGCCTTTTCCACTAAAATGGATTTAAAACATAAATTGCTGGACACAAATTGGCTTACTCTGACAATGTATCGAAGTTTAAAAAATACCCTGGCAGAATCTTTTTTTCAGAGAATATGAATGATGACACAAATAGTGGTTGTGCGAAGCCGTTTATGGTCAAACAACTGAGTTTACTTTTCTTTTTTTCTTAAATAATAATGACCCTGATCAAAAGTTTACATACCCCAGTTTTTACTACTGTGTATTGCCCCTTTAACGTCAATGACAGCTTGGATTCTTTTGTGGTAGTTGTGGATGGGACTCTTTATTTCCTCGGATGGTAAAGCTGGCCATTCTTTTTGCCTCAAAGCCTCAAGTTCCTGGGCTGTCTTGCATGAACTGTACATTTGAGATCTCTCCAGAGTGGCTCAATGATACTGAGGTCAGGAGACTGAGACGGCCACTCCAGAACCTTCACTTTATTCTGCTGTAGCCAGTGAGAGGTCGACATGGCCGTGTGCTTTGGATCGTTGTCTTGTTGGAACGTCCAAATGCGTCCCATGCGCAGCTTCCAGGCAACTCTTCCTCCAGTATTCTTTAATAACATGGTTTGTCTCTGTGCTGTTTGGCATATTGTAAGCGGATACTTTGTGGCATTTGCAAAGTAATGGCTTTCTTCTGGCGACTTGGCCATGCCTCCTTATTACCTTTAGTGGCCATTCGAACCCGTTTGTGTCAACTTGCGTGCAAATTATCAGGCCAAGATCACAACGGTATGTAAACTTTTGATCAGGGTCATTTTTTTCTTTTAAATGGCTTCGCACAACCACTAACTATGAGTGAAAAAAAAACCTTTGTGTGTTATCATTCATAATATATTCTGAAAAATCAACTTCTGCCAGTGTATGTAAACTTTTGAGCACAACTATGTACAAAAATAATTTGGATATACAGTACCCTTTGGTGGTTTCCAGGCAAAAACGTTAGTCCTTGAAAAACTAGCATTGCAGACTCATAGACTAGAAGTATTCATGCACTAACATGTGTGTCTCCTCACCTTTATTGTTAGTATTAAGAGTTTTTCTAACTTAACCAGAACAAACCTAGTCGTTTATTAATATATGCTCACCTTTCAGAAAAGATCCATGCTCATGTATTTACCGTCTGTAAAATGTTATACCACTAAATCGCCAACATTCTGATCTTTAGTATCAATAACGGCAACTCCTTTGTCATTCCTCACACCTCCATTCAGCGGTAAGAAGAGGAAGCCAGCCTGGACGGATCGGATTCTGTGGCGGCTGCGTCCCAAACCCTCTCCCCGCGAGGACGAGGGCAGCGATAACGGGCTCAAACTGGGCTCCGCGCTTCTGAAGGAGCTGGACAAGTTCACGGAGTTCCCCCTGAAGATCACGCAGGAGCTCTACACCAGCCGCATGGAGTACAGCATCAGCGACCACAAACCCGTCATTGGGGTCTTCAGTCTGGAGGTGAGACGTGCTTTGGCTAGCAACGCTCAGGTCCTGGGTTAAATTGACATTGTTCGACTTTGTACCAGACATTTCCCATCATTCCCTTTTAAACGGAATGGATACGAATGTTAAGATATGTTTATATTTTCTTTGTGACAATACAAATTACAATTACAAAGCGTTCATTTTGATTTGGCTGCTGCTGCTTGTGTAAACCCTGTCATTTGTTTCGGCATCATTGCAGTTGAGGAAAATGTACGAGACGCCGCTGGTGCGTTTGTGGCCAGAAGGCGATTGGAGCGCTGACATCGATGCCATAGTCTTCTACAGCCCACAGCAGCCCTTCCCCTCCAGCTCCTGGGACTGGATAGGCCTCTACAAGGTGGGCTCGCAGACCAGCTTCTCTCAATATACTGTAACAACGGATCTTTATCTTGCATCTGTGTACTTCCTTTTCATCTGCATGTCCGAATGTGCACTCTTATTTGTTACAGTGACTTTCTGCATATTAGATAAATAATCAGTGAACTTTGAAGCATGTAGGTGAACTCGACTGGCTATTTGCAAGTATTTCAATATTTATCCATTCAAGATCCAAACCAGAACGCTCAATAACACAGAATCAATAGAAAGACAAAAAATTCGAATACGTTTATTGTCAAGACTATGTTCCACTCAGCTTAAACCCTCCCGAGAAACTCCAGGACACAGCAGATTTACTTCCATAAAGTTTACTGGGAATCTTGTAAAACTGTAACAGTGTCTATATTAATAACCTTCACCTCCCGTCTTAACCATAGACATATTTCTCCAGTTCAGCTTCACCCAAATCTAAAACGTCTCGACTGGAGTTTACAGCCTGTAGGCCAGAGGAACGCCACATTTGAAAACTACAAAATTGATTTAAACTGATCTTGCGTTTTTGTCATGTTATCATTGCTTTTTTTTTCTTCTCTTTTTTTGTCACCATTTCCTCATTTTGTTTGTTGCATTTCTGTCATATTTGTGTAGTTTTTGTTGCTGTTTTGACGCTTTTTTTCCAGGAGCTTTTAGATTTGGGTAAAGCCAAACTGGAGAAAATGTGGTCTGTTCAGGTAGGGGTTAAGAGGTTAATCAAACCCAGAAAATACAGTACCTAAACAAATAATGCGGCTTAACTATGCAGCTTATATGATAAAACACAAACAAGCACAAAGCTAACTAGCCCAGCACAAAATAATGTTTCACAAATCAAAATGAAGTGATAACCTAATCTTACACGATGGTAAATACTTACAGCTGATGCCTTAGAGCAAAAAGGGGGAAAGAAAAAGCGTCAAATAGGAACAGATGATAAAGAGGGCTCATACGTGGCTGAAGCTAATCACTACATGGCCATTGTACTTCCTGTTTCCTTATCATGCATTGCTGCAATGTTTACAAAGAAAAACAACCTAAACTGAACTGCTATGACAAAGTAAAAACACATTTTCAAGTGGCGTAAAGTTTATTGTTGTGTTTCACAGGTTGGCTTCAGCAGCGTAAGCGACTACATCACTTACACGTGGGTCAAAGACAACGAAGCGGCTTTCAACGATGAGCTCATGCAGGTAGAGACTCCTCGGCTTCTAGACCCCACAAACATTACAAAATGAATGAAAGAAATTCACCTTTTATCTCAATATATCGCCAAATGATCATTACCACAGCCATAGTTTACAACTGAGGTCTTCCATCTGACTGAGAATTACACATTTGTGCTAGCACAGCCTAATTTATTTCAATTTTAGCCTTGAATTGGTTTACATTTCATATTTTTGTTTTGACACACTTTGATTTAAAAAAAATAGAAGGCTTTCTGTAATTGCAATATATAACTCTGTGTTGAAATGGTTTTGGAAAATATCTTAAACATATTGTTATCACAATATACCAGTTCATTTATCAATTATTGTCATTGTTTTCTCATATCATGCAGCCATGTTCACATATTGACTCAAATATATTTTGTGTGCAAGATGTTCATCAGTAAAGAGGAGATCCCAGTCCGCGGAGGAGACTGTGTGCTCTGTTATTACTCCAGTACGTTACGGAGCATTATAGGGATCAGTGAACCATTCAAGGTGAGGAGTTGTTTATGTCGATGTAAGAATCAACCTGAAATATTGGTCAATTATTTATGCTAATGATGTGTGGTCCAAAACTGAAGAGGGAAGGTCAATATTTGGGCTGGATGCCAGAGATGGGTGCAGCAGTCACGTTTTTTCTCAAGTACAAGACGTGTTTATAAGTCATTTTACTCAAGTAGATCATGTGTCATTTAAATACCAAAATAAAAATTGTAGTAATTGGTAAACAAATACTACTTTTTATTGGTTTGCAAATAATGAAAAAGGCAGCGCATAAGTTTTAAATTTGTTAGTGGTGGGCCAAACTTATTCCTAACTCTTTTTAATGCATTTCAAACATCCCAGAGAGATGCATTTAAATGAGTTTTCACAACTTTCGGGGAGCAGCACTGTCACGAGAGAACATCCCCTTCCGCTTGGCCATTTATAGCTCAGGGACCCGCCCCCAACAAGCAATACCCAATCAGGAACAATCACATAGAGTACCTGATAAGAGCACCCAATAATCACAAATATCAAAAATATCATGCCTTCACAGCGCATATAATTAAGCCTTCAATTCCATAATTATTACAAAATTATGCAGATTATTTTACAATCAAGAACTTCAAATTCTGACATAATGAAATATAATTAATCATTAAATCCACAGTACGCAAAGGTCTTTGTTCCTTAAATGTCTGCTTTCTTATACATAAAGCTAAAACCATTTTGATTCCACAACAAGAAAAAAAACAAATACAGAGTCTTTAAGTACTTTGTAATCGTTGCAAGTGTTTTCTGAAAACTCCAACTTCAAAGAAATGTATTCATCGTTTTCTTTTTTTATGATAAAAGGGGGCGGGCAGTGGATGTTAAACTCACTCTCACAATCTCCGCCACATCCCGATTGTCTCTAAGTGCAGTAGCTCAGATGCATGTCATGTCTGTTAATGGCTATATTCTTTGTCGTGTAGGTTTACGAATCTAAAGTGGCTTTAGAGGAGGGACTGATGCCTGAAAATCTCAATGGACTCGATCAAATTGTGTCCGACGAGTTTTGGAAGTGAGCCGTGGGACGCGAAGAGGAGATCACACTGAAGAACAAGGTTATGAAGAAGAGGAGTGATCTCCATATGTGTGAAGTAGGACCTGACTGAATAACATAAGTATGTTGCAGAATGTTGTGGCAATTGAGGCCCTTTTTAAAAATATATTTATAATTAAATATCTAGTTACTGTCAATTTTGAATTGCTGTAAAGAAAAGTACTGTTAAAATTGGTTGTATCTGAGTGACTTAAACACATCCATTTGCCCTATGAAATGTATGAGCTGCTACAAATCACAAAATAGGAAAAGGGAAATTACATTGGTTTATTGGTTACTTTAATAACCATACCTGAGTGACAATACAATACCAACAATACTCATCAAAATGGGATGATATTTGAAATGTTGGCCATAAAAGGTCCAGTTTCATCGATCAAGTGTCCCGGATGATTTCTCATTTCCAAGTCTTACAATGCTATTGGAGTGAACTACAATACCAATGCATTTGTTCGTTATTTGACAAGATTTGCAGTTGCCCAACTAACTTCCACAATTGCAACTTTTTAAGTTATAAACCCAATTATAAGTCAATTATTTTACTGTTTTGTTTCTATGAATTTCTGTTGTGGAAAACACCACACATTCGCCCAGTTTGTTGTTGCTGGATCAACTTGTTATGTTGTATTGCTAGATTTTATATAACTTAATTTACAGGTGTAGGTTGTTTTTGAGAGCATTTCACATTTGTTAAGAGCTTGTTTTGCCTGTTATACCCTGCTTTCACTCTGAGTGGTTATACATTTAAATATCTTACCTACTGTTTTAGCACAATGAGTGAATCCCTTGTTATTTCTCAAGACGTCCTGGAAACGGAAAGCAACTGCAGCTATTGAAAGCTTCTGGACCAAACTACTGTAATACAAAGCGTATGTTGTTAAACTATATTGTTAAGGAGTATCTAGGTATATATGACTCTTGACAAAATGTGAAAACAGTTTTTGAGAAGTGCCTTGAACATGGCTTTATATTGCACTCTGGTGCATGTCAATAAATACAATAAATAGTATTAAAAAAAGATTTGATCAAATGTATTTAATTTTGACATTGACGGGATGCATTGGCTCTTATCTTCCCTTATACGCAGAAAAGATCTACAATCGCTGATTTTACACTTAATATATCCTTTAGAGTTCATTAAAAATGTTTCTTCGTAATAAATTAGATTTAACTTTTTTACTTGGGCGACAAGAAATAAAAGCCCTTTCTCATTTATTAATATGCACCTGTTGCGCTGTATGTTGCTCAAAATGTGTGCAATTTGTAACAAGAGTAATTTTTCTATTTCCGAAGCAACCATTAAAGTCCATATTCTTCATATTTAAGATGTACGACAAATTAATTGTTGCTCAGTTAAATTTTTGAGAGTCACCTTATTCATCTAATGCATTTGCTGTTAAAGGTACAGACACAGCTTTGCAAAAAGAAATTCATGATTGCTCCATTTTAGTTCTGTTTTTAAGAGTCACCTTATTTATCAAAAAGCTATTGCAGTTGCTGTATTTGCTAAAATAAATCCAAATGAGTCCTAAGTCATGTGTTTTGTTTATTTCTATCTTATCTTTTACAAAGCAAGAAAGATGTGCATATATACATACTATAGTATAGTCATTTATCTTTAGTCTTTGGTACTCTAAGCTTATATAATTATGTAAACTTTTCAAACAAATTCAACATCCTGCACCAACTTTAAACTGTTTTTAATCATTTGCATCATCAGTTGTGTGGGCACTGGGCAGTTTGCTTAATTTGGGATTATCAGACATTTGTAGCAGCATCTTCTCTGTGTTTAAGGATTTTGTGCAGTTTACACTTGCCCTGAAATCACACAATAGTTAATTTAGAAGTTGTGTTGAATTGTAATGGTGGCTTCTATTGTGTGTAGTAACATGGATTACCTCATGCCAGCGCAGCGTGATATGGGGCAGGAGTAGCTGACAGAAGGGGCAGGTGCCAAGTTCCTGCGGGTCCTTTGTTTGGTGCCAGGACGCTCCTCCGTTTGGTGTGTTAGTCTGGGGCTGGCCCTGGAGGAGGTTTCTGAGTCGGAGAAAATCTGCTTCGCTGACGTTTTCATCATCTGATGATGAATCCTCATTATTCCACCGGGGGGCAGCAGTGCACCTCATCTTGAAGAAGACAGAGAAATGTAAATATTAGGCCCAGTGGAGGACACACTGGGCCAATAAAACTGAAATAGACAGATTTCACAAAGCAAACACTCTAGTATATAAAGATCAAAAATGAGTTCTCAGAGAGGTTTATGGCTGAGTGGGGTCCGCAAGGAAAAAATACTAAAAGATGCCTCGTAGTGCCCCCTCAAACAGGCCTTTTAGATGATTTTTGTAAATGTTATTTATCCATTCAAAATGAATTGTGCACATCAATAAAGTTAGATAAAAATAATCCTTTGCAGTGTGCTGGTGTGGTCAATTGGTAAGGAGCAGAGCATGGGCATGAGCGTCATTACTGTGCTGAGAGTGTGAGTTCAAGTCCCACCAGTGTCAGTGTCAGTGTTCTGTAGGCAGCTGCACTCTGTTAAATTCCAATTTAGGAATGATGAAAAAAAACACTTTAGTTTAAAACTACTTAAAATTCCTGTGAGAAAGTGGGGATTGAACTAGTAATCTTTGAATGGAAGACAACACGCATTTACCCAAACGATTGACACACTGAGCTACTGCTGTCTTCTACCAACAGGCTTTAGATGTCAATGATCTAAGCAAAAATAAACAGTGTACATCCATAAAGTGAAGTAAAACAACACTCATGCCTGAGCAAAGCCCTGTGGTTGAGTGGTAAGTTGTGTGCCTTAAAATGCCCCTCATGATTGAAAAATGTGGATTCAAGTCCCACTTGTGTCATGGAGCAGCTGTGTCCATTACTGCCTGTGTGAGTTCTCTGTAAGCAGGAATGTTTTTGTGCAATTGAGCCATAATAAACAACACTTTACTATAAAACTACTTTCTGTTAAGACACTTCAGACATTGGATGCTTGGCCTGGTGCGCACCAGGCAATGTCCAATGTGGGCATCCAATGTCTGGTGACCCACATGGATGCTCCACCTGGTGGACCATCCAGGGTCTGAGCCACTGTCCATCTGTCCATCTGTATCTTTGCTGGAGCTGAGGTGTCCAACCTGGGGTTTGAACTCACAGGCTGGGTCACTGGCTGTTCTCGTCTTCTGTCCAGGTGCTCTACACCCTGAGCTAAAGCCACCTCCAACCAGAACCTCAAAGAACGAAGTTAACCGCGAAAGGAACCTCACTCACAGTATTGAAAACTTGTGTTACTTTCTGATCAGTGTCTGTAAGAGAGTGGGAATTGAACTCACAGCCTTTGAATTTAAAACAACACTCTCTTAACCAAATGCTCTGCTCACTGAGCTAGTGATATTTCTACTGCTCTTTTGTAAATGTCATTAATCTGTTCAAAATGCGCTGTTGTGGTCGATTGAAAAAGGGGCAGAGCATATGAGAGTCATTACTGTGAGTTCAATTCCCACCTGTTAGTGTCAGTGTCCTGTAGTTAGCAGTACTCTGTTAAACTTAGTAATGATTAAAAACACTTTAGTTTGAATTTCTTCCAATTCAGTTCCTGCGAGAACATGGGGATTGAACGAGTAATCTTTGAATGGAAGACAACACGCATTTACCCAAACGCTCTACACACTGAGCCACTCCTGTCTTCTCCCAACAGGCTTTAAAAAGAGAAACTGTTAGAACTTCTAGATGTGGCTAAAGACCAACACTGGATTTCTAATAAAGAATATGATTTTCTAATTTGTGAGAGGCCACGTTTCCCTTGTTTTTACATGCTTCCAAAAGTCCACAAAAACATGTTAAACCCACCAGGCCGCCCAATAATTAGTGGGAATGATTCTATCACGGAACCTGCTTCTAAGTTTGTGGACTACTTTATAAAACCTTTTGTTTCACAATTGCCATCTTATCTTCAGGACAGCACCCAAGTGCTCCAACAGATCATGCAAATGGAAAATATTGGCCCCAGTATTATGGCCACAATGGACTTTGAATCTCTTTATAGTAATATTGTTCATGAGGAAGGACTAGTGGCCTTAAGACACTACCTAGGCAGTAGAGACATTGATCAAATGCCCCCCACAGATTTTATAATACAGTTAACGGAGTGGACGCTAAAGAATAATGTATTTCTGTTTGAAGATAAATTGTACAAGCAAGAGAAAGGGACGGCTATGGGTGCATGTTTTGCACCAAATTATGCAAACTTGTTTTTAGGCCTTTGGGAAGAAATGTACATATATTCCGATCACAATCCCTTTAAGGACAAGATTTTATGGTGGGGCAGATATATTAACGATGTTATCCTTTTCTTTTCAGGGTCAGAAAGTGAACTGAAGGCTTTCCATCTTTATGTTAACAGTCTCAATGCCAACCTTAAACTACATTTGGAATATGACAGTAAGAGTGTACATTTTCTTGATCTAAATATTACTAAAGATGACCATGGTAACCTACATACGTCAATATTTCGTAAACCAACAGACCGCAATACAATTTTGCATGCAGAGAGTTTCCATCCTCCTTGGTTAATTGAAAATATCCCTAACGGTCAGATACAAAGACTTAGACGCATATGTGACTCTAACCAAGATTTCGTCAGTCAGTCTATTGACATGCAAGCACGCTTCACCCAAAGGGGATATTCTCAGGAGCTGCTGTCTCAAGCTCATACTAGAGCCTTGTCATTGAAGAGGACCGACTTGCTCACTCCTAAACCTAGACAGGAGCAAACGCAGAAGCCCTTTTTTGTCACAAGTTACAGTAAAGAGGCTACCCAGGTTAAACAAATTATACAAAGAAACTGGGATATTATTGTGTGATCCACTTTTGAGAGAGGTTTTCCCTGAGCCTCCAGGAGTCAGCTTCAGAAGAGCCCCAACCATTAAAGACAAGCTTGTGAGGAGCTATCTCCCATCTACTAAGCCCACCACATGGCTCTCCCGTCCAAAAGGGAACTTTTGCTGTGGCCATTGTAGATACTGTGATGGTGAAGACTGACACTTTTATGGATCTGGCTTCTAATAGGATGTATTCTATAAATGGTGTTATCAACTGTAACACCACCCATGTAGTGTATCGCCTTGAATGTCCCTGTGGGTGCTTCTACGTGACTAAAAGGAGGCTGAGGGATAGAGTGGCTGAACACAGATATGCCATTCGCTCCAATAACCCAAATTATCCTATGGCCACACATTATATGGATGTCCATCACAGCCATGACTCCACCCTAAAGGTGTCAGGAATTGAGGTTATCACTCTAAATGCCAGGGGTGGTGATAAAATCTTACGCCTAAGGCAAAGAGAAGCATATTGGATCCATGCTCTTAGTGCTACAAAATACCCTGGCCTGAATGATGATCTGGACCTCTCTTGTTTTTTATAATTTTGTTGTCTATGTTTTGTCTTGTTGCCATTATACTGTGAAGACGAAATGTCTACCCCTTGTGTCCAAAAGGACTATGACAGCATGTGTCTCAATGTCCTGGCTGCACACCTGCAGTCAGACATTACAAATTGGTTTACTGTTTGTCTCCACACACACCCTGACGAAGGCGCAAGCCGACACGCGTTGGTGTGCTTTTTAATGTTTCTGGCCCATTAATAAAGCCTTTTCTACTTTTGCAAATGATGAGTGCCTGGACCTGATTTTTCTCTGCACGTTCTATTGCCTCCTTCCATGAGCACCATCTTTTTGCTGGATACCAGAAGCTCCCTGTTCTAATTTCTGTTAGGCTTTAGATGTTATTGATCTAAGTATAATAAACAGTGCATCCATAAAGTTCAGTAAAAAATACTCATGACATTTCGAATCCTGTCTGTGTCATTGTCCTGTGTGTAGCATGATCATCATTTGATCATAATAATAGCATAATGAGGACAATAGACCTACCTTAACCCCCTTGCTTAATATATTAAATAGACCTAGTCTTTCACCCCGTACTACGTCTCTCTGGGGGTGCAGGTTCTGGTATATGTAGCTTGTGGAGGGGCGCATCCTAAACCATTTTCAAACACAGGACTGACTTTACTGATAGTTCGTACCTCATGTTTCTTGATCTCTTCGGCAGGAAACATGATCATGCAGGTTTTACACAGCACTTCAATTTTTCCTGGGAGGAAAATACAAATAAATACATACATAAAAAATGAATAGAACACTTTTCCCCCTGAAGTGAAAAAAACCCCAAAGCTAATCGACAAACATACTGTAGCTGTCACCACATGACTAAACTACCTGTTACCTGATCACATGATTGGAATAACCTCAGCAGTGTTTATTGCTTACCCTTCTGCTCAAAGGCCAGACAGTTCATGCTTACAGGACAATTTGAGTTTCACCAGCCATAATTGAGTTTGAAAAGTTTTGGAGTCAAAATTGTATTAACCTCTTATCCCCCGCCTTAACCGAGAGCATTATCTACAGTTCGGCTTTACCCAAATCTAAAAGCTTCTTGAAAAAAGCGGCACAACAGTGACAACAAAGTTACACTCACGCTGTTGTTCTATGTCAACTTGTTGTTGTCTTTATCACAGTTTAAATGTAATCTCCTTATGCATGCCCTTATAGCCTCATAGTTTAAAGTCTTTATAGTTTATTATTTATCTTAAGTTATATTTTATATGTTTTATGTTTCATTTTGCACGATCGACCGAAAAAAAAAATCCTAGTTGCGAACCTGTTCATAACCATGGCAATAAAACCAAATCTGATTCTGAAAACTGCAACATAAAACGAGTCAAAAACAGGTCCCAAAAACATGACAAAAAAGAGCAGGACAAGCGCCGTAAAAGCATCGAAAAATACAACAAAAAAGTGACGCAAAAGCAACAAAACTGGCGACACAAAAACACAACTAATAAATATGGCTGGAGCGCGCAGATGGACAACATTTGTGTTGATGCTGATCTCCAGTTTATTTTTAGAAACAAGTTGAGATGTAATGTTGGAGAAATTACAAAAGTCTACTTTGAAAAGTATAAACATAAATGGTTAAATGATGTCTTGTGTAAGCCCAAGCTGAGAACTTATATTTTGAAAAAAGATCATTTTGGTCCTGAGCCCTATGTGACCCTGAACCTGCCCAGAGGTCAGAGGTCAGTCTGTGCTCAGCTGAGGTCTGGGGCTGATTCCGAAACCGTTAAATTGGTAAGTGGTCTAACGCCAAACCGGATGTGCGTCAGCGTCCGCCATGATAAGTAGCTTCCGAATTGGTCTGTCAGTTAGGAAGGAGTTGGGGAAAGGAGCCTCAATGCTAACTATCATGGCCACTTTAGCATAGGAGCTTCTGATGCTACCTCACTGGCGATTAGGAGCCATGTGCCATCCCATAAGCCACTGCGCCGCATGCCCGCCCCCTCGAGTGATTCTTCATGCTTTGATTGACAGGTGCACAATTCATTAAACAAATATATATAAGAGATTCTGCACAAGCCAAACTTTATGAAAGTGACGAAATACATGTTAGAGTTATCACAGCACAGTCACAGCCTCAGTAAATGGCTTAAGTGGAGGCAGTTTGTGCTTTTGCTTTTATTTAGTAGAAACTTAAGCCACATGGCTAATTTGCATACTGTAGCTTTATGAAACAACTGTTGAGATAAAATAAGGCTAAATGAAAATGTGATGGATCATTTGGGTTTATTTTTTTTCTCCTTAAATGTCTTTATTTGGACACTATGTTGTTGCATATGCACTACAGTAGGTGGCGGCATGCGCTTTTGTTTGCCTGCCAATATCGTTAAAGAAGAAGATGAATAGCTGTTGGTGATGTCACTTCCCCTTCCCCTGGGTAAGGACGGTCGAATTGGGCAAATGCTGCAGAAGCAGAAGTTCACTAACTGCATAGAGATCTAACAGTTGACTACAATTTAGTGGTTTCGGATGGGGCCTGGGACTCTGCCCCTGGCTCTGGAGACGGGTTGATTCCTCTCGGTCCCAGAGGAGGAGCGGACATGTTGTTTGTGTCAGTTAGAAGATATTGAAAAGGAATTGCATTTTGTGTTTTATTGTCCTTTATATCATGATCTGAGGAAGGCTATTATTCTGTAAACTGTCTGATGTTGCTGTACATTTGTTTGAACTATCAGATGAGGAAAGGCTTAAGTATTTGTTCAAGTATAAGCCATTTTATCTGTCTATGTTTTTGTTAAGCGCTTGGCTTAGACGTAAGAGGACACTCTTTGTTGAATGTTTTTCTGTTGTCTGCCTGCATTTTTTTGTCTTATAAGCCCATGCGGGCTGGGCACCTTTTAGGTGCAAGACACCAAATAAGAAAATAAACGAAACGAAACGAAACGAAAAACATGACAAAAAGGTGCAGAAAAAGTTTCACAAAAGCGACAAAAATTTGACAAAAACGCGATTAAAACATGACAGTAAACACAATAGAAACATGGGAAAAAATCCAGCCAAAAATACCACAAAAAAGTGACGACAACGCGGCAACAACACAGGTATTAGCTTTCAAATGAGGTGTGACACTGGCCTATAGTCTGTGAGCTCCAGTCCAGAACCTCTTAGATTTGGGTAAAAGGCGCCCCGTTAAGGCGGGGGTTAAGAGGTTAAAGGCTGATTTAAACTGTGAAATGATTATTGGATTCCAAACATAAGTCACAAATCAAACTGCAGTATTTTTTTGTGCAGGCCTCATGTTTAGGATAAGAGTCTCCTTACGTGTGGCTGTCTTCACTGGCCCGTACGCTCCCTGTTGCGTAGGACCGGGCTCTTCGTTGTACAGGTCCTGGTCTGAGCAGGTTTTGTCGTGCTCAGCTCTGTCGGAGAGTTTCACATATCGTCCACAGTCTGCACACCGCTCGGTGCGGCTGCCGCAGACCACGGTGTGCGCCTGCAGCTCGCTCCACGGCATCTCCAGGTCACAGTACGTACACGCCTCCACGCGGGCCGGGCACTGCTCCTCCTGACAAACACAACCAGAGGATTTCAACTAAAGTACGGCCCTGTCAGGGGTAAAGATTCATAGTGATAACATCTATCTACAAAGTGTCTTACCTCATGTTCAGCGAGGAGACGTTTCTCCATCTTTCTCTGACACTTGGGGCATCTCACCTGCAGCAGAATCGGAATATTTTGGAGATAACGTTGATTATTTTGGTCTTTTCAGGCAGCTTACCAGTGCGTGCTGCTCCTCCCTGTGCTCCTCCAGCTCAGAGCGGGGCACGTTCTCGTCACAGTCGGGGCAGAGCACCAGGAAGCGCCGGCAGTGCGACTCGTGAAGGGCAAAGTTGACCTCTGCGACCTCCTTTTTGCTGAAATACAAGTAGAACATTGAAATCACTGCAAGCCTCATTCACGTAGTAGAAAGACTCTTTGTTTTCATTAATTTTGTTTCAGGCCATTATGTTAACCTCTTCACCCCCGCCTTAACCATTTTCTCCAGTTCAGCTTCACCCAAATGTAAAAGCTTCTCGACTGGAGAGCAAACAGCCTACATTTGAACGTTTGTGTGTGTGCTTGGTTAAGGCGGGGGTTAACTGTGTTTATTATTATCAAATCAAATGAAAGTGGGAGGCAAACACTGGAGTTTTCTTACTGCAAAAAGAAAAGTGTTCTCAAACTCGTTCCACGGGTGATACAACAACTTGGGCTGACATGCACTCAGGTTAAATGTTGTTGTTTTTCTGGTTTGGACATATTCCTAATCGCATTTAGTTTTTTAGGGGAGAGTGGGGTAAGATGAGCCACTTTTTGCTATGGTGGTTATATTGTATACAATAGATACAAATGTTACTATTTTACATACATTTTTGGATGTTTTATAGCTGTTTGCATCTTCAAAAATCATCTGGAAAATATGGTTTTAAAGATGTTGGTCTTCAAAAAAAAGAAAAGAAAAAAGAGTCGTCTTGTGGCTCATTTTGCCCCAGGAGCGGGGGAAGTTGAACCAGGTCTGGGGGTAAATTGAACCACCAGATTTAAATGTGAAATTGACACTAAACATCATAAAGTCTTATTTTTACATTGTAGTGTTTCACATTATTTCCAATTTTATTAATAAATATATACAGGTGCTCGTCATATAATTAGAATATCATGAAACAGTTCATTTATTTCTGTAATTCAACTTAAAATGTGAAACTAGTATATAATAATAATAATAATAATAATAATAATACTAATAATAATAATACTATAATAATAATACATTTGATTTATAACACTTTTTTCAGTGAATCTCAGAGTGCTAATATATGATATAGACTCATTACATGCAAAGTGACATATGTCAAGCCTTTGTTTTTTATAATTTTGATGATTATGGCTTACAGTCCATTTCCATAATATTCTAATTTCATGAGATTTTTAATTTGGGGTTTTTAGAAGCTGAGCCATGATAATCAAAATTATAACAAATAAAGGCTACACACATCTCACTTTACATGTAATGAGTCTATATCATATATTAGTTTCACATTTTAAGTTGAATAACAGAAGTGAATGCACTTTTTCATGATATTCTATGTATATGACGAGCACCTGTATATATATATATATATATATATATATATTATAATAAATATTTTTCTTTTCATATGCTCCATCTGCAGGAATGACATTTTGTCTCTAAAAATCCCAAATAATGTCATGTAATACATTATGTAATAATAATCACATACAGGAAGTCCACACCAACAAGAAATATGAGCAGTTCAGCCCATCCTATTTATTTTGGGGCTTGGTTGGAAAATATTGTAGTCCCTAAAAGTAACTACTCATTGACTCCTGTCACCTCAAACCGTCTACACCCCGTTCCCCTCGCTTCTCAAGTTTCACACTAAAAGTTGGCCTAGTTAAAAACAAAAGTAGATTTGCTCGTGTTTGCACCAAACTAAAGAACTGAGTTTCACTATCTCTGCGCAATTTCCTTTTAAAGAGGTAACTTAAGTCAAAGATATGATTCAACCTAAATCGTTTCTTACCAGCAGCCACAGACGCGCGTCTGCTCCTCGTCCCCCATCGGGTTGTTTGGGTTTTTAAACTCTAGTCTGCGACTGTGAGCTTAAAACAAGCGTGAATGCGATGTGGACCCTGACACTTTGTTTTTCCCTTCTGTAGAACTGAAAGTGAAAGCTAAGTGTTTCATGTAGTTGCCACCAGAGGGCGTAAAGGCTGCAGGTTTTGAATACACGTTACACGTTTGACATTTATTTCAAAAATAGACAAAACTTAAGGGGAGACACTGCAGGCAAAACTAATTGGTCTCTGAATATAAAACCTAAGCTTTCACCTGGAAACAAAAATATACATAATCATCACAATAACATGTTTAAATATTGCACTGATTCAATGTTTCTCCATAGATTTGAATAGGAAACTGTAATTTCAAGGGCCATTTTCTCAAAATGATTTTTTTCTCACATTGGTGCGACAGTGTCTCCACATACAGTGAGGAAAATAAGTATTTGAACACCCTGCTATTTTGCAAGTTCTCCCACTTAGAAATCATGGAGGGGTCTGAAATTGTCATCGTAGGTGCATGTCCACTGTGAGAGACATAATCTAAAAAAAATAATCCAGAAATCACAATGTATGATTTTTTTAACTATTTATTTGTATGATACAGCTGCAAATAAGTATTTGAACACCTGTCTATCAGCTAGAATTCTGACCCTCAAAGACCTGTTAGTCTGCCTTTAAAATGTCCACCTCCACTCCATTTATTATCCTACATTTAGATGCACCTGTTTGAGGTCTTTAGCTGCATAAAGACACCTGTCCACCCCATACAATCAGTAAGAATCCAACTACTAACATGGCCAAGACCAAAGAGCTGTCCAAAGACACTAGAGACAAAATTGTACACCTCCACAAGGTTGGAAAGGGCTACGGGGAAATTGCCAAGCAGCTTGGTGAAAAAAGGTCCACTGTTGGAGCAATCATTAGAAAATGGAAGAAGCTAAACATGACTGTCAACCTCCCTCGGACTGGGGCTCCATGCAAGATCTCACCTCGTGGGGTCTCAATGATCCTAAGAAAGGTGAGAAATCACCCAGAACTACACGGGGGAGCTGGTCAATGACCTGAAAAGAGCTGGGACCACCGTTTCCAAGGTTACTGTTGGTAATACACTAAGACGTCATGGTTTGAAATCATGCATGGCACGGAAGGTTCCCCTGCTTAAACCGCACATGTCAAGGCCCGTCTTAAGTTTGCCAATCACCATTTGGATGATCCAGAGGAGTCATGGGAGAAAGTCATGTGGTCAGATGAGACCAAAATGGAACGTTTTGGTCATAATTCCACTAAACGTGTTTGGAGGAAGAAGAATGATGAGTACCATCCCAAGAACACCATCCCTACTGTGAAGCATGGGGGTGGTAGCATCATGCTTTGGGGTGTTTTTCTGCACATGGGACAGGAAACGTTTGACCTCTGTAATTGCAAACAAAGGCTACTGTACCAAATATTAACATTGATTTTCTCAGGTGTTCAAATACTTATTTGCAGCTGTATCATACAAATAAATAGTTAAAAAATCATACATTGTGATTTCTGGATTTTTTTTTTTAGATTATGTCTCTCACAGTGGACATGCACCTACGATGACAATTTCAGACCCCTCCATGATTTCTAAGTGGGAGAACTTGCAAAATAGCAGGGTGTTCAAATACTTATTTTCCTCACTGTAAGTAGCTCCTACAGACTTCATATTTTCCATTTTCGGACCGAGCAATATTTTTAGATTGTTTTCAGAGGGATTTTTTAAACTTCTAATTCCTAGCCTATTGAGTTTTGAATGTAAAAAAAAAGGTGAAATTTCAAATTGTACAGATTTTTTTTAACTAAAAACTAAACAAGATATCCAAATCCCATCTGAAAAAGTATTTGTAACTAACACGTCAACAAAATAAAACCATACATTAGAATCTGGCTCAATCCATTATACAGATTTCGTTGCAGAAAAGCTTTTAATACGCCTTATTTCTTTTAAATATAAAAACATAAAATGACTGAAATACATGTTTTTCTCATAATTTTGCCAGTAATCTACATCAAAATTTTAATCAGTAGGATATAAATAGAAAAAAATTATGACTGGAAGCTTTGCATTATTTTTCCCCCCACATAGCTGGGGAAATGTTACTCACACAGCCTGTCATCAAATACTGTGTGGATTTTGAGCTTGGGCTGTACTTGAATACATTTGAATATGCTTGAATATTCGGAGTACGGAGCTGTGTTTTACTTCATAAACAATTTCCCCGCAAAGTCAGAGCCAAAAGGAGACTGTAGCTTCTTCCTGAGCCGGGCCAAGTTTTTAAATGATCTGGCTTTTGTACAAAATACAGCCGACGTTTTAATGCACACACGCACGGCCTATATGACAACGATTTAAGTAGTGAACTTGGCAAATGCTTGAGTAAATTACTGTGAATTATTGACTGGCTTGATGTTTTTTTTTTTTTTTTTTGATGATGCATGAACAAAGAACACTGTGGGCTGTTAAGTAACTTTCAAGTCTTTTGTAAATGCTGATTGCTCTGAAGTCAGTCCGGTTCTGCAACAGTAAACAGGCTTATAGGGCTGCTGTTGTTGTTGGGTTTTTTTTTTGTATTTGCTCTGAGCAAGTTTATAGTGAAGGAATTAATAAACAGAGAAGTTCATTATAAAAGTTCATTATGTATTTATGAAAATGTTTATGTGCTTATTCCCCAGGACAGGCCAGGGCAGGGATTGAGGCTCAGTCCAAACTCTAGCAAAGGAGAAGTTTCTTCAAAAGTTTGCTGAAGGTTGTCCAACACATGAGCTAAAGATGGTTTCCAGATGTGTATTTTTGTTTCTGATTTAAGCTGATCTTGTGTAGGAGATTTATTGGAACCCACGAAGGATATTGACAGGTTGACTGCGCTCAAGGGGTTCCCGTCGGTAAACATTAACATTAGATAGTGAGATCTATACAATTTGGACAAACTATTCCAATTTCAATACAACATTCGGGTGAAATAAAGCAAGTCTTATTCCAAGGGGGTTTTGTGTGCGTTTAAATGAATGCACAGACAGCAAGAACCGCTACGAAAACACACTGACTGTTCGAATTCAACAGAACAGTGGGATGAACCTGGGATCGTGTAGATTTGGGGATTTAAACCTTTAAATATGACACATTAGACACCATTTTTGCTAAAACATAGTTGACACAATTAAATGGAAGATTTTGCTAAAGATTGTATCCAGCTTTCTTTAGCTTGGCCAGTTTTGTGATGTTTTGTGAGTTTCACTTCCTTATTGGACACCGACAGGAAGTGACATAAAAGAGTATAAACAATTTTAATCTGTTGCCGTGCCAACCATGTTCCCAAGTCAATGGGAAATGAGACAAATTGCTATGGAGCTTTACCTCTATCTATATCACTTCCTGTCAGTAGCTTAAAAAAAAAAAAAACTAATAAAAATAACTTTTCTGCCCAACATTTCTTCATTAAATTGCTGCTTCACTGACATAAAATGATAATTACCATATTTTTCGGACTATAAGTCGCATCAGCTAAAAAATCCATAATGAAGACAAAAAAACATATACAAGTCGCTCCGGAGTATAAGTCGCACCAGCCACCCTTTATTGTTGTTAGTTTTCACTTGTGTTGTAGCACTTTGAGATTTTCATATAAAGTGCATTACAAATTAAAGGTATTATTATTATTACCCTGGTGCACCGTTGACAAGCCTCTCCCGGCAGCACGTATTTGCAAACTCATTCTCTCACTGTGGCCATCTAGCTTTTAGCCCGCAATGAGCTCTTTTTTGTGTTCAATCTAAGCAGATACTGGTACATAAGCCTAGAGTGCCCTCTAGTGGCTGTCAGTGTGAAAATAACAAACATGTGAAATTATATTTGATATGTGAGTCGCCCCCATAGACATATTATTAATAGACCGTCAATACTCCTCCCCGTTTACCATAATGACCACGTTCGAGGGGGAATCATGGCGGTTACAGGCTCCTCCTCCCCAGCTCTGACGAAGCATGTTCCTAATAAGGGCATAAGGGCGGGATCTTCACTGTAGACTCGGCCCTTGCGTGACGTGTAGCTCGCGCAGCTCCAATGCTAACAGTCCGACCGCCGTTAAGTAGGAGATTTAAAAAAAAATCTTTCGAAAACCAGCCTGGTTTCTTTTTATTGACTAACCCAGCGTTATCTCAGGAGGAATATGTAGCCATAGAAAGTGTAAAAAAAGAAAAGAAACCAGGCGTTAAAGTTGTTATTAACGTGTCTAAGTCCAATGGTTTTCAATGGGGGCCTAGCGGCTATTTGGCGGTACTACTACAGCAATGGCGGAGCAATGGCGGCCTCCAGTGTTGCGGTCATAAAGCAGAGCAGCAGCGGCCATTGGTCACCCTGAGTATAAGTCGCACCCCAGCCAAGCAAGGGAAATACGGTATGCAACTGACAAACTTGCAACTGATGTTATCCTTAAAGTGCATATGACAGATTTTAATGCTCTTGAAAATACTGTTTGACTTATTTAGATGGATTACATCAGTTGCAAGTTCATCAGTTGCATAGTTATAATTTTTTTCAGTGAAGCAGCAATTTTAATGAAGAAATGTTGGGCAGAAAAGTTATTTTTATTTGAATTTTTAAGCTGCTAACAGGAAGTGACATAAAAGAAGGTAACATTCCATAGCAGTTTGACTCATTCATTTCCCATTGACTTAACATGGTTGCACGGCAACAGTTTAAAATTGTTTACCTTCTTCGATGTCACTTCCTGCTGTCTCGTCCCAGAAGCACTTCCGGTTCTTCGCTCGGATACAAACAAACAACCAGCTGTTCGAGGAGGCGGCTGAATTGAATAGTGCAAAATGCTTTCATGACATAGCGAGTGATTAGCCTTAGCAGTTCAACACAAAATACCAATCAACGCCAGCTGGAGACGACCAACACCAGCGCATTAAGGCACGTAGGTCCGTTGTTGATAAAATAGTTTACAGAGGCAATTTATACCAAAGACTCGAGTTTATTTTACTTTTTCTTTTAGTTAAAACCTCTTAACCCCACCTTAACCGAGCACATTTTCACCAGTTCAGCAACAAGCATAACGCACAACAAAAAAGCGACAAAACGTGACAAAAAAGTTATAAAAACATGATAAAAAAGCGACAAAAAGTTATAAAAATATGACAAAAAATCAACAAAAGCCAAAGTGATGAAAATGTACATGGTTATAGTGGGGGTTAAGAGGTTATGACCATATTTAGTTCGTGGTTTGTTGCACAGTAGAGGTGTTGTTGCCCTCACACACGGAGCTCCCATGTCCAGTGACAGGGGGAATAAAAAAAAAAGCGAATCAAAGGCAGAGGAAAAGGCAGGCGGGCGTGTCGACCCTACTTGACCAAGCTACAGATATAAAAAGGCGCATGTCACTACGAGTTTAACTTACTCGAATATTATCACTAAATGGGACCGTGCCACAAACCTGAGCGGGGCATTTGCCGATCCACTCAGCGACTAGCATGGCCGTATACGAAGTTTTTCGTCCCAGTGACGAAATGTGTCCAAAATAACACTGAAAAAGCCATCAGAGCGTATGAAGTCCGCGATATCAGTACAGGACAACCAGCGTGTGTTGTTTGTTTGTATCTGTGGACGGAAATCTTGCACTTCCGCTTTCCAGCCCTATAAGGAAGTGAAAACATAAACATCACAAAAATGGTCAAACTAAAGAAAACTAGGTATAATCTTTAGCAAAATCTTAAATATAATCGTGTTAACTGTGTTTAGCAAAAGTTGTGTCTAATGTGTCATATGCACTTTAAACAAGTCATATTTTCAAAAGCATTTTAAAGTCTGTCAGATACAGTTTAACCCTTGGCTGCCTTTCTAGAAGCACTAACTAGGACTGATACCCGGCTTTGAAATGGCTATAATGCGTTTGAATGCATGTTAAATGGAAGTCAAAACACGTGGACACAGTGATCTGTTGTATTTATTTATGACATTATCCACTGACCAACGGCGAGGACAGAGCAGCGTGTGAGCGAGTGAGAGCAAAGTGTGCGGCGACGTCAGGAGAACATGCATCTCATTGAAATCACTGTACACCCATAACATCTGATAGACTCTGCACTGTACAAGACTTTTTCACATTCTGTACAAAAGTATTTATAACACTGTGTACAAACGCTTTCAGCAATCAGCCAGAACATTATGACCACAAAGGCTTTCTCTGTTCGTCGTGGAAACTGTTAGTGGGTGGGAAATACGGCCAGTGATTTTTGAAGCGGTTGGAAAACTGGGTAAGATTTGCGTGACAATCTGTGACGGCTAAACCAGGGGTTCCCAAACTCCCCAGGCTGAAACACGCCCCTGAAATTTGGTCAATGCAAATGTAAGTTAACGAGAATGAGTTTCTCCCCAGGTCCAGAACAAGGACTAATCTAATTGGTAAAGCAGTTTTAGTGGAAACAAGACATCTGTTTGTTTTTGGGAGTCGTGAAACCTCTCTTCAGGAGTGGCCAGAGTTTAACCTCTTAACCCCGCCTGAACCGAGCACATTTTCTTCACACTTTGGCTTAACCCAAATCTGAAAGCTTCTTGGAAAAGGTGCCAAAATAGCAACAAAAAGAGACGAAAATGAGGATGAAAATGCAACGAAAGAGTGACAAACGTGTGAGGAAAAAAATGGATGAAAAGCGACGAAATGCAACAAAATAAACCACAGAAGCGCAACAGGAAAATGATGGAAACGCACCTAAAAAAGCGATGAAAAAAAAAAGTGAAAAAAGTGCAACAATGCCAGGGGAAAGATTTGTTTCGATAAGCTTCGTAGGTCTTATAGCTTTCAAATGAGGCCTTACTCTGGCCTATAGGCTGTGACCTTTTAGATTTGGATCAAGCTGAACTGGAGAAAATGCCCTTGGTTAAAGGAACAGGCCACCGTTTTTACATACTGAGATATGTTCTTACCTTAGCTTAGACGAGTTCATTTGTACCTGTCTGGCCTTCACGTGTGCCTTCTGTAATAATTACACAAAATTAAACAATGTGGATTTTCTAAGCGGATAAAAAGGGGAACTATATTGTAAGGCGTAATAATACAAGGAGTAATTTGGCATCCGCGCAGTGATATCTTCACTTTACTGTGCAGGTGCCGAATTACTTTTGGTATTATTACGCCTTACAATATAGTTCCCCTTTTTATCCGCTTAGAAAATCCACATTGTTTAATTTTGTGTAATTATACTTTGTAGTGTAACACTTCACGTAACCATATTTAAATAGAGAAAACGTGGAAGAGTTTGGTAGCTTCTATCTTCACCTCGTTTGGAGCTATAGAGGAGAAGAGAGAGGCTAAATGCTAACGCGTCTGTGCTCTGTTTACGTTACAGAGGCACACGTGAAGGCCAGACAGGTACAATGAACTCGTCTAAGCTAAGAACATATCTCAGTATGTAAAAACGGTGGCCTATTCCTTTAAGGCGGGGGTTGAGAGGTTAAAGAGCTTTTGTGTTCCGAGCCTTACATTTGAACTTCAAAAAGTGAGAAGAAGATTGAAGCAAAACATCCTAAACTCCCTCAGTACATGTCGCAAGGCAATATAGGCCATTTAGGAACCTCTGGGCTCAAAACATCGCCAAAACTGCAGCTCGTTTCCCAGGCTATGAAACAAGCTGTCCGGGAAAGAACAGCTCCCTTTTTCACTGTTGTCAGAATGCTTATAGCTAATTGCTGCGTTATATAGCTGTGTAAGTACATGTTTCTGCAGTTTGGTGAAGTTACATTGACTATTCGTTGCAGAGACATCGTCCCTTAGCAGCCGCAGCGGTTGTCGTCTCCTCAAGCGACAACACAAGAGCGTCTTCCTTTTGTTTGGCGCTCCAAATCCTGAGAAAGAAACCACCTCCGTATATATATATATTTATAAAAAAAGAAAGAATGTCTTAAAAATCGTACAAACACTCAACAGTCACAAGAGACCAACAATTGCAGGCAAACAGTACAACAGCCACGACGGGGTTTTTTTTTTTTTGTTCCTGCTCGTCGGCCACAGGGGGGCGGCACTGCAACGCGTTTCAAACTCCCAACGATGGAATGAATAGAAAAGGAAAAAGTCCTCCACGTTTTTGGCAGGCACCGCGCACAGTGAGCCAAAGTTCATTCGCCGCCGTCGTACAGGAGTGGCGTAAATCTGCATATAATTGATAGATTTGTGAAAGGCGATACGAGCTCAGTAAATTAGACTTTTGAGGAACTGTCTTATTTGTTCTGCGTTTATGGACTTGGCATGAGACTTTAGAGATTTACCCTAAATGGATTACTTCAATGGATTTTCTAATTTATTGAACCGAAGCTGTTGGAAAATGAAGAGGAAAAAAAGATGCGTGAGTGAAGCTAGATTACGTCAGCGGATGCGTGATATATCCGATACAAAAATAGATGATTTCAAACAAAAATGACATGTAGAAAAATATAATATTGAATCGAATGAATATGAGGTATGTACATGAAAGTGCTCTACAGTCACTGAGACAGATGAGTGGTCCAGGTTCTCGGAGGTCCTCCTGTGTGGTGTTGAGGGTTAGTCCTGGTTGAGTTCTGGGGGAACATCTGGGACAGCGGTGGTCTGGTTTGGTGTAGAATGTCTTGGTTGCGTTTTGTCTCGACTGAGCCTGGTCTGGTCTGGTCTGGTCCGGTCCGGCGTTTTAGTCCTGGTAGCGTTCTGGGGTCACCACACAGAACACTTGTCGGCCGGGTTCATGGGGGAGCTTTTGGGACAGTGGAAAACCCTGGAGAACTCGTCGAACTGGGACACGCTGCCGATCACTCTGTAAAAGGAGGAATGGACGCTTTGGTGAGTCTCTGTGTCATGTTTTAAGAGAAGGGCAACATCATAATGCTGAAGGTAAAAGCTCAAACATAGAGAAGGAGTTGTCATCTGTACGACTTGTTTAAAGGATTCCTTTGTCAATACTGAAGTCACAGCATGCAGTACCTATATACAAATTTAGAAGGGAGGGATTTGACCCGGTCTCTACTAAATCTGTACACATCAGCCAGCCTGCTAGGGGAGACCAGGGCTATTTGTCACACTTTTTTTTCTTCACTGCTCATCAACAGAAAATCCCACAGGAGTCAGACCTGCATTAAATGAAAGCTTGAACCCTTGACCTGAAGTAGACCTCGCTCTCTTTAAAAAAAAATCATATTGAGATAAATAGGTATTAACCATCAAACACAACAAAATCAACTGTGACAATGCGCCCCATGTACGGGGCAGGTTGTCACAAGGCCCGGCGTTGATTGTCACTGTTGTTTTTAATGGAGTTTTTGGTGTTAGCTTGAAATTTGATAAACCTTTGTAACTGCTTTGCTTTTTGAGATAAAAGGACAGTCACAATGCAATGCCAGATGTGCTCAACAAATGGTCTATGAGTTGTAAAAATGTGTCATTTAACAACCAGTACAGATGACTTCTCTACGATGGGAAACTCCTGTGCGACTGAGAGCTTACACAAAGACACTCAAACAAACCATTCGTGAATAGTCCAGTTACATTTCATTACAGTGTATTGAACAGTGTTTGCAACCGTCTCCTGTTTTGAGAGGGGCTTGAAGTTGAAGTGCTAGTTTATATGTTGCATTGCCACGTAAATATCTCAGTCGTCCAGGAATTATCCGTCAGAGTAGATATTTTCAAATATTCTCGACTGGACTGGGTCAATTATTTTGTGACTTGGCCAGACTATGAAAGCGAGAAGACGCTCCTGAACATAGAAGCAAAACATCGCAGTCTCAGTCAAGCCAGTCCAGTCACTATATTTTTTAAGTTTTTACTACAACTGACACATAAAGCAACAAATGTACAGTACACTGTTGTTTGCTCGCAATGCTCAACTCTTGTTTTCCATTTTAAATCTCGCAATGCTCAACTCTTGTTTTCCATTTTAAATTAGCACCGTGATGGCGGCCTCACCTGTAGTGCTCTGGGGCGTGCTTGTCCGTCAGCAGCTGTAAGTAAATGGACTGCGATCGCCTCTTCATGCACCAGTTCTGACCAACGACAAAAACACAACATTTCCACTGTAATTATAACATGAGCCGCAAAAAAAATTAATGGCTTTTTAATCTTTGGAATCGTCCTGCTTTTAACTCGCGCAGAAGCATTATGGTAATCAGTCTGCTCTCTGCTATCAGGTCACTTAAACTACACGCTGCGTTACAAACAGCGTCTCAGTCTCACCCATCTTCCATTAAGCCATGGAGTGAAAGAGATTTTAATGACGGATGTGTGAGACGAATTCATTGTAGTTTGATAAAGAGACAGTGAAAAGGGGTCCTTGTACCTGTGCAAAAGCGATGAACAGCAGCTGCTCATGGGTGTATTTGAGGCCAGGGAGGGGTCTCTCCGGGCCGTGCTCTCTCACCCACTTCTGATAGGCCTGCGAACACACCACAGATGTCCAAATGAAGGTTTTCATACAGCACTTTATCTAAAGTGATCTCAATTTCATGACAAAACAATGTAACACGGGTGAAATGTCGAACTGAAAAAGTAGTGAGAGAGCAGCATAAGGATATGCTCTATACCAGTGGTTCTCAACTGGTGGGTCGGGACCCGAAAGTGGGCCGCGGAAACATTTTCAGTGGGGCACGAGCCTTTTCCAGAGTCCATTTCTTTCAATATTTATCTCCAAAAAAGTAAAGAATATGTATAACTTTAGCTTTATATGTTTATTCAACATTAATTTGTGGGGAAAATATGGTATTTTACATGATATACACTTCTGTTCAATGGTTTGGGGTCACCCAGGCAAGTCCTATTGCTTCTCTAATCATCTAAAACAGTTTACAGCAGTGCTAGCATAATTGCACGAGGGTTTTCTAATAATCAATTTCCCTTTAACACCATTAGTTAACGCAATGTACCAATAGAACACTAGAGCGATGCGCCTCTGCACACCTATGTAGGTAATCCATTAAAAATCACCCGTTTTCAACTAGAATAGGCATTCAAACATTAACAATGTCTAGACTGTATTTCTGATTAATTCAATGTTATCCTCATTGAATAAAGCAGTGCTTTTCTCTCAAAAATAAGGACATTTTAAGTGACCCAAACCTTTGAACAGTAGTGCACAGTATAATAATATTTAATCCTTATTTGGGTCGCGGCTTGCCATCCTAGGATTATGGCGGGTCCTGACAGCTTCCCTGTTCAAGGTACTTTATTTGTCATTCCAACATGCCAACTGAATGAAATTCGGTCCCAAGGCCCAGTGATGTGCATACTAAGAATATAAATATATATAATAAATACTGACTTAAAAAAACAAACAAACAGACAATGCATAAACATAATTGCAACAGGTAACACAACATGAAAGGCGAACAGAGGCATTTAGTGTGGCTTGTTCACTATTCTCACTGCCTCAGGAAAGTAGCGAGAAGTGTTTGCTTTGATACTCCTCAGTCTTCTTCCTGAGGGAAGAGGGACGAACAGTTGGCTGGAGGGGTGTGAGCGGTCCCCCATGATCCTGATCCTGTCACTGATTGGTGTAAAAGTGCATCCGGTGATCTTCCCTCCCAACTTGACCACTGTTCTATACAGTAAATCATCTAAAATAAAGATGTATTTTTGCATTTATTTGACCTCACATCAGGAATGTACCACTGAGAGTCTTGGCCTAGGAGGGAACCTATTATTTATGTTTTAGTGGTAAGGAAAATGCAAACTAAACCGCTCAGCCCAGGATTGCAGCCGGACCTTCTTCTTGCGAGGCTAACCGCTGTCCCACCAGATTACAATGACAGCGATGACAAAGAGGATTTCATAAACGTACATAGTAGGAGAGCTTGAGTCCACCCATGTCTGCAATGTTCTCCCCCAGAGTCAGACGGCCGTTCACCTGGACACACAAAAAAAAAAAGTCAAACTTGATCAGTAAACCACATAATCTACATATCAACCAACTGGGACTCTGCAACTAGACAGGCAATAATGTTTTATCACAGGCGGGGCTTGCTCTCTCTGGTCTTTCATGTTTTTGAGGATGCCACTTTTACTTATGCAAATGAGGGTTGCAGTCGCTGAGCTTTAAAAAATAAAAAATAAATACTCGCTAACAACGATCAGCCGCACCTTCTGGTTGTAGACGGTGAAGTTGTCGTACAGCTTGACAATGCACTCGGCTTTTCTCTGGAACTTTCGGTAGGACTCCTCGGTCCACCACTGATGCAGGTTCCCAAAGCGGTCGTACTGACCCCCTGGAGACATGAACCATTTCAGCACTGAGGCCAGGAGAGGGCAGCGCAGGGTTAGACATGGGACAACACACAATCACACAACTGGTGTTCACAGTCCACAGAGCTGCCAGGCGGGGGGTTTATTCTAACGCGATTCCCTAAAGCGCAGGTCTCAGCAGTAAAGCCAAGGAGTCTCCATTAGCTTTTCCAAGTCACTCCTCAAAGGCTTTCACTAAAAACACTGATGAGTCCAATGTGGATACTGTCTCGGGAATGCATTAACGCGACTAACTATTCATGTTGTCCACTTAAAGTGCATATGACCATTAGACACAATTTTGCTAAAACACAGTTAATACGATTATATTTAAGATTTTGCTAAGATTATTCCAGTTTTCTTTAGTTTGACCATTTTTGTGTGTTTATGTTTCACTTCTTATTGGACACGACAGGAAGTGACATCGAAGAAGGTAAACAATTTTAACTGTTGCGTGCAACCATGTTGAGTCAATGGGAAATGAATGAGTCAAACTGCTATGGAATGTTACCTTCTTTTATGTCACTTCCTGTCAGCAGCTTAAAATTCAAATAAAATAACTTTTCTGCTCAACATTTCTTCATTAAAATTGCTGCTTCACTGATAAAAATGATAACTATGCAACTGATGAACTTGCAACTGATGTAATCCATCTAAATAAGTCATATTTTCAAGAGCAGTAAAATCTGTCATATGCACTTTAAGTTCCATCTCAAGTACAGGCTATATTCTGACCGCAAGTAGCAGGAGACCCCTGGCATAAAGGAGTCACTAATTCACTGCGTCGCCATAGTTTTATTGAATTACGCTAAAAGTCTAAGGATAAAAAAAAAGTGCTTCTCAAAAAAGGCAGCGCAATGGACTCTGAATAACAGCGGAGATTGTGTCAATAAATGGCAATTAGTAAAGGCAAAGGTGGAAAGAGTAAACAATGATGTCATGACAAGTGCTAGTTTGTTTACAAAATGTCTACGGCGTGTATGGTTAGAAAAATGCTTTGAGGAGAAAACAAAACTGGAATATGTTGGTATTACCTGACTTGAGCAACTTTACTTAGCATTCAGTAGAGCTCATTTTTATCATCACAAATAAAAGTCATAGGATGAACAATGGAGGTTTAAATGTTGTCAGTGACATGTTGACAGTGTAGTTGTGGCAGGCACAGTGGGTTCAGGAAGTATTCACAGCTTTCTATTCTTTTCAATACGCTACGTTGAAGTCTGACACACAAATGTTTAACCATTTATTCTGTTTTATGTCTAAAACCCCCCAAAACAACACTTTTTCTTCGTGTGCGATGAATGGAATTTTCTGAATGTTCAAAACTTTGTCTGAGAGCAGCGGATTGGGTCTGCATACTTTTGTCACTATGAAATATGACTTTTTCTTTAACCTCCTTAACCTTGCACATTTTCTCCAGTTCAGCTTTACCCAAATCTAAAAGCTTCTCGACCTACAAAACTCATCTAAGATTTTTCCTCGCATTGTCGTCACTTTTTATGGTCGTATGTTTTGCCATGTTTTTGTCGCTTTTTCCATCACCCTTTTGTCGCCTATTTTTGTACCGTGTTTTGTTACCTTTTGAGTGGGGTGTCCATGGTTAACCGTTAAAAATTGCGTAACCGAGTAAAAGCATTTTGCTCGGTTAACTGGCGTGTATAATTTGCCGTGCAATTGAAAATATTTGTAATACATTTTTGCACCACCAGAGACCGCCAGAGCGCTCCCAAACATTTGTTCACGAGAAGCCGTCATCGCGCATGGCTAGCTAGTTTAACTTTTCAATATGAAGCGGGCCATAAACTAGCCTGGCTAACGCCAGACTAAAATACAAGTGATATTTAGTCTGGGGACACCAATTCATTTCTCGTAGGAGAGCTGTGGTTCACGATTGTCCATAGCCGTTTATTGGCGCTACGAATGTCTCTCATGCGTCTGCACGTAGCCATAGCAATCGTATCATGGTATCAGATGACGTATGCTGTAACTTTGAGCTAACTATTTAGAACACGTTCTAAGCTTGATCGAAAGATGGCATCGCGTCTGCTGCTGTCATGTTGGATCCGTAAATATATATATATTTTTTTATCCTAACAAACTACAAGCTTCCGTATATCAAATAGCGCGTCATCGTCTTACCGTCCCTCCTCGTTCTGTGATTGGTGCCCAAATCCATGGAAAATGTCGGCCATGGTCCCAGGCTGTTGTGAAGTTCGAAAAGATTCGAGCGCACACATCAGTCTGGCGTTAGCCAGGTTAGCCATAAACAGCACAGCGTGGGAAAACGCTTTACAACAGAGAATGATGGATCAAATGGAAGTATTGCATTGCAGTGCTTATACTTCAACTTCAACAGCCGACACCCGGGCATCACTTAGGAGGTAGCTAGGTAAGCTAAAGGCACAAAACTTGCCTTTCTCGTTATTGTTAAAACGTGGTGGAGAGATAAGTGTTGTTGTTGTTGTTGTTGTTGTAGGCATGAATGACTGTTTCTTTGCACAATGTTTCAAAAAAAGCGGGCTAAATGACTGCAGGTAAAATAAATAAAATACTGTAGGGCCACGTGAACGCAAGTCAGTGACCTACTTTGACTGCTCTGTCATTACCACTGCGTTTTAATTATCTAAATTAATTTCGTTTTAAATGTGTTCCAGCCATTTAATAAAGGTGTTAACAATGAAAACCCCTTTCGCGTCCGTTAGTATAACGTAACGGAGGGGGGCCTGCGCAGGGGGAGGGTGGGGGTTGGTTAGTGCGCACACTAATGGTTAACCGAGTATTAACCGCTAAGGGCCTCGGTTAACGGTTAATGAAAACTTGAAAACGTGCAGCCCTACTTTTGAGGCGTTCTTTTTTTCAAGAAGCTTTTAGATTCGGTTAAAGTCGAACTGGTGACAATGTGCTCGGTTTAGGCGCGAGTTAAAAAGGTTCATAATTGTCTTTCTAAACTTTGTACATTTCATATTATAACACGCTGTTGTGAGGGAAGCCGATGCAGCATTTTTACCAATGGAATATGAATTGATGTGACTTTAGTGTCAAACTGCTGCATGATATTACAGAAACAGAAGTTTGAAACGTTCTCAACCCACTGTACGGTTAAACAACATCCTTAGTTCTTTGGTCAGGGGTTGTCACCATATAATCACAGGGGGTTGACATTATATGGTGTGGCAAAGCTTCTCACCCCAGTCGTCGTATCCATGCGTGAGCTCGTGTCCAATAATCGCTCCTATTCCTCCATAATTCAAAGACCTGCAAAACATTATGACATATTATATATAACAGCCTGTTTCCACTGGTCACTATTAAACAAAATTGAACGAGGGCCCTTTCAACAGGTTAATAAATCTTGTCTTTTAAATGTACCACCCAGCATAGGTTTCAGAACTGTCTCACAACAATAAATAGTTAGGACAGCAGGGTGAGGGCTTGCTGGTGGGGGCTACTGCCCTCTACCAACTGGCGATATTACACCCTGGCTTTTTAAAGCAGCTCACTAAACAAGGCAAACAACAAAAACAAAACAATAAAACAATCACAACTAATATTTTTACAGTGGAAATGGGAATGACAATAATAATGGGTCATGTTGATTACGTAATACTTAATAATAACTCAATCAATGATCAGTTAATAGAATGGTGACTGGTGTTTATAAGTAATGATTGGTTATGGTTATTAAGCGAATGGGAAAGAGGAAGAGAAAAGAAAAGTACAAATTGTAAATAAAAAAATAAAAAAATAAATGCTTATATATATATTGGTAAACTGCATCTATCTATCAAATCTATATTCGTGTTGTCTTCTTACTTTGGAAGTCTTGCAAACATCCTGTGATTTTCTTCTTGTGTAAACATGACTGCTTTTCTTTAGCAATGCTGCTATATGTAAGTCAATGCAGACAATTGTAATTGTGTAATTCAGGAATTTGTAATGTAAAGTGTTATATTGTACGAGATGTTGTATCACTGTAACCGGAATGTAAATTAATTTGGAATATGGGGTAGGCACTTATAAGCTTTCTTGCTTATAAGTGCCTTGCCTACTCCTTTTGAGTTTTTGTTACTTTATTCATTTTCTGCACTGTATTAATGTTAATGTAAATAATGTAATAATCACTCAAATAAATTCCAATCATCATCATAAACATTTTTTTTTCACAACTAGGCACATTTCAAAAGTTTTCAAAACAATCCTCAAATCGCTGTTCCCGTCTGGTCAAACATCTCCCACTCACTAACACCGCGCCGCGTGAGGCCAATTTGCCACCCAGTTTTAGACCGTAGGAAAAGGGTGTGTAGAAAAAAAAGGAAGAAGAATTAGTCTGACCAACAAGTGACTTATGCTTACATAAAGTCCAGCCTATATGATCATTGAAATATGAGATCCAAAAGTAAAATGTCATAATGAAAGTGGCTCATTTGCAAGGGCTGGAAGCGGAGGTCTAGTAATTATAAACTCAGCGCAATTACTGCGCTCAGACCGAGGCCATTTGTTTGTTGTAATGCCGCGTACAAACAACTATTAGCTTTATATACAAGATCATGCTAGAATGAATCATTTTTTAACATTCTTTGCATTCTCTAACAAAGGGGCTGATTTTGGTCTGTTAGTTTGAACACTTTTTCGGTCATTAAATGTTTCTTTTTTTGTGTGTCTCTTCGAACTGCGCTACGGTTACTCATCTCCTCCGAGCCTCGAGCCTCTCGGATCAATGATGCAGATACAGGAAGAAGAGGCCGTTCACTGCATCACGGCGACTTTCTGACAGCTCGTCGATGGGCCGCCTCACACAGCACCGGACCCCAACAAGCTACTCGGCAGAGGGTTCTTCATTAGAGTCCGTGCGTGACTGTGCGCGTGTGGGACAGGGGCGCACAGCACAGCAGAGGCGGTCCGTAACGAACCAAACGATCTCAAATCAACACAGACTTTGAGCAATGTATATCCGTTGTCAATCGTCATTACGTTATTCCCATGTTTAAAGAAGATTAATTATCAGTGATTTGCATGCGCGGTATCGAGCTGTGGCAGCAGCCTTTAATGAAGATGTAGAAAGGTTAGCTAATGCAAGACCCATATTCTACAGCATGGGTAATTATCTCTCATTTAAACGCCCTATGTCAGTTTCAGAGTTTTTTTTATCCCAGGAGAAATAGGAAAAGCTACGTGCTGTATTAACTTAATACGCATAATAACAGAAGTTTTCTTAGTGAAGAGACCTGCTAACAAGGCCTGGTGCGAGCTGCATCTTTCCCCCAATTAACGTTACACACTTGTTTATTAGGACTATGGATCTCTTCTTCAAAATGGATCTTTACAAACTTGGAAATATCACTTGAGACTCAGAGATTGGCTCTGGACGTGTAATCCATTACAGATTTTTATTGACAACTTCAATCACTTAGTTGCTGCTAACAAGACTGTGTTTATTAGCTGAAAGGAGAGTGTTTTGTTGTTGTTTTTAAGGAAATGATTGAGGCGTTTAAGTGAAATGACCTGCAAATAAATATACATATGGTATATTTAACTGTAAACAATATTATCAAAAAATATCAGAGTGGTTAGCGACATCAATCTAAACAACATACCAGCATGATGAAGATTATGCAGCATTATTGTTAGTCTTGTGCAAGTGCGTTTAGCTTGAGTCCTTCAAACCGCATAAAAAATCAATGAAACACCATATTCATATTTCTAACCCTATAATGAAGATTTAGCACGGAGCGGGTAATGGACTGAGAGCTTTTAACTTTGATCTGAATAATAGAACAAAGTCCCATCACTCACTGGGATAATTCACTTTTAGCAGGGACACAATAGAACTGGAAAGTTACTCTCACTGTTATGCATTAAGTTGCTTAGAGATGATGTAATACTGCATCTACTTTTGACTTCATGGCAAAGGATGTAGTAATAGTGTAACAGTAGAAACCTTTATTTGGCTGTTGTAGAAATACATCTGCATTAGAGTGATTTTCAATTTTTGTTGTCTCGTGTACCCTTGGTTATTCTTCCTGCTACTCAGAGTAGCCCCATGCCCCATTTAGATAGTCATGAATCTAAAACACTGTGTTATGAAAAGACCATTCATCTAAGTTGTATATGCCATGTTTGCTTTTTAATAATATAAAATACACAAACTTTTGTCAAATGTACACACTAAAGAAAGTTATGGGCCAGATCTTGTGCCTGCGCAAGGACAGCTCAAACTCTAAACGCTATGGTTATCTTTGTAGTGGCACAGCTGTTGCGCTACAGTATGTGCCTGCTCCACTTGCGAGAGGGTCTGTTGCGACCCCAGGCCTCCAGGCTCCCTCCTGTTTGTATGAGTTCTATGCGTGTCTTAAACTTGTGTGTTTCCCCAATATGTAAATTCAATGTTGTGGTCTTTGCCTGTGGTTGGTGGAGTGCACTGGCTGATGGTTGGTTCCCTGGCTGTGATACTGGCTGATTGGTGGGGCAGCTCTACATCTGGCCAACTCGTTGGAGCCACTCCTATAAAAGGACCACACTTTGGGACATTCATTCTGTGTCTCTTTGTTATCAAAGTTAACGTTTGTGTTCAGCTGTTCTCCAGTTGTGTTGATAAATCAACACAACTGGACTTACTTTTAAAAAGAGCTCTTTTTAAAAGTAAGTCCAGTTGTGTTGATTTATCCCCTTTTTTGAGTTTAATTAATTACCTGGATGACTGAGAAACTACATTGTCTTTTTGTCTTGGTTAAGGTTAAGTTTTATTAACCCTTGAAAATATCGGTCAAATGAAGACATGTGACCTACGACTCCATTGGAGGTCGCCATTTCGGCTGTGTGTCATATGACACCTGTCAATCGTGTTGATCGGTCTGCAGCACGGAGAGAAGGCATTGCGCCCCACGGCTGAGACCCAACTGGCGAGCTCTGCTAATTTGCTCAAAGAGCCCTCCATGACATCTTTTCCATCTAGAAAACCCATACAAACGTAGGTTTCAGTGTATTTTTTGGTCCGAATTGCTACAGCAGCATTTCACACGACAACTGCTCACCATTTTCTTACTGCAAACTCTTCTGTTTAGCGTTAGCTAACGTAAATAATCACTCAGTGTCCCACCAATGAGAACACGGGTAAGACGTCTACCCTCCACAACGGTGCGCTCCAAGGGGCGAGAATGCGACGTCACAATTTTTTGGCCGATTGTACATAGCCTTTGTTTGGTTATTTTCAGTTACTCCTTTAATTAAAATACCACTTTATTTATCCAAATTACATCTTGTTTTTTGTCACAACTTTTAATCTAGCTGAGCCGGGTTGTAACAGGGTGTCACCTATAAAAAGAGAGAGGACTGAGGCGTGGTTTACAGGCGGCACTGAGAGCGATGCTCTGGTGGCAGCCTCACATTCATTTCCTCATTTACATCACGCTGCCTGGTGTTCTCCCTTAAGCATTACAGGCTGTCACAGGTCAAACTAAAACACTTTATTAACCCCACCGTGAGCTAAACAATGTTTGTGTCCCCAGAGAAAGAGATGTCGCCTACAGCCAGTCCCGCAGTGGCGCGGGTCGGCACTTGGTGGGCCGTAATTGCGTTAACGCAATCAAAACAAAAGCACATGTTCACCGACTCCCCCAAAACCTCTCTATCTCACCCCTTCCCAGGCCCAGACTCTGGTTGTAGGTAAAAGGCTGTTTTACTTCCCACTTAAATGCACTAAGTCTAGGAGCTGCAAGATCTGAAAGTGCGCTCCTACTATGCGCAAAATGTTACACTGTAGTCTGCGTTTAGAAACACAAGATCAGGCCCATTGACTTTTTAAACAGTATTCAGGCAAAAATCCATATTAATGTGACTAAGATCAACAAAAGGAGTAGTAGTAGATGAAGTACCATAGCAGTATCAGGTATTGTAGAAGAATCAGTAATAGAAGTAATAGTAGTAGCAGTAGCAGGAGTAAAAGTATAGACCAATCAGTGTTATATAGTGTTAATATTTTGAAGTCACACTACTTTTAAAAAAAACTCAAAGGATAGAAACTCTCACTAGGCTTTTCACTCTGTCATTTGGCCCAGATGATTTCACAGCGGGCCCCGAGCAGGCGCCCCGTCAATGACACCTGTCCCGTTAGCGGGACCTTGCAGCTAATTGAGCGCTGGGTGGCTAGTTAAGACCGCTTCCATCAGATGTGCTGGGACTTAAGGGGACGAGAGGTTAGCCAGATGCACGTAGCCTTTGATGACCCATCCCTGTGTGTGTGTGCATGTGTTAAAGTGATCAAAAGCAGCGCCCTCCTGTGGACAGAGGAGGAACAGATGGAGGAGATGGGCCGGTACTTACTGTGGGAACTCTGGGTTGTAGAGAGTTGGCTGAAGGATACCAGCGGGAAATACTGCAAAAGAAACAAACATATACATTATAACGAGATGGGAGCTAAATTCTAGGAACTATTCGTCGCTTAAACTAGATTGTACTGTCGGTAATAAATAGTCTGGGCACTTGCTTGACAAAATTCAGTATGCCCCAAAACACCATCCACAAGCTTATACATTTGGAGCAGTTTCTTCTTAAAAGTCCTGACACACTGCTCGGCAACTTTATACTTTAATTTTCTGGGAGCCAGTTTTATGGATTTGGACTTTGTGGATTTGGCTCTTAGCACAGAGGCAACGTCAATATCAAATAGAGAAATTTGTTGAAACTCTCCTTCCTAGGTTTTACATCGGTTTTGTGACACCAGCTCTGGTATTGATCCCACTTTGGAAAATCAGCTTCAGAAGTTATAACTCCAAAAGGCACGCTTCTGGAGTATTGTGTCAATAAAGTACTTGCATTTACTTTCCCCCTTTTTTCTGTGAATAGTCTTTACTAATTCTTAAGAAAGATTGGCCAATAGCTTTATAGATCTTTACCGAAATTTGTAGCAAATATGTAGCATTGTGACACTGATACTGCCGCCTAAAGACATCGATGAGCGTGACTAGACTCCAAATGCCCGTACAGTTGAAATCGGAGTGTGTAGCGTGAGAGGGAGGATGGGTTAACAGTTTTGACCCCTGAGCAGCGATGTCTGTGTTTGCCTCTTTTCTCTGGCTGCGCACAGGCTTTAGCTCATGAACAAACCATTGATTTTCCACCGAGAGATCTAATCCAGCAGACAGGACCAGAGAAAAGAGGGAGGATTCAATTCAACGCCGAAAACCTGGGGCTTATCAAAAATTATCTTACTATGCCAGAGGAGGGAACAAGACTTTGTTTTGTAAGTCACGATTAGTCAAGTCAGTAACTCACAAGTCCAAGTCTTCTGCTATGAATTTTAAATCCTTTCAGATCCTTAAAGACTAATGGCATGCGATCACAAGGTCTTTATAGCTTTAATATATGCATATTTCATTCGCATTCATGTTATACTTGAATCCACTCAAACATATTAAGTGAGTAAGTAAGTAAGTGCTTTATTTGCCATTGTACAACGAAATGGTGTTCAGCTGTTAGTCCTGAGCCGCGCCGCCACTGTGGGCCAATCTGACCAGCATGTTTTTGGAGGTCGGGGAAACTGTAGCACCCGGAGTGCCTTCAGTCTCCTCTGATCCGCTGAGACGGTGCACTGCTTCCTGGGTTTGTCCCTGTTTCAGAGCGTGGTGTCCTGCACTGGTCAGCTTCACCTCCTCCTCCTTCCTCCTGCGCAGCTCCCTCCACTCCACAATAGTCTTTCACCATCCTCTGAAGAGCGAAGCAGTTAATCTGTTTTATTCTCCAGTGAACGTCCATTAGCCAGAACAATAGTAGTGATAGAAGGCATGTGTGGCATAGCTGTGAGTCTTGCCCGGATACCTCCTCGTTTGTCCCTATTTTGTTTCCTGTAGCGCCTCTTGTGACACCTCCACAGTGCTGCAGGCATGATGGGCTCTTGGTGCTTCTTCAGTGTCTCAGAAGAAATTTGTAGGTCTCAAATGTCTTTAGCTCATAAGCTAGCTGTTTGTTTACTTTTAAAAAGCTGTTTTCTTCAGGACCATTATTGACTCTCTGCAGTAAAAAAAATTCACCGAACCTCCACAAAAACATGGCAAAGACGTACAAAAGGATCCAGTAAAACAATGTGAAACACAGAAATCACAAATGCAGCTCGCAGTAAAAGGTAAAATCCGCAGCTGTAACAAGAGAGGGGGAGGTCCCTACCATTTTATTGTCATAGTCAGTGTGAGTCCTGTTGTTTCTTTTATAATTGAATCTACCATTTTGGATATTTACACACATTACCTCTGTATGTGTTGGTATTGTTTGGCTTGCTCTATGCCATGCCACTGTCTCCAGAAATTTGTGGAAACATTTGTGCACGTGAAATGTGCCGTTTTCCAGAAAGAAAACTGGTAAAAAAAACAAAAAAAACAATGGAGTTTGTAGAACCTAAGAAGTTTTGTTTTTCCTCCATGTTACATCATGAATTTAATATTTTTGACAAGTCAGGAGAACGTCAACTGATTCGAGGAGTGTAGCATTAAATATTTACACCCGGAAAATTCTTCTCTGTGCTGGGGGTGAAAACAAAAGCGAAGCCCTGGTTATTTTCATGTCTGACACCAAAGCTGGAGAATGACTGACTATGCTGATGGGTGTCAGTATGTGCAAAGGTTAACTGACACTCACCCATTTGGTTCTTGTTAGGGAGGTAGTAGGCATTGAGCGCCTGTGGAGGGAGCAGCCACCTGAGGGGGAGGGAGAGAGAGATGAGAGCTCTAATACTGAATTACAATCACAAATATCATCTATCCCCACACACACACACTCGGTGTACTAGTACCAATGTAGTTCTTTTAGCTCCAACATACTCATTCAATTGAAACCTACCCAAGGTTGTTTAGATAGTCATAATAAATCCCTGTAATTGCAATCCAGTAGACGTCAGACCTATTGATCGTTAAGGACGAAGATGGACGGACATTTTGTAAAGCTGAGAGACTGATGGTTCTATATGGGGCTGCACCAAGATGGAAGCGAGACAACAGCTCAGAGACGAGACCCAGTCTGCTTCATTTATTTCAGACCAGACGAAGTGAGTGATGAAAGGTTGGCATGTGGTTATTTCAGGTTAAGAGAACTTTGGAAGGACGCAGTGAAGTATTGGAATTATGATTTGTTCAGTCTTGCTAAGAAGAAATAAATGAAAAAGAACATAATAATGTGATGGTTTAAACCAGTGCTTTAAACCTAATTTCAACATGAGTTTTAGACTTTGGACCATCAGTGCGACAAATAAACTGTTGTCATTGTTCAAAGTGGCAGGTGGACAGTTAGAAGGTTTAGCTCGCCTGGATAATCATCAGACTTTGAATCGGATGACTACAGCGTGCACATCAGCATATTTTCTTTTTACAAGAGGCTACCACACACATAATGAGGCTCTCAGAAGGTTCTTACATTGTCAGGGGCGTGCTGGGACATCATTTCTGCCCGGGAGTTTTATTACTTAAGACAGCCTAAATTTCTACAGACTTGTGGCGCACCTCGTAGAGCGCCAGCCAAGAGTATGGAAGCTTGTATCGATTCTATCACTTTTCACATCGGCCTCTATCTAATCTGGGCCTGACATGTCTCCACAGTCAGCATTTTATTTGTTTGTGTAACTTTATTTAGCCTATGTCTAAAACAGCAGCCCAGCCCAGGCTCCTTCTGCAGCCCAGTTAAAACCGTTGGGCCTGTAATAGCACAACTGTGAGAGTCCATTATTAATCGATTTTTTTCCTGCCGGACCAAATGTAACGCGGCCCACCGGGAAACGTCCCGGCTCTCCCGATTACCCAGCACGCCTTTGTACACGGTCATCTGGAAGTTTAAGTTTTGGACGTTTTCATTAGATTACCTACACAACTGCAGTCTTCACGATTCGCTCATTGCAGCCATCAACATTTTAATTTCCATTTGATTGCAATCAATGTGCCTGTATTAGGTGGATGGGGGATGTCGAAGTGCCCAAAGGAAACTCATCCGCAGACGAGGAAGTCGAACACACTCCAGTCCACATGCAGGGCTCGAAACTGCGACCATTTTGGTCGCAAATGCTCCCAAAATTATGCCTTTGCGATCTAAAAATAGAATCACTCGCATGTTTGCGACTGCAAACAAATGCTCCGGTCCACCTTAAAAGAAAACCTTCTTGTGCTACCTTAAAAAGGCTTGTGTCATTGTTTTCACAAATGCTGCCTGTTAGCAATAGCAAACTTTCTGTTCTAAAATAGTTCAAGAGCATATAAACTACGATCTGTCCTCTGTTGTGGCTCAGCGCCGCTGTCATTCCTCTCAGTAACACGCGCTGGGCCAACCTGCACCAGCCCAGCCCGTGTTCTCTGCGTGTGCGTGTGCTCCGCTCTCATTCATCTGCCTGCTTTCATTGAATGAGCCACTGTATTTACGCAACTGTAGTCTCTTTATGAGAAAACGAGGAATATATATGTCATTCATAAACTCATTGGGACTGGGGACTATCTCTCAAATGACGCTCGAATCGATGTCGGGCGGAGAAGCAGCGCAAACTTCAATCCAACCCGCTCGTCACCTCGTGCATCGCTGAAAGCGAATCATCGCCGCTCTCGCAAAATACAAAACGTAAAGTCACAAACACAATGTGTAACATGTCTTCTAAGGTTCTGGCAAAGAAGTTTGCCGCGTGTAGCGCGATCTATGGAGCTTTCTCCCACAGCACAGAGTGAGGAGAGTGTAGGTGCAGAGAGAGGAGACGATGAAGTGCGGTGAAGCAGGGGCGGAACAAGTCGGGAGTTGGGGGCGGTTGGGAGGCACAAAATCTGGTGTCCCATTTATAATGTTAAAATTGAGCCTAATGAGTTTTGTAGATTGCTGAATCATTGCAAACAGCTAAAATAATACTTCTAAAATGCAACAGAAGGCTGGAAGGGGCATGTGATACGTTTAAATCCCCTTCATCCCTGTTAAAAGCTTCCCTGTTTTTTTGGTTGCGCTCCTAAATTTTTGACTGTGCTCCTAAATTTCAGAATTAGGAGCACAAGCGCTACCAAGAAAAAAAGTTAATTTCGAGCCCTGACATGGAAACAAGAACACTATCCATTTCTAAGATTGCCTTGTAAACTGATTATTTGAGCCTTAGATGATGGGCTTGTAAAATAATTAATTTTAATAAAGGCTACAATCATGTCAGAGCGTGTATCTGTCGAACTGGGCTGTTTAGGAGCATGTCCCGGAGTGGTACAGTCCAGAGCCTGCCTGGTACTGATAACTGAGTAAAATGGATTAGCTTCTCTGTTGATGCGTGTTTGAATTTAGTGGCACATCACCAACGCGCTGGACGAATAGTAAATACAGCTACGGAACATGTTTTAGGGGTGTCAAGCATTCACAGCATTATCAACACAGCCATACACGTTGGAGAATTTGAAAAAAATAATTAAGTAAATTTATGATTCTTTTGACTTGGAAAGATGAAAGTATTGATGTAGAAATTAAATATTGATGGAGAAATGATGTAGAATTTATAGTTTGTCATTTTGTCATGCAAAGAGCTAAAACAGGAAAGAACTCTCGCACACTGTATACTTGCAACACCCGTGTCATGCAAAGAGCTGAAAATGAACCCAATGATAATTTACTGATTGTCAGATGATGCCGAGACTTACATAGTTTTGTCCACCTCTTCATGGATCTTCTTGACCGATAACTTGATGTTAAACTTGATGCTGTTCAGGATGTTCTTGAAGTAGGTTTTCTCATCCACATCGAACTGGGAAAACAAAATATACACAATTTAGAAAGCTCTTTATTTTTCTTTTCCACTGGTGAAACAACATTTGTTTTGTCCGTCAATTTTTGACGTCCTATCTGCACGATCCTGCAAGTGTCCCCGTTACTATGGCAATTCACATTGAGTGAGCGAATAACATGATGGACTGAGCGGATATCGATAAAGACTTGGACAGCTGTAGAAAAGCAATCTCTTATGAATATACTTTTCCAAATCTGCAAATTGCAACCTAACCTGTGTGAAAAGCTATTATACACATGTACAGTAGCAGTCACTAATGAATTAGACCTTGTTTTGATTATACAATTGCTAAAGGCACACAGTGCACTGAGCCTTAAGCTGCTCCCTAACTCTTTGTATTAACACGTCTCACTGACACATTGAGGTCACAAGTTCATTTACATTACATTACAGTCTTACCTGCCTGTAAATGGTATTTTTCTTTTCTTTGTTACATATTTAGCTGGAACTGGTGAGTTGGTGGTTTTGATCAATCAGTAACATTATTTAAAAAGACTTTAGTGGTGAAGGTAATACTAGGCCAATAGGGATGTAACGATTCACTCAAGCCCCAATTCGATTCGATTTCCAATTTTAAGTTCCCGATTTCGATTTTTTCCGATTTTTTTTACCTTTAAACTTTTTTTTAGAAAAGAGTATGACTCATTCATACCAAAGTTTCTTTTGTTTTAACATCTGCATTTTTGTCCTTGTAACAAACTGCAACTGTCTCAGTAAGAGAACTGTACATTACAAAAAATTACAAGACATGAAAATGAACTATAATCATTTTGACATGAGTGCTTGTAAATTTACATGTTTTCATCATAAATAAGATGTGTAGCAAAGCAAATATTTTGAGATTATATTTATTTTACCAAACCTTTTTTTTTTTGCAGTTTTAACATAATACTACCATTTAGAACTAATTTTACAGTGCAGTTTTTTCACCCTCGAACGCCTCACAGCCTCCTGTGCAGCCTTTGTAATCATAAGGAGGAAAAAGACATGACAGCTCCTGTAGGTATTGGATTATTTGACAAGCGGACATTTGATGAGGATTTCAGCAGAATCAGAGCAGGTTGGTCAGATGTTTGTCAGTTTACGATCTTTGGTAAACTTCTGTCAAAATGCTAAACTCTGCGTTAGCCGCTAACGCTAATCTCGTAGCTGCGTCTGCTGCTTCGTGTGGAGCTTGTCTTGAGAAAAAGTTAACGTCGTTAGAAACAACGAGCTATGTTCCGGTCTATTTCGGTAGCGCAAAATGGAGTAGCTGAGGGTGGCTTTAAAATCGATTCTTTAATTTTTTACATCGATTCACATTTTACGCATATTAAATCGATTTTAAATCGATTTTCGATGAATCGTTACATCCCTATAGGCCAATGAAGTAATCCAATGCACACTGAAACTGAATTAAATTAAGATGAAGCTGAACGCTCAGAAGACAGTGGAGATGATCGTGGACTTCAGGAAAGACACAGCCCCACTGTCCCCCCTCGCCCTGACAGACTCTCCCATCCCCATCTCCATCGTGGACTCCTTCCGTTTCCTGGGCATCACCATCACCCAGGACCTCAAATGGGAGCCAACCATCAGCTCCCTCATCAAGAAGGCCCAGCAGAGGATGTTCTTCCTACGGCAGCGGAGGAAACTTAAGCTGCTGACCAAGATGCTGGTGCAGTTCTACACGGCCATCATCGAGTCCATCCTCACCTCCTCCATCACCGTGTGGTACCCCGGCGCACAGACCGGGACAAGCATCGACTGCAGTGCATTGCAGCAATATCAATCAAAGGTGAATTATCTCAAACTTTAAAGTCTGTAATCAATGGTTTTGTATTTGTAACATTGCAAAATGAGGAGGGAGAGAGACAGATTTACGAATCAAGCCCCCTTCCCTCCTGATTAGACCTGACAGGCCGGTTCACAGGAAAGCTCGTCTCATTGGCCAAATTATGGCACCGGGGATTCTGATTGGTGTCTGAGATCAGCAAAAGGAGAGACTTTAGAAAAAATATGATTATTTAATACTACTCAAGTTACAGTATGTCAAATTGCAAGCAGTTTTTATCACTCTTCTTCAGCATAGAGTTTTCCCTGCGCTCTTTAGTACTGACGCTAGAGCGGGACTCAGTGATAGTATTCGGGACATGGACAGTGTTTAACTCACAGTGGGAGAAATAGTTTGTAGAGGAAAGAGGAAGCGCTCATTCTAGTCCACACTGGCGCACTGTGGTTTGTACACAACATACCAACTTAGTCTTGAAATGCTGTTGTTGCGCCAAGCGGAGGATCGGGCCCATTAACTTACAGACTACCACTTTAAACTAGAAGGTTGGCATTTCGAGCTGAACAGTGCGAGAACAAGAAGCAAGAAGTTTCTCCCTCACCCTTAAGCCATCAGTGCAGATCAGACATGTCTTTGTGAGCCATTCCCAAACCACCACCATGAAAGGAGAGTACATAAATAGCTTTGTCTACTGATGCCTTATAAAGATTAAGAGCAAATCCCTGGTTCAAGGTATATCAAGATACCATTGAGGGATAGTGACGCATATTAACAGGGCTCTGTGTTTAAATTGCTGTTTCTAGTAACACATTCTGTAGTATCAAATTTCAATCATGTCTTCAAAGTTTTACAACATTCTGACCAAGGCTGTGCACAGTCCATGATGCTCACTGAATGCAATCACAGAGGATGCAGAAAAAGACAGCATGGGGGTTGTGCTGTATTTGTGTTGGTTCATTATTAAGACATGATAGAGTTTGCCAAGCGGTCAGGAGCCTGTGTCTGTGTGAGACTCACCCCATACTCTTGATCTATGAGTTCAGGCTTGAGCAGGAAGTCTGGATATCCAGTCATCACCATCATGTGCTTCAACTGCAGAGAGACGAAGAGACATTTCATACAGTCACTTTAAGTCTGTTTTAGTCTAACTATGACAGGAGTGTGAATGTAAAATATAGCTACACATTGTTCTGGTGCAATAATTAAGTAGATAATATATCAGGGAAGTCAAATCCATACTGTTTGTTACTGTTACTTGGTGTTGAAACTAGAATGTCCAGCTGTGTTTAAGGTTATTGAACAGTTATGTGAATGACAGATAAAATGTGTGAAAGTAAAGTAAAATGCTTTATTTGTCACTACACAAAGTTAGTTTTAAAAGTACGGCTTCATATATTCAAGCGCAGTCATGCATGCAAACATAGTATATTGTAAAATTATATCACGTAAATAACAACTATATAATAAATCTCTAAAATATCATTACTTTCTACCACTCCCGTGTCAGTGCCTCTAATATCCAGTGGCCAAAAAGAAGTACACATGCGGAAAAGGCCATGCAACAAATTGATATAATTTAACTTTTTGCATATAGCCTTTTAGACGTGGGACAGTCCTTGTGCCACCTTGGGATAGAATCTGTGCTTCCCCCTTGGGCCACCCCAGCAGGGTTGCCAGATCCATGGTATTCCTGTGGAATTTTCTAAGCTTTTCTGTGGGTGAAAGAAACGTCCGGCTTTGTCTGTAATGTTTTCTATGTAAAATAGCGTATTCTTGAACAAAAATCCCTATTTGAATGATAAAACCTCAGAGCTGCTTTGTGTGAGAGAGACCGGGGTGGTGGTTCTTGCATCATCAGATCAGCGCAGTGGCTCCCTAAACTAGCGTAATATATTATGGGACATTTCAGCCGAGCTCCATGGCTGCGGAATTTGGCCAGTTACTTTTGGGAAGGTTCGGCCACTGGTACCTGGCAACTTTACACGCCAGTAAAAAAAAAATGTCTTGGCTACTCTACACAGAGGTGGTAAAGTAGCCAAAGTATTTACTCAAGTAAGAGTATTGTTACTTAGAAATATTTTCACTCAAGTACAAGTAAAAAGTAGTGACCCAAACAATTACTCAAGTAAGAGTAGAAAAGAACTTTTACTTTAGTACTGTGAGTAACTGTTTGAGCGAAAAAGTCCCACGCCATAAACTGTGTGAAACAAAACATCACATGGAAATTGCGACATTTACAAAGAAAATTCCAAGAAAATGGCAGTAAATACAGAAAAACAAAATGATTTTAAGGAACACGGAGCACGAGACAAATTAAAAATGTACTCACACTGGAAAAAGTAACAACTATTTTTACTCAAGTACTTCATTATAATTTTACTCAAGTAGAAGCAAAAAGTAATATATGAAAAAACTACTCTAAGAAGTGCAATTTCTTCAAAAAGTTACTCAAGTACATGCACATGTAACCGAGTACTGACCGCCTCTGCTCATGCCTGCAACAAAGTGCGACTTGCTGTAGCCCATGTACCAGCCAAAGTCCCTGCGCCACATTCTGAAAACCTCTGGCCTACAGCTACTCTGCCTCCTCAGCACATCTCAGGGCACCGGCAAAGCCCATTAGCATTTGCAATAGGATTCAATTATTCTGTCTTTTCTTGCTGGAGACTTTGACTGGTGAGATGATGGAAGTTTGATAGGGAGATACTCGGAGGGCTTTGACATTGAGGAGTGAGGACCTCCTAATCCTGATCTCCCCCGCGATTCGGAGCTCGACGCTGTCAGATATCTCGTCTAAGACTTTTACAATGCGCAGTTATAATCCCGTTAGAGGGCCATGTTGAATATAAAGAGCTCCCCTGTAATCCTATTACACTGGGTTTTGGGTGATTAGTCCATAGATGTGTATGGGAGGGCTGTGTCCATGGGCGAGGGAACATCAGTGCGGCTTCCAGGCAGTTAGTAGCATGTTGTATCCACGAGTGTAGTACAAGAGGACGTGAGGAGATGCAGTGGGAGTTAAAGTGTGCTTGCGTTTTTAAGACACTCATGGACTTCGGTGTCAATTTTGTGGAACATTTAACCTCTTAACCCAGGCCTAAGCCAAGCACATTTTTTCTCCAGCTTGACTTTACCCAAATCTAAAAGCTTTTTGAAAGTGTTATCAGTCACCTTGAGTCTCTCTCTCAAAAAACAAAAAAATCAGGTTAGAAATCTAGGAGTAATCATGGACTCAGACCTGAACTTAAACAGCCACATCAAAGCAATAACATCATCAGCTTTTTACCATCTGAAGAACATTGCAAAGATCAGAGGAATAGTGTCAAAACCAGACTTGGAGAGACTCATCCATGCATTTGTCTCCAGCAGGTTAGACTACTGTAACGGCCTGCTCACTGGCCTTTCTAAACGAGCTGTTAGAGCTGCAGAACATCCAGAACGCTGCTGCTCGAGTCCTGACAAGAACCAGGAAATACGACCACATTAGTCCAGTGCTCCGGTCTCTGCACTGGCTTCCTGTCACTCAGAGAATAGAATTTAAAACAGCTCTGCTTGTGTACAAGTCTTTTCATGGTTTAGCACCAAAGTACATCTGTGACATGTTAGAGCCGTATGAACCATCTCGGGCCCTGAGAACTTCAGGGAGGGGTCTCCTGGTGGTTCCCAGAGTCAATAATAAACACGGTGAGGCTGCGTTTCAGTTTCATGCAGCTAAAATCTGGAACAGTCTTCATGAGGATGTGAGACAGGCCTCAACTCTGACAATGTTCAAATCCAGGCTGAAAACAGCTCTTTTTACCCGTGCATTTGAAAACTGAAAGTATTTTATCTGCACTCTTGCCTTTTACTGTCATTGATTAACTTTATGTTGATGTTTTATTGATTGATTTGATCTGTTTTCTCGTAATTTTATGCAACTGTGAAGCACTTTGAATTGCCTTGTGTATGAATTGTGCTCTACAAATAAACTTGCCTTGCCATGAAAGCGTTAAAAGAGAGACAAAAATGCATCAAAAAAGAATCAAAAGACGATTAACGACAAGGAAAACCTCAAAAATGTGACATAATTGCGACAACAACGTAGGTTTTAGCTTTCAAATGAGGCGTTACACTGCCCTATACGCCAGTTGAGAAGCTTTTAGATTTGGGTAAAACCGAACTGGAGAAACTTTGCTCAGTTAAGGGGTTAAGAGGTTAACAACGTCATAATGCTGTTTCCTTATTGACATACATGGCATTGTTTCATTCATGTACTTTTGAGAAATCCTGCATATTCACCTTCTCAAATCAAACCATTTCTCACCGTCGCTATTGTTTGTTCGTTATTTTGAAATTAAGGCTGGGTAACTTGTTTTCCGTTCCTGTTTTGTGTAGTCCTGTCTTTAAAATGATAAAACCCCTAAGTCTGGAGGAGTGTTTGGCTCAGTGTTACCTTGTGTAGTCCTAGTTAGGCTCCACAATGGTTCCTTGTTTAGTCATGTGGACCTTAGCCCATTAATTAGTGCGGTGCTTTCAGACCCGCAGAGCTGTTTATTCGTGTTTGCAGTTGGAGAGAGTGACTTAAGAGCGTGCGCCAACCTTGGCTCTGGCCGCGTCTTTGGTGGCCTTGTCCATCCAGTCGAGCTCCCGGAGACGCAGGTCCAGAGAGTGCTTTATGTCCTCCACCAGCTCCTGTACCTGTAAACATAGCACAAGATAAATATTAAGGCACTGTACTGCAATACGTCTTACGGTTTGGTTAAACAACATCATTGTCTTCTAAAACTCATTTGGCAATTATGGCTTTAAAGAGAGGTTTTGCTGGACCAATCAATGATAGTCTATCGTCTACATAAAGTAATCAGGTTTTAGACCGTAATCTCTCTTAATAATCTCGCTCATGAAGCAGCTGATGTGATTATACCAGCACAGTCAAAGATCGAGTGTTCGAGGCCTGAGGCTTATTTGGTTTATAAAAGGTTAATGGGCTGAATTCACACGGGACTTTTCCATTTTATTGCTACTAAATGTGCTTTATATTGTGCCGTAAAGCGCCTCATTGCAGAAGCCTGGTTTGTGAACAACCAGATCAGTCACGGGTGCATCACAAAATATCTTTGTGTAAATCTAATGTCTACTGTCAGTCTTAGTTTTACTGTATTCCAGGGGCGGACTGGCCATATGTCCATTCTGAAAAAGCACACAAGGGCCACCGCACTGGCCTCTCAATTTTCTCCATAACCTCTTACCTCCCGCCTTAACCGAGCTTTACCCAAATCCAAAAGCTTAAAAGAAAAGCATCAAAATAGCGATGAAAACGGAACAAAAATGTACCGGAAAAAGCAACAGAAAAAGCCACAAAAAGTGAAAAAAAAAATGCCAAAAAGCCACAAAAAAAGTAATGCAACAAAAAAACATGAAAAAAATGTGACAAACGCCGCAACAACGTGACAAAAAGTTACAATCACTTTTGTGGGTCTTAGCTTTCAAATGAGTCATTACACTGTTGCTCTCCAGTCAAGACACTTTTAGATTTGGGTAAAGCCGAACTGGAGAAAATGTGCTCGGTTCAGGCGTGGGTTAAGAGGTTAAAATATGTATTTGTAGAAGTGCACATTTACGCCAATTTGGGCCAGTCCAGGGCCGTTTTTCAGTCCCAGTCCGCCCCTGCTGTATTCTGATTTATACACCTTCATACCAAATCTAGTCTTCTCATAGTTAGCCTTTACATACACTGCCTGACCCAAAAAATAAAATAAAAAAAGTCACTGCCTGGATTTATCTAACTGTGCTGAACTGGGGTTGTGTCCGAAGAATGAGATCAGCTGACGACCTGAACATACTGAATGACCAGGTTATCCCGTCAATTGATTTGAATATTGTTTTGATTTGAATATTTTATTTCGAGCTAAAGAAGAAAAGAAAAAACAGAAATATATATATACATAATAAAAGAAAAAAGAAAAAATAATTTACATTACAGCTCGAAAAGGAGTGGGAAGAAGACAAGCTTATTGACTCCCACCCCTGTTCATAAACTTCAATAACAATAACTATAACAATGACTGACAACAGTGCATATTTCTTGCCATTTTACAAACAACTATCAACCGAGTTGGTTACATATTAACAAATGCGACACTGCATTATACCAGGTCAACATTCACAGTATCTCACACGCTCAACATACACAGTATCTCACACGCTACAACCAGTGTATTATTTCTGTCTCCCATACAGAATTCATTACCATGTTGGCATTATCGTTGTTCACCATCACCATTACAACCCATATAACATTACTCTGTATCAAAGTGTTTGAATGGTACATAAAATACTCCACATTTATTCATGAAAGGTACAGTAATCGCAGACTGATTGATGTTCATGATAACAAGAATGGTCTTACTGATATGTGTTAAAAGGGATTCGGGGCTTTTCTTTCTTATTCTTCTTTTCTGTGACTGGACCAGCTGCCAGAGGGGAGCAGCCCCCGAGCAACCGGACCATCATTTGTTAAGTGTCCTATACTATGCATTAAAAGAGACAATTTTTAGGAGTCTGCTGCCAGAAGAGAGTTTCCTCGAGCTGCCGGCCCCCACATGTCTGCCCTATACTATGGGTTATGTTGAATGCGGAGTACATAGATATGTGCATGTTTTACTTCTAAGAGTTTATTTCCTTTATATTACCATCAGCATCAATAGCAGTACTGTTGTCTGAATCGATTGAGTTGGATTCTAAGAATAATCCACAGATTATTAGGTATTAATCCTAGACTGTTACATTTAAAGTTTAAATAGTGATGATAACAACACAACAGCAATAGCAATAACAATGGCAATAACAACTGCAATAGTGAATAGTAACAACCACAATATACTTCATTATTAGTTAGATCTGACCTTTAAAGTATACAGCACTTTGTGACACCCATTAGCAATCAAGTACCCATTTCCTCCTTCTGGTACTTTGACCATACCATTTTTTTATATCTTGATTTGAAATGATGAATATTTGGACATTGTTTATATTCTGCCCCCAATTTGTTCCAGAGTTTAACTCCACATACAGACACAAACATACTTTTCCTAGTGGAAGACACTGCTTGAGTCTTAAAGTTATCACACCCCCTCAGGTTATATCCCCCTTCTGTGCGTGCAAAAAGCATTTGTATCCTTGCAGGTAGCACATTTTTGTTGGCTTTAAACAGAAGTTGGGCAGTAGAGAAATCAACTAAATCATGCATTTTTAACAGTTTAGACTGCAGAAATAATATATTAGTGTGATCATAATATCCTACTTTATGTATAATTCTTACAGCCCGTTTTTGGAGTATAACAAGGGGGTGTAATGAGCTTTTATAGTTATTGCCCCAGACTTCTACACAGTAGTTTAGATATGGCAAAACTAATGAACTATATAACAAAAATAATGCATTGTAATTTAAGAAAAACTTTGCTTTGTTAATGATTGAGATACTTTTGGAGACTTTACCTTGTATGTGTCTTATGTGTGGTTTCCAGCTTAATTTACTGTCAATGATGACTCCTAAGAATTTAATTTCTGATACTGTATCTAAAACTACACCGTCTATGTTTACTGAGTCTGGTTTTTCATTATAATTACCGAAAAACATTACTTTTGTTTTATTTAGGTTGAGGGACAATTTATTAATGTCCATCCATGTTTTTAATTTCCTTAGTTCACAGTTTATGTTAGTTACTAAATTACTATAATTGTCATTGGAATAGAAGACGTTTGTGTCATCTGCGAAAATCACTAATTTTAATAATTTAGACACATTAAAAATGTCATTAATATATAAATTAAACAACTTTGGGCCTAAGACAGATCCCTGTGGGACCCCACAGCCAATGTCCAAATAACCTGATGTAAACTCCCCCATCTTCACATACTGTTGTCTCCCAGTTAAATAGCTTTGAATCCAGCTCAAAGCCACTCCCCTTATGCCATATCTGTCTAATTTTTTAATAATATAGAATGATTTAATGTATCAAATGCTTTTTTCAAGTCAATGAATATTCCAGCTGCATGTTTCTTGCCCTCTAAGCTATTAGTAATCTCTTCTATTGCATCAATGATGGCCATTGAAGTTGACCTTGCTGCTCGAAACCCGTACTGACCTTCATTAATTAGTTTATGCTTATCTATGAAATTATCCATTCTACTGTTATAAAGTTTCTCTAAGATTTTGGAAAATTGGGGGAGCAGAGAGACAGGTCTGTAGTTAGTGAAGATGTGTTTGTTCCCATTTTTATGTATAGGTATAACTTTTGCAATTTTCATTTTATTTGGAACTGTTCCTGTTTGAAACGATAAGTTGCATATGTAGGTTAATGGTTTCACGATACTATGTATAATTTGTTTAACTAGTGTCATATCTATATCAAAACAGTCTGTAGACGATTTGTTCTTACACCCGTTAATGACATCTATTATTTCTGTTTCAGTTACTCCAGACAAAAACATAGTTTTTGAATTAATGTCTATCAATGACTCCATTTCGTTGTTACTACACTCCGGTATCTCTGCTGCCAGATCCGGTCCAACATTTACAAAAAAACTATTAAAACTTTCCACAATGTCATTCATATTATGGTTGTCATTGATCCCATCAGTGAAATAGTTTGGATATGAATTATTTTTTGCATTACCCTTGATTATAGTGTTTAGTATTCCCCATACCCCTTTCATGTTGTTCTTGTTTGTATATAATAGATTGGTATAATATAGTTTCTTAGCCTTCCTTAATATATTGGTCAGTTTATTTTTATATGTTTTATATCTACTTTCAGAATCCTCTGTTCTTAGTCTAATGAATTGTCTATATAGAGTGTTTTTTTCTTACAAGCATTTTGTAAACCCTTGGTTAGCCACGGACATTTTGTCGTTTTTCTGTTTTTACAGAATTGCTGAATAGGCAGTTCTTATTGTATGCAGTACTAAAAATTTCCATGAAAGTATCGTAAGCATTTTCTACATCATTCTTGTTATATACCTCGTTCCAATCTTGTTTTATTAAGTCACTATAAAGTGAGTAAATTGAATCCTCAGTTCTTGCTCGTTTATAAAAGTATTTTTGAGGTGATTTTTGATCTAACTCATTATCATCATACACCGTGAATACGGGCAGATGATCCGTTATATCACAAACCATTAGACCGCTGACATTTGTGAACTGCATATTATTAGTGAAGATGTTATCAATGAGGGTAGCACTGCTCGCTGTTATTCTGCTAGGTCTTGTGATAGTTGGGTATAAACTCATACTGTACATGCGATTAATATACTCATCAGTTGTCTTATGTTTATTTGGATTTATCAAATCGATGTTATAATCCCCACAGATAAATAATACCTTGTTACTCAGTTCTGAGAATGTTTTTTCTGCCCAATTTGTAAATATTTCCACGCATGAGCCTGGTGACCTGTATAAACAACTAACTATTATGTTTTTCTTTTTTTCATTCATAATTTCTATTGATAAGCATTCAAGCAAGTTGTTTATTGATGCTGTCATGTTTTTTAATATTTTGAATTTAAATTTGTTGAGGACATATATAGCAACTCCTCCTCCCCCTTTATTGGTTCTGTTTACGTAGTTTAATGTATAATTGTTTAACTCAAATGCAATGCCTTTATCCTCATTAAACCATGTTTCTGATAATGCGATGATACTAAATGGATTCTCAAACTGTTTTAAGTATTCTTTGATTGCATCGAAATTCGCGTACATGCTTCTACTATTGAAATGGATAATTGAGAATTTCCCTTCTGTTTTAACAGAGATGTTAAATTCATTCTCAGTATAGTATTTGCAATTAATTGCGTTAGATGTTAAGAACAGGTTATCTGGGTCTAACTGATCTTCCCAGTCCAGTGCATTATGTTCAGTGTACTCTGAAGCTTTCAGCTCCAAGAGCTCACAGTCCAAAATCCTTTGCTGTAATCCTAGGTCACTTCCATCAGTAGCATATGAGGTATGATTGGACATCATTGTATGAGTATATATATTACAGGACATGTGAAATTATGTTTTTTACATACCAAAATCCATAAGTTTTCCCGGTGTTTAAGCTTGATTTGGAGTACTGGTGCGCGGACGTACAATGAGTTTGTCATATCTCAAGAAGGCTATGTCCCCCCTTTCCCTGGCAGCTCTCAGCTCCGGCATTAATCTTTTCGTTTCCTTTTAATGGAGTCCGTGTAGTCCTCGTTTATGTAGATTTTCGTTCCTTTGAGTTGTTTAGCGCGCTGCAGGATTGCTTCTCGATCCTTCCAACGCAGTAGTTTGGCGACGATAGGTCTCGGCCAGTCTCTCCCGCCAGGTTTCCCTACGCGATGGGCTCTCTCCATTTCCACCGGGTTTTGTAGTTGCAGTTTCTCCCTCAGCAGTTGTTTGATTTTTTCCTCAGCGTCAGCCCAGGTCTCCCCAGGCGTCTCCAACACTCCCTCAAAGACCAGGTTTTTTCTGCGGCTCTGTCCCTCCAGATACTCCAGTTTATCCGTGATGACGTGCAGATTGTCACATACTTTATAGAAATCGTTATGTATTGTGTCCGTGCGCTCAGTGAGTTTCCTTTTCTCTTCTTTTATAGTGTCTACCTCATCTTGCGTGTATTGCAGGCTAGTTTTTAGCTCTTGAATGTCCTTTAACTGTGTATCCATGCGGGTGTTTGTTGATTCCATGATGAGTTTTATGAATCCTTTGAAGTTTTCCTGCTGTTGTTGAATTAATTCCCTAAACATGTCCCTTTGCTGCTCCATGAGTTCCGTGACTCGACTGAGGCTCACGTAATCCTCATCAGCCGGCGTTTCTGGCGGTTGGACTGATTTAGTCGGCTTAGGCATTTTGGTCTCCCTGAACCGGACTCCGCAAAAATGTTAGCTTCCACACTGCTCTCACACTGCTGCTCACAGCCACACTTCAATGAATTTCTTCTTCCCTGATGGCGCTATTATATTCCAAGATGACAAAGCCAGGATTCGCGGGTCTCACATTGTGAAAGAGTGGTTCAGGAACCTGAGATTTGATTTGGCCGCCACAGAGCCCAGATCTGAACCCCATTGAGAATCTTTGGGGTGTGCCGGAGAATGCTTTGGTGGTCGCACTCTCCCATCATCAATACAGGAACTTGGTGAAAATGAATCGAACACTGGAGCTTTTGACATCGCAGAAGCTTATTGAAACAATGTGTGGTAATCAACAAACTATTAGAGCGTGTGACCTTTTTTTTGGGAGGGGGGGGTCAGGTTCAATACCAGTTAATAGCATTGTCAAACATTTAAAAATTAAAAAGGGAACTTTGTGATACAGGCATCAAATTTGGCAGGAAAGCACCTTAGCATAAAAAACATGGGCCACACACTGAATTTTTAAACTTTTTTTTCCCAATAGTTTATATTTCTAAGACAAACTGCTTTCAAATGTTTCAAAATGTATGCGATTCTTAGGTTAACAGTTCACATTTCAGATTCCTCCCACATCTTTCTGCTCCAAGACAGGTTTAGAATGTGGAGAGCAAAACCAGGTGTTCAACACAAATCTAAATGTGATTGCAAGTTCAGAAAACTTTTGACGGTATTTCACTTCCCAAAGTCGTGCAGTCTGGCATTATGAAACAAAGGATCAGTCACAGTCAATTTATTTAACTACTTTTTAATCAAGATCTTGAAATTTCCTTATCCATCTAAGCTTCTATCCTGTGTTGTTGTTTTTTTTTTTTATGTGAGTGGAGGTTTTATTTTTTCTCATTTTGGCTCATTGTTTTGGCTGCCTGCGCTGTCCCAACTTCTCCTTAAATCTGTAGTGCTCCATTAGAGACGGTTCCTCCCACTTAAAACAACAGGACGCGGGTGTTAATGCGGCCGGCGGGGGGCATCTCCTTTCTGTCAGAGCCTCGTTAGTTTGTCTTCACGCTGAGGTAAGCACTAATACAGCCTACAGACCCGCTCCTCCTCACGCCCCACCGCTGATAAAGAGAGCAACGCTGAAGGCTGCTCGGAATATCAACACAAGCCACTGCCAGGGCTGGAGGTTTGGAAAGGGGAATCTGAAGGAACTATACTAAAACTAAAACGTGAAAACTTGACAGATTAGCAGCTGTTGGACGTGAGAAACACCTTTGCCTGGTCTAGATTACTATAGCCCCTGTCATAAAAATGGAATTGCATGAATAACAATACAGGACAGAACATAAATGTATTAAAAGAGGAGGTCATTAAAGACAAGTGCTAAACAGTGAATGCAAGCTGGAGAATGCATATAGTTATTTGTGGGCATGCTGCACCCGATTTAAAATGTAACCCCTTAACCCCCACCTTAACTGAGTGCATTTTCTCCAGTTCAGCTTTACCCAAATCTGAAAGCTTCACCGACTATAGGCCAGTATAGCTCCTTATTTGAAAGCAAAGCAAAACTAATCTAAGCGTCTTCCTCGTTATGATTGTCACGTTTTCGTCCTTTTTGGTTGTGTTTCCATCAGGTGCTTTTTTGACATGTTTTGGTCACATTTTTGTGGCTTGATCACACACAAAAAAACAACAATCCTGCCAAAACGCTAAAAAAAAAGCAAAGAAAACTGGATAAAAATATGGCAAAAATAGCTATGAGAACGTGATCAACAAAACAACTCAAACATGATAACACAAAGAAGGAAGAAGCGTAAATGAGTTTTGTAGGGCTTAGCGTTCAAATGAGGGGTTGCACCTGCCTCAAGGCTGAAAGCTCCAGTCGAGAAGCTTTAAGATTTGGGTTAAACTGGAGAAAATGTGGTCAGTTAAAGGCCACAGTTTTTACATACTGAGATATGTTCTTACCTGAGCTTAGACGAGTTGATGCGTAACTGTCTGGTCTTTGTGTGTGTGCTCAGTCACGCAAAAAGACGAAAGACGTGTTAGCATTTAGCCTCTTCCAGCATCTTCATAGCTCCAAACCGGGGTGAAGTTAGAAGCTACCAAGCTGTTCCACGTTTCCCTATTTAAATACAGTTACATGAGCCTTTACACGATCGAAGTATAGTTACACAAACTTAAACATGTCGATTTTCTGAGCGGATAAAAACGGGAACTATATTGTAAGTCGTAATAATACAGGAGCACTTCGACGTCCGCGCAGTAATGTCGAAGTGTTCCTAAGGTATTATTACGCCTTTCAGTAGTGTTAAATGTTTAATTTTGTGTAACTAGACTTGGATCGTGTAACGTTTCACGTAACTGTATTTAAATAGGGAAAACATGGAACAGCTTGGTCGCTTCATACTTCACCCCAGTTTGGGGCTTTACCTATACGCTCGGAGAGGCTAAATGCTAACTACATTTACGTGACTGAGCGCACGCACAAAGAACAGACAGTTATGCATCAATTCGTCTAAGCTGATGTAAGGACATATCTCAGTGTGTAAATAACGGTGGTCTATTACTTTAAAAAACCCTTTCTACTCTAAAGAGCCACATATGGCTCCAGTTATGGTCCCGGTATTTGGATGCAAAGGGTCACAAGGGGGCGCCCTTCAACCTTCTCAGTGTACATGAGAAGGTTGTACACTGAGGAGGTTGTACAGTCTACTCAATTGACTAAAGTCTATCTCTGACTTTCTTCAGAGTTAGACTTTAGGTCAGACACCATGAGTGACAGTGACATGACACTAAATACAGTGTGCTCTTTGTTTCCAGTAAACAGGCTGAGGCCTCATTGCTCTTCAGTCACAGAGCGACAGGTGAAGAAGGAAGTCATGGAGCTTCTGCTGTAAGAGGAAAATTATGAAACTGAGGTATGTAGTAAATAAATTTGAAAAAGAAATGGAAATTCTAATTAAACTTTTTTGATTGATGCTTATAAAGGTTGAAAACAAAATCCAGTTCCTCTGAGTCATGGTGGACTATGACAGATGTGGACAGGACTGTGGTAGATCTTAGTTTCCTTCAGAGAAAATAGTTACTATAGTAACTGTGTTAAAGACATGAACCTCATGAGCTTCTTCTGTAACATCTGTCCACATCAGTCCTGCTGCGCCATGACTAAGAGAAACTGGGACAAACATGACTCTACAGCAGATAACAAATGAGAAGGGTTTGTCTTTGTGAAGAGAGTAATTTTATTTAGTTTTGATTTATTGTTTTGTCGGGACAAGTGCATGAAATGAAACATACTGGGTCTTCATGCATGTTAAACACGCAGCACAGATTGTAGCCTTGGGCTAATTTCATCCGTTCGCCCCCATTGCACTCTCAGAAACACACTCACATTCATCCTGCCTATTGTACATGCTTTATGTAGGGGAAACCGGAGTACCCGAGGAAACCTACGCAGAACAGGGAGAACAGCAAACTCCCACACGAAAGCCGTTCCTTGGTGGGAATCGGAATCCCGGACCTTCTAGCTGTGAAGCCAGCGCAACCGCTGTACTACCGTAGCCGTAATCAACAGTAAATCAGGATTTTCACAACTATTACTAAGAATACTTAAATTTCATCTTATTGTACATCCAGCAAGTGTAATGTTTCTAAAGCAGAAGCTCCAGACTTCCTTCTTTCACTTCCCAGTCTGTGACTGAAGAGCAATGAGGCCTCAGCCTTTTTACTGAAAATAACTATTTAGCATCATGTTACTGTCACTCACGGTGTCTGACCTACAGTGTAACTCTGAAGCCAATCAAATCACTCAGTGGGTTGGGCTCAAATGGGCACCAAATGCCAAGATCCAAGCTCTGAGACTAAAATAATAAAATTAGAGTAGAAAGGGTTAAGGTGGGGGTTAAGGGGTTAAAATAGCATGTGTGTTCGTGTATTAGGGTCTCAGATCTGATTTGTAAAAGAGAGAATGCTGTGTGAAAAAAATGTGCAAATGACTGCAGCTGATCCACTTTTGCACATGAGCCAACGCTTGGTAAATAATCCCCTTAGAAGGCAAAACAAACTTCTATGAAATCTTTGCTAAATTAAAAGCTAGAAGTGCAGACAAAATACTTTCAGCTTCACAGCTAATTAGGGCCGTTTTCAGTCTGGACTGGAACATTCTCAGAGGAACGTCTCATATTTTCAGGCAGATTTGTTCCAGATTTTAGTTGCGAAAAACTGAAAGTCATTGGAATGCGTGGTCCTGGATCAATGAAGACCCCGTGAGAAACAACGACAGACTCATGTGGACCTAGTGTGAGCTTTGTTTACACTAGTACACAAAGCTGAGTAATTGCTGCGGCAATTACTCGTCGTCCCAGCAATTGGTAAAGATCATTGGATACAAAGTTGCTACAAACAAATGGAGACTTTTGAATTCACTCTATACTCGGTGGTGATAAGCTACCTAATAACAAATGACCTCAAATTGGAAGAAGAAAAAAAAACTGAAGAAGAAAAATCTACATTTCATAGCTTTGGTGATGTGTCTGAGGTCACAGAGGTGAAGCCATATCCCCCTGTCCCAATGTGAGATGAGGGGATTACTGAGCAGAGCCCTGTGAGCGCAGGTGATGAGAGGGCAGAGGTCAGGATTAACTTGTCCACCCTCTTTCCCTCAGTTTTTTTTTCTTTTTCTCGGAAGGTGCCATAGCCCACGGTGTACAGTGTGGACAAGGTGGATAACAAGGGCAAAGTTCACACCAGATTCCTTTCCCGATTCACTGTTTCACTAGTTTGTAAAAGTTACTAAAGACAGGTTGCTGAAATGCATAATAATATGTTTTTTCAAAGAAGCAACATTCAATATTCAAAATGAGCTTTTACTCCGGATCCTGAGTTTTGACATTTTTTTTCCACAGATTGCGAGAAAGTGACTCAAAACGGTGGATAAAATCGTGCACCTGGTTAAGGCCGTGATTGCACGAGGGATGATAGCTGGCAGTTACAGCTCGTCACACAGAGACTAATCTCACAGCTGTTCTGCAGTCCTCTTTGACCAATTTCACTTTTTTTTGGGATTACATTTCTATAAAATCTATCATTAAAGCAATGATGACATGTTTGGTGAACAAATGGCAGCGGGCTCTTCTGACAGTTTTTGGTTATTAAGTTACCTGACATCCACCTCCTGTTGTGTTTCACTCACACAGATCTTACACATATTTTCAGAAACTACAAGTTCTTAGCTTTCAAATGAGGCATTGCACTGGCCCACAGGCTGTACACAAAAACGTGACAAAACCGTGACAATATAGCAACGAAAAAGCAATAAGAAGATGACAATAAAGCGGCAAATAACCCCCCAAATAGGGATGAATATGCAACAATTTAAGGAACAAAAAATCGACACAAATGTAACAAAAATGTGTTCCATCACAACAAGTGAGGACACAACTCGGTTTTGGGGTATTTTGAGTTGGACATAAATTAAGAAAGTGTAGTCTCCAAGCTTTCCAATCATGTGTAACACATGGAAATCTGGTAATATTTTGGAGAACTTGTGGCCATTTGAAGCTAAGCACTCAGAGTATCTCTAAGCAGAGTAAAAGGCTTCTGAAGTTTGTGCAGTTCTCACCTCTGGTGCTGGGAGTGACAATAGGGCTCATTTACATCTCATATATACAAGCCATACCCGCTGTGAAGCTCCCCCCTGTAAAGCTGTAAAGCAACGCAAAAAGCAAGAAAAATGTGCCATCAAAGAAAAAAATAAAACAGTTAATATATAAATTAATGTCTCTTGCATGAATCCACTTCCCATAGAGCCTACCTCTACAGCAACTAGCAACACAATGACAACTAGCAACATTATCCCAACACACACACATTTGACCAGAGGGAAGGAAGAACGCACACACAATCATTAGTGCCATGGACAATGACTACGTTATATTATACGTAACCTGCACACATGTTTCTGTCACATTTAATGAGACAGAAACGTGCCAGAAAAGCAACATTTATTTATTTATTTATTTATTTATTTTATTTTATTTATTGGTTTATTTGGTAGGGACAGTGCATGTTAATGAACATACATGGGTCTCATGCATGTAAACAAGCCACACCGGATTGTAGCCTTGGGCTAATTTGCGTCCGTCGTCCCCATGCGCACTCTCAAACACTCTCATTCATCCTGGCCTATTGTACATGTTTTAGTGGTAGGGGAAACCGGAGTACCCAGAGGAAACCTACGCAGACACGGGGAGAACATGCAAACTCCACACAGAAAGGCCCGGCCTGGTGGGAATCGAACCCAGGATCTTCTAGCTGTGAAGCACGAGCGCTAACCGCTGTGCCACCGTGCCGCCCAAAAAAAACAAAACAAAAAAGCGACTAAAAAGCAATGGAAAAGCGTGGCAAAAAAGTGACAAAAATGTGTCAAAACTGCAAGAAAAATGTGACATAAACACGGCGACAATGGGACAAAAAAGTTTAAATCAGTTTTGTAGGTCTTGGCTTTAAAATGAGGCGTTACACTGGCCTGTAGGCTGTAAGTTCCAGTCAATACGTTTTTAGATTTGGGTAATGAAAAAATGCGCTCCGATAAGAGGTTAATTTCTTGGGCAAAATGTGCTTCGTCAAGGGAGAAATCCAAGTTCTAAGGATTGACCTTGGACTCACTCATGGCCCTTATGTACAGTATAGTTGCATGGAGACAGCACTACATTTTTCATTTTTTTATTGTTCCAGTCATGTCATTTATTTTTTTCACGATGTTTCATGAATAGCTTTACATATGAATGAAAACATAATGAATCAGACCCATGACTTATTGTGTTGTTTTACCCTGCTTATACCCCACCTCATGCCCATAGCAGCATAGTCAGCCCGTATCTGTCATTACCTTGGCCTTGCTCTGTGACGAGAAGTGCTGCTGTACGAACAGCGCTCCCAGGGCCATGCCAAAGTGCTTGTTAGCCTGGGTGAGACAGAGGTGCCTGAGCTCCAGCTGCTGCTCCGTGCCGTCGATCTCTCGGGAAAACTCGTGGATGGTGCTCCGGAAGGCGGTGGAGAGGTGCTCGCTCAGGGCAGCCACGATGCGCCACAGCATGTAGTTATGAAGCACCCTAAAAGCCAGTAAAAAAAAAAAGTGTAAATTACATCTGTGGAACATTGCATCTAAACAAACAGGGACGGAAAGATTGTACTCTTTTCACAAGAAAGTCAGAAAAAGTTTGAGTGAAAATAATCCCGTGACAGCGACTGAAAAGTGGTCAAACACTTTAAGAACCTCATCTCACACTGGATCCGGATACGAGCCCCACGACGCACAAACAGATTTCTCTCTAATATCCCCGCTGTTCGGCTCTCAGACAGACCTACTGCTGTCCCGGTCCCACACTGCGCCCACTCTCCAATTTCACCCCTCAGGGAGAACAAAATTCCCACCCCCACGTCCCACTGCGAAGCTCCTACCAACCTCCAGGCAGGCAGTCTCTGGGTGGTGGGCTGGTGTTTGTTTTGTTGTTTTTATGGCATGACGGATATGAAAAAAAAAAAAAGGCTCTTGGCAACAGCTCCGCGAGGGCCCGCCAACAGGGCACTGGTGAGATTCACTTAACTGATGTGATCAAGGCAGGGTTCAGGAAAAAGGCGAGAAGGGAAATGAATGAAGGCCACCTTTGTGTGGGCTAATCAACGTTGTTACGGGTGGAAGTGGTCATTATGTTGATACAGACAGTGGGATTGTTGGGTTCCAATCCGATCCGACAAAATAACAAAATGCCATGATATTGTGTGTCATGATACGATACAGATACATCGATCAGATCAAAAGTGGACAAGAATATTTCCACAACAGTAGAGGGCAGCACTAGGCTTCTGAGCACTTAGTCTACCAAACAGTCACCCGAATAAATAGCTTTTAATGATGGTATTTATATAACAGATTTAAATGTGATATATTGTTCCCGTGTGCAATGTATTATGGGAATATTATTGTGAGATAATGTATCATGAATCACATCAGAGTTCCCAGGCCAAATGTTTAATATATTCCATTATTTAGGATAGCATTTGGGCCCCAACAGTGCTCATGGTGAGATCTCGTATGAGTGAAAGTCATTTATATGATAATGGTGCCACTCATGTTTGGAGATGAGATGTTTCTGTAGAAGATTCATGGATAAAAAAAGTAAACATTTTCAAAGAGGTGAAAGAAGAAACAATTTCATAATAAAAAATACATCCTGCTTTTCTTTTCCTGTGTCCAAGAAAAGTGTGATAGCCGAGTCATGCAGTATGTTAAATGATAAATAACGTCCTGCACAACTTTGATCAAAGCTTAAAACTTGATCAGCTCGAAGAATTGTCGAAATAGAACAAATACATTGATCAACTACCCTTTCTAAAATACTGGAGAGAAAAAATACAAAACATTTTTTGTAATGCCTGTTAGATTCCCGAATAACTTAACATAATCCTTTAAGCAAATATATTTGCAACACCTGAACTGGGGCAAGCTGATGAAAAGGCTGTCATCCCGTGACCTTTTCAACCAAACTTCAGATTTGTGGGCGCGGCCTGAAAGATGGCCACTTGAAGCTGGGTGACCCAAAAAATGTTCTTATAGTAGAGTAATTTATGGAAATAAATAAATAAAATACAGACGTGCAGCACCATCTGCATCTTAATAGAACACATTGATCTTGATCGCTTACATGGAAGTAGGAGTCCTTATCAGCACAATGTATGGAGTTCATGTTTTATTGCCTATAGGTTCAGGAGCAGGACCATGCCTCAACCAACCCTTATGTCTTCACCTAACCATGCCTCTAATTACCCGGATGCCCTATCTATGTAGCCCCCCAAGCTCAATCAACACTGTTTGTCTGAACCAATGGCCGCTGGCTGCTCTGCTTTATGACCGCAACACTGGAGGCCGCCATTGCTGTAGTACCTCCATATAGCCACTAGGCCCCCATTGAAAAGCATTGGACTTTAGACACGTTAAAAACAACTTTAACGCCTGGTTTCTATTTTTAAACACTTTCTATGGCTACATATTCCTCCTGAGATAACGCTGGGTTAGTCACAAAAAAAGAAACCAGGCTGGTTTTCGAAAGAATTTTATTTGAAATCTCGTACTTAATGAGGGTCGGACTGTTGGCATTGGAGCTGCGCGAGCTACACGTCACGCAAGGGCCGAGTCTACAGTGAAGATCCCGCCCTTATGCCCTTATTAGGAACATGCTTCGTCAGAGCTGGGGAGGAGGAGTCTGTAAATCTGCCACCCTCCCTCCCTTCAGGTCTTGACTTCAGCTCCGAGGGTTGGTCCTGAAGAGGAATGTACACGAGACATTGTGGGAGCTGGAAAGGAGTTGTGGACATGGCTTATAGTCTTTACTCAACTCTTTTCACAGATTGAATATGGAGAAAAGTCCTATTTTGAATTCTAACAATTGTATACCCTCCCATGCCTTTTGGTCCCAGCGCCGTTCCACCCGTTGCCGCAGTAATAGAGTCCGGATCAGCTTGTCGTGATAGAGACGTAGCGGCCCAGCAGTATAGCCTTAATCACAGCGGCCGGCTCTGACTGAAGGCTCGTTAGCTGAATGGATTTTAATGGCGTTTAATGGGGCTGGTTAGGCAGATGAAAAGACTTGTCCCTGTGCACTGCATCCTCACATTAGTCCAGGTAATGACCCCGGGGTAATGGAGAGACCAAAATCTACTTCAAACTCGCCGTGAAAGGGGATTTCTTATTTTTTGCCTTTTCCTAACATTAACATCTGCTGCTGCGGCCGCGCCACCAAGAGTCTGGAAGTCACAGTTCAACAAGTGAGCACTTCCATGCGGTGATGAGGATATTCTAAAGATAATTTCCATCATTTTTTTGGAAGGGTCAGTAATGGACCAAGAAATAGGAGTTTTAATGTCTACAGCGAAGTGACTTTAAAGAGTTTTTCAGAGTGAGAATGTGTGTGCGAAATCAGCCCATGACAAACAGAAAGGAAACATCTCTGTATCGCAGACGACTACAATTAATACTTGGGAAAAAAACGTATACTGACCATGAAAACTTTCTGACTTACGATATATATAGACAAAGTAAAGCCGCCAAGGATGTGAGCTTGTGTGGGAGACCAGTCCAATTCGTTACGGCCCATAAAATGACAGTATCCTTGACAACCGGTTACTTCGAATTGTGTGGGAAATAAAATAAAAGCCTTGTGCCTCTCCGACTACACAGCGACAATTTCAAAAGCAAGACACGGGAGTATACAGCATGCCGTGCGCAATGACAGGATTATTAGAAAGGCTCTGGGCAAAGAGCGCGGCGCCAAAGTAAAAAATAGAAAAAAGGGAAATCTAAAAGTGTTTTGGAGTGTAGTCTTCAGCCAAGGCAACAGACCCGCAATTTTTAATAATGTTGTACAGTACTTGCCTGGACGCTTTTGAGGGTTCCACAATAAACCACGATTGGATTTTATTTGTCCATATACAGACAAATAAATATAGCTTTTACTAATACCGTTTATGAACAAAGATCAAATGAAAAACTCTACTCTTCTAAACTCCAAACCAGATGCTATTACTACTGCAGACCTGACGATTGAAAAGCTCCACGAGAATAACTATTATATCTTAAACACAAAAGACCAGTAGTATTTTTCATTCCTCAGAAAAACCACACAATGTCTACAGACAGCACATTATCCGTTTTCCAATGGCCTTCGCTGGCCCCATTAGAACCCAGCGGAACGTCACACATATCAGCAGCCTTTACCGCGGACTCTTTGACCACCTCTGCGCGCTCTGAAAGCAGGAGACGGTGATTCTCTCCCGCTCCAGAGCTCCTGCTGGGACTCGGGACGCACCGCTGGAAGCTATAAACGCTGTGGAAGCCCTCATTCTGACAACAGGTTTAAGAGAAATGTGTGGACCGTATGGATTTAAAGGAAAGTGGTAAAACTAATACGGAGGAGAGTGGTGCTGCTCAATGTCGGGGATATGAGGTGCTACTGGTCATGGCCAAGAACTTTTAGCTAATGATACATTTTAGTACGTCAAGTTATATCCGTTATTGATTAGGAAAAGGTCAAAAAAGTTGTGTGAATGTCTTACTATGTTGAATTTATTACTATACTGCAGCTACTTCTACTCCTTAGACTGCAACTACTGCAACTCGAACTTCATACGCAACTTCCGATCCATTGTTGATCGATGCTTTGTGACGATCTTTTGTGGTCCTTCCTTCACGACTCCGATAAAAGCTCATTAGTGCTACTCGTGTTTTTGCCGTTATTGTATTCTAAACCTCATTAACTTTGGCTTATAAAGCTGATCAAACCGCTGCCTTATCAAAGACTTGTTGTTTTGTGCACTCCAGCCTCTAAACATATAATTAGGCGCAACATAATGATCGTAACGAAGTGACAAAAAGCGCACTATATATATCCCTAAACTTGTACACTTCACAACAAAACACTATTCAATAAACGTTCAAATGTGTATGGGTGATGCCAAACTTTATAATCACTTCACTGGGCATTGTTCGAAATGTTGTGGCTTATTCCATCCACCATTTCCCCGTCTGTTTTGCACTGCACATAATCACTTACCCTCCTCCTCGGTCAGTTTTCTCACTACCTAAATCTCTGTGGCTTCACGTTGCTATTGACAACTCCATCAGTCGGACGCCGTCCCCATTTCCTCCCCGTCCATCAGTCAATGCCTCTCGCTTCATCCCGAGACAAAGCAGACGCCGTATATTGACCGTGTATTTACTTTCGATGGCTTTCTCATATCGCGCGATAGACGGGTCACTCCTCCATCCCCTCTCTCGCTTCATCTCACTCCCACGTTTGTCTACTTTGTGTTGGTGATGGAGTTTATGTGGCTGTGTAATATCTATGCCTGTGTGTGCTTGTGTGGCGGTGTGCGACTGCAGCCAATCCCATTATCCAGATGAGCAGGCCTCCAACAAAGGGGAAAGTAATGACCACAGCGCGTCGTCTCTCTCTCTCTCTCAGTCTGCTTATTCTTTCAACTGTGCGTCTAGGAAATGCAAAAGAAAAAGTCATCTCCATGTCTTGTAATAACATTTCAAGTTCTCCAACGGTGGGTCATGGTTCAAAAGTGGGAAGCAGCAAAATAGTGTATCTCTTCAATGTTTCAGTTATGTTTTAACCAGCCTCGCTAGTTTGGTGGGGCTTGTAAAGACTCAAAGTTGCACCGATGGCAACCACAAGCAATCACACAATAATGACATACACTAAATACATGACAAGAGTTCTGGGGTAATCCTGCCTAATCTTCGGGATAGTTGGTGAAGGCCTCGGCCAACTGAGCTCTATACTTGGCTTTTGTTTGGTTAACCAGGAAAGTCCAACTTGAGGTTCAGAATCTCTTTCTCAGAGGAGTCCTGTCCCCTATTGCAGATGTTCTTATTGGTATAGGGAAAGCAGAGCACTTGGAGGACACCTATGCAGACAAAGGGAGAGCATGCGGAATCCACAAAAAAGACTCCGCCTCTGAACTGAACCAACGATCCTATGGGTGGATGGATGGATGGATGGATGGATGGATGGATGGATGGATGGATGGATGCTTTAAACCCCCCACACATTTACATTAACAATGATCATTATGAAATCGAATTGCAGCAGGTATCTCCAAAAGTGCTCAGTCCTGCAGTCTATGGAGATGAAACGATCAGATCTATTACTCCTATGGGCAGACAGAGTCCCATGCAGAGGGTGTCTGGTGTTACTGAGGATGGCTTGGACCTTTCTACCCACCTCTCAACCACTGCCTCGACAGAGTCCAGTGACCCCCCGATCACTGACCCCGCCCTCTTAACCAGCTTGTCCAGCTTGTTACCATTTTTGAGATGTTATTGCCCTAGCAGACAAAAGCATACACAAAATAAAATAAATAAATAAATACAGCAGCAACAACAACAGATTTATCAAACATAGACAGCAGTTGGACTTCAGCCTCTTCAGAAAAAAACGGACCCTTTTTGTAGAGGCACTCTGTGTTGATGTTCCAGACAAAATTGTCATCTAGGTGGACACCTAGATATTTGTACGTGTGCACCCGTTCAATGTGCCGTCCATGTATGTTAACTGGCTGGAGAATTTTCTTTTTCATGCCAAAGTTGATGGTCATTTCTTTGATCTTGTTTCTGTGAGGCGAGAGCGCTAATCACTGCACCACCATGCCCAAAGGACATTTGCCCAAACATGAGGAGGGCTGGCAAACACTAACCCAGGACCTTCTTGTGTGAGGCAAAAGTACAAACCGGTCAGCCACAGTGCCATACTGTCAGTATTTCTCTTCCCTTTTACAACAATATACCAATATGTCTCATATAACACAATTATTTATTTGGTATTACTTACAATGCCAACAATTAACTTACACAACACTTCCTTTGTCTCACTCTCATAATGTACCAAGCATCTTTTATAAAACTTCTCCCCATCATCAGAGTCCATGTGTACACTATTCCTTCAGTGTTGTTATTGTTCACCTGTGTATCTTATCTCCATTTACTTCTTTGACACACACCCAAACTCGTCCGTGTGACGCAATCTCTTCTCACTTCCATTACATCTCCCCTCTACAACATCACATCCTCAAACCTGTTCTATTGGTATCGACGATGTGAACCAGTGAGCACCGGGGTCAAAGCCCCAAAGCTCTCCTCTGCGGTCCATTACTGCGGTCCATCTGCTGGAAGTGGACTTCTCCTGACCTCTGAGCCCAGTCAATGAGGCTGCAAACTGGTGGGTTTCTATGGCACTGGTACAAAAACAAAAAAGTAGTAGTAAGAGTAGTAACAAACATTGGACGGCTGCTAATAAATGACAACCAAAGGGGTTTCGGGAGGCTTATGATGACAACTACAAATACCATCACACCCCACGCCAGTGCACACATGAGAATTAAACAGTTTAGTCAATTAGAAAATAATCTGCTACTCTTTCCATCCCCTTCAAGTTAGAAATTAAACAAACTCCAATACTCCAAACAAACTTCCTTAAATACTGCAGTGGACAAAAAGGTAACCAGCTGGGCACTCCTGCAATTGAATGAAAAATCCACTTTAAAAGCACAAATTACGCTTTCAACATAGCAGAAATTGGATGGAAAGGAGGACGTTTTCATTTTGTGGATCCAGATTTGTGCACAGCAAGAGCCAGCTCCTGCTAAGACCGTCCTGGTGTGAGTGCTCCGCTCCCCAGTGCAGGCATATTGGAGCCGGTACTTTGCCTGTAGCGTGTGCTTTGTTATACATGAGTAACAGGTGGCTACAAAAAGGCCCCTTGATGTGACAAGGCTGGGCATTTTTTAACAGAGTCCTCGTAATATAAGTGTTGCTAATGAGCTGAGCCCCTCGGGAAATAAGGCGGCTCTTTGTGGATTCTTAATGCTTGAAGTGAATGTGCGAGTTGAAAAAGAAGGAACATAATGCATTTCAGACTATAATTAGCTTAATGTAAGATTATGCAAGAGAGTATAGAGTTAAGAGGAGAAATGCTGCTGCAAACTAATGTGGCGCTGGTTGTAATGTTGAGATTTGTTCTGTCGTGGAAAGGTGTCCTTGTGTTTCTTCAACTTATGAACATGGTTAAACAGCGGAGACCTGACACTAGCAGAAGAGTTTTAATAATGTTCAACAACAGCAGGTAGCGCTAGAGGTTAAAGTGTGCTTAATAAACTTGTGTTTCACTCACTATTTTATCAATGAACTTTCCCAAATGCAACCTCATCAATGTATTAAACGGACCGGATTATTGCCAATTTTAAAACGGAGGCAATTTAAAGCTGAGGTAAAGCCACTGCAGCACACACGCCATGATATTTCTTGCTCGATTTAAAGTTGTATTAGTCGATAGCTAGTTTGTGAATGGAGCATTCGGTCAAACAGAGACTCAGACAAACAAACACAATTGCCAAAACTAGGTCCACCGAAGCTCCAACAATCTCCTCCTACGATCGATGTTGTTCTCTCCGAAAGCATGCTTCACTCCAGACAGGAGGTTATTGGGTTGGTGTGACCATAAATGTGAGCTGCGTAAAACATGTTCCAAATATACATTTGTCTTGCCATAAAAGTCATATTTCTGATCAGTTCACTGCAATGTCGATTTGTATTGATGTCATGCTTTCTGTCATGCCGTGCAAACCTGTATTGGATAACAGTTATAGTCAACTGGTTCAACACAATAACAATTGCTTTGGAAGTCAAATTGAACCCACAATCTGAGCCACTGTAGTTGTGGAAGACAGACTTTTGTGTGATAATAGAACATTTCAAAGATGTATCATAAAATGTACCGAAAAGCATTAAGTCAATGAGATGCAGTGCAAGGCCTGAGAATGATTTTGACATTGTTATCTTCCTCTTTTTCCTCTTTTGGCACCGGTACCAGATCTTGGGGTCTCTAAGCTCCACTTTACATCTTAAACATCGATTTGAGTCATTTCATGCGAGTGTGCAGCAGGAGGATCCCGCTAAGAGGCAGGAGAAAATGGAAATGGCGAAGTACTCTTATCCGTAATGTGAGATAAAGTATCCTCTTCTCTGAAATATCAGACTCTGGGAGAATTTGTGATTTTGATCTTTTGAGACTATAACAAGCACAAGTCAGTGTTGTAAGAACTCATCTCAAATCTGATAGACTTCCTGCAAATTAATGATGCAACATTCACGAAATAGATGCAATCAGCACACTTCTTTTTTTCAATAAAATTACACTTATTCTCATTTGTGTCACAATTCATCACAACTGCGAAAGGTAGAGGAAGTTAGCTGTGTTGTCTGTGTCTGTGGCAACCCGTCAGGAGCACAGAGCGACCGCAGAAACGATCTTGGGAATGTTGCTCCAGACGCAGTCATCTTGCATGTGTGCATCTGTAACCCTCACCCCTTCCCTTAAGAGTTGGTTGGAGGAAAAAGGTTGTTCTACGTACATCATCATACATCGCCATTGGCCATGGGTGTTTGTGCAGCTCAAGTACAGTCCACTAAAAGCACCAGGCCTGGAGCTACAAGATCTCAGAGTGCGCTTCCACTAAGCGCAAAAGGCTTCCCTGGCCCTGCCATACTATTCCCTGTCCATTCCACGCAGGGAAGTTAGTCTGGTCACGGAGCAAATGGAGCCGTTTGAACAGGCGGGCCTAACGCGAACAAATTGTCAGTGAAATAAACCAATTAGCGGACGTGACGACTGTAGCTGTAGTCCAACTCACAAAATATGAACTGAATATAAACTCAGGAGAACGCGGAGGCAAAAATCCTCGCCTACTTCATCCATGATTAGTTTTGGCTAATGTTAATGTTAATTGAACTAACAACATAGCAGCGCAGCGAGTGACCGTAACCTTGTCAATTCTCTCTGTCGGTCGTGATTGGTTCGACTAGGCCTTAGCCGCCAATAAGCAACTTGTTTACCGTGTATGTCCAGACCCACCTTCTTTCGCGCAGAAAATAAGTGGGGTGGTTTATCAGGCTAGCAAAAGGCTACGCTATAATCTGCGTCTAGAAACAGAAGATTGGGCCCCTTGATTTAAATACAGTGAGAGGAAAATGTATGTGAACGCTTTGGAATTCCTCATATTTCTGCCTAAATTGGTCATAATATGTGGTCTGATCTTCATCAAAATCAAGAAATGGAGTTCGGGAGCAGGACCACGCCTCAACCTATCACACTTTGCACACCAACCACTCTTGCTGTCACCTAACCACGCCTCTAATTACCCATGAGCCATATATACCAAGCCAACCCTCGTCATCTCAGTTTGTTTGAAACTGTTGACCCCACCCTCCCTCCCTTCGTGTCTGTTCTATTTCAACACTGATTCTTCTGCTTCGAGGGGGGGTCCTTAAGAGCTGGGTTCATCCAGACGGAGCATTCACAACAGGGGTTCACTTACTTATTCCACCCTGTTGAGATTGGCTCAGGTTTTTCTGCAAAATATCTTGATAAACCTGTGAATTCATTTTTCTATTGATGATAGCACATTGTCCAGGCCCTGAGGCAACAAAACAGCCCCACACCATAATTCTCCTGCACCAAACTTCACATGGAGCATAGGGTTTTGATGTTGGTGTTCTGTTCCATTATTCCTCCACACATGACATTGTGTATTCCTCCCAAACTATTCAACTTTGGTTAGTGAAAGAGCACTTGGATGCTCCACAGCACTAACACACCGGGGCCTTTCTGTGTGGAGTTTGCATGTTCTCCCCGTGTCTGCGTAGGTTTCCTCCGGGTACTCCGGTTTCCCCTACCACTAAAAACATGTACAATAGGCCAGGATGAATGAGAGTGTGTTTGAGAGTGCGCATGGGGGACGACGGATAGAAATTAGCCCAAGGCTACAATCCGGTGTGGCTTGTTCATTAACTTGCACTGTCCCTACCAAATAAACAAAAACCAAATGGAAAAATATTCTGTGGACTGATTAACCCAAAGTTGAATAATTTGGGCGGAACACTCAACGTCATGTGTGGAGGAAAAATGGAACAGCACACCAACATCATGTAATTGTTTGGGTGGTATTAGTTAAGCAGACACTGTTTATTCATTCTTATGAGTTTGATGAAGATCAGGCCACATTTTATGATCAATTTAGGCAGAAATGTGAGAAATTCCAAAGCGTTCACACATTTTTCCCACTGTAAGTGTGGTCAGGAGTACCTGGAGAATAACCCTTTTGTGCATGTTTTGGATTGATGGGTGAAACAAGAGCACCCAGAGGAAACAGAAGCCCGGGGAGAACATGAAAAGTCTTCGCAGATTTTTGTTGTCTCCCAAGTAAAACAAAAACAGACTCCAAGTCATACATACAGTACATGATATGCTGTTATCAATCGGCGCTACATAAGAAATGCAAAAGGGAATAGAATAAGACTCATTCAAGACATACCGTTCTTTGGATACAACTGTAATTAAATATGTATTGCCCGCCAAACACGGAGCCTTACAGACAGTACTCTAATCATCATCTGAAAGCTGCGGTTCTGCTGCAAAAGCTCCCCGTCAGCCTGGTGTCCTGACAGAGAGCGTTAGCGTGTCGTGAGTGATGGCGCAGACAGACAGTAGAGACGGGATGTCGGAGAGGCACAGGTGGAGGAAGTGAACAAAGGGCCTCGCGAACACTCGTGATTGGATTGGAGTGTTGGATTTATTATTAAAGCAACAACAGGGGGTGGGACGGATGGACCAGACTTTCAAAAGGGGAGATTGGTAAACAACGCGGGGAAGCGATGTGCTCTGCAAACCTGAGCACAGAGACGAGGCGCGCTAATGTGGCAGATGTAAGCAAGATGTACTTTTACAAAAGGGATTACAGATCGCCCGATGAGACGGAGGCAGAGCCGAGTGTGCTTGTGTTTTAGAGGCAGAAGGAGATGACAAAAGAGAGATGAGAAGATAGAGTTTTGAAAGTCTGACAGATGCGTGTGCAGGAGGAAGCTAATTAATTATTGGGAAAGTGATGACTCTATATTGTTTGATAAAGTTTTTCAGTAAATATTCAGATCTCTACAAGTTACACCAATAAACAATCTTTCACTTCACTTGATTGATCCACTTCTGAGACAACCATCCTCCCATGAGAGGAAGAAGAACTATACAAACACGTAACTGCAAACAGGAGCGCCTGGAACCCTCCTCAACGCAATTCATTTCTACTGTCTGATTTTAGGGCGGTCCAATCTAAAATGTTTATAACAAGTCTTTCAATTGCGGAAAAAAACGTGATATGTATACAACTCTAATATTCAGATTCAAACTTTATACCCAGCAGCCTGACAACTTTATACATTACTGTGACCTTAGCAGTTAGCACCACTAAATTCATTATTAATATTTCCCATCTCAACAAACTCCAACTAAAAAAAAGTACCAAAAAAGCAGGACAAACTAAAGAAAAAAGAGGTAAAATAATACTTTAGTGCACATATCGTGATTGGGTACCCCAGCATTGATATATTTTATGTTTTAATTTAATTTTAAATAATTCGATGGCACGGATAGATAGCGAGAGGCCTTGGGCTGGGCATGATCTTTGCCTTGAGCTCCCTCTGTAGGAAGCGAGTGGGAGACAACACAGTAAAACAAACTTGTTCAAACAGTTGGTTCTCAAACTCTGCGCCTTTTTCGAGCTGTATGAGACACAATAAACCACAATTGGATCCTGGTTGCCATATGGGCTTTGAAAATTGGGGGACAGTTTTGTGTTAGCATATAACGCCATAGGCCCAGGAAGGACATACTGGAGTACTTTATAGAAAAGACACAACCAAAGTAAACAGGATTCCAAGGATTGTTTTGCACATGATGATTCAACATGAGAGTGAATATAGAATAGAAGCTATTACTGCGCAGAATGTTCTATAACCAACCCTAACAATTGCCTGACTTAGTTCTCCCTTCCTTCCAAATTCCGTCCTACAAAGTGACTGCCTTTGTGTCATATCCGCTTTGTTTGTGCGACTCAAATTGGTTGTTTTTTGGTCTCTTCACCACGCGCGGCTTTACTGCGGCAGCCCGGCGTTTGGGGAAGATGAAGTGCACGGATTAAATTCAAGAGACAATCCAGGATATTGTTTGCTTTAGCGGAGGATTGTTTTGACCCCCGCGCCGATGTGGGCTCACGGCAGACTGAGCGGTGACGGGGAGCAGGAAGCGCATGGTAAATGGACTCTGGAAGACACCACTGTCACGCCGTATGAGACAGAATCGAGTGTTTACCCCAAGCAAAAGTAGAATCCAGATTGTTTTTGTTTTTTTAAACATGTAGGAGTATTATTGGATGTTTACGGGTTATAAAGGCTTTCTGTTTATTCCTGTCAACAATTCTCAAAAGAAAACGCAAAGGCTTTTATGTTTGGGAAACACAGAAACGGACAAAATATGTAGACTGAGTTGGCTGTAGAATTTTGTGTATAATCGGAAGTAAAGAATCCCATTGATATTTCTCGTAGACGCTCTGGTTTCCTCCATCAACAGAAAACTTGTATAATAGGTGAGTTAATCTTCCTGCTAGATGTTCCTCACCACAAGACTTGGGAAATTCACTCACTGCTGCAACACTGAAACTAAATTCAAGGGCAATAGTCAATAGTTTGCCAACAGCAAGAAGAGTATTGTATAATAGTGTATTATACCATGGGCTGGGTGAATACTCGATTCTGATTGGCTGGAAGGTGTCCGTTAAAAAGTGTTATTATACGGCCCTTCACAATACAAGTAGAACGCTCCATTGACTTGAATGTGATTCTCCAACGTTCTACCGGTCATTATTTTCTGATAGAAGACCTCTGAAAAAAATTATGACAGCTGCCAATGGTGACGGAGTTTGTGCTTGTAATATAGGTCTTTCATATCACTCCGCAAGTAGTAGTAGCGGACACTGTCTCTGTCTCTGTCCCTGCGAGAGAAGTTGGGGGAATCGCTCGTGAAGTTAACGGGAGTCCGACTTTCAACTTACCCAGAGATTCACCACACTTCCTCCTCTCTAACTGCACCTTCAACTAAGGAGCTAGGCTAGCAATAAGTAGCTAACCGTGCTGCTACTAGCCTAGCCACATTGCCAAGCAACGCGCAAACTTTTGGGAACTATTTGCCGTGGAAATCATTAAATAAACCTTTCTGCCTTCATAAAAGTGTATGAAGTTTATTTGTGTGTGTTCAGTTGACAAGTAGCCGTATAATAAGCGGGATAATGTATAGAACGCCGGTCATTATTGGGAAAATAAGTACCTTCAGGGCGAACTGGTCTTGTGTCGCCCTGTTTCGTTCTATACATTATCCCTTACATAATGTACACCTAGTCCGGCAACAGTTAAATAACAGTTAAACCACGTTCTTGTATATCACTTCACTGCAGCTTTTTCCATAGTAACAATAAACAATCGAGCTGGAACTAGCTTCAGTAAATCAGCTTAAAAAGTGAGATAACTCCTGCCCCGGACTTAAAAAAATAAGAAAACAGGCCCCAATGAACAGTTTCAGTTCGCGGGACCATGGTATAAGCGGGATAATGCACTCCGAGGTATCCATTATCAGAAATAACTGGACTCCGCAGAAGTCACCGTTCACGCCTCCGCGTCGTCCAGTTATTTCTGATAATGGACACCTCGTCGTGCATTATCACTTACATATTCCTGTCAAAGGATTATAAGTGTACTCTGTGGTGAAGACATCTGAACAGAGGCTTAACTCATGACTTCCTTGGACCGATCCCGTCAAGTCAATTAAGGTGATAGTTTATTCCCTCATCAGTAAATCAATATCCTCTTTGCCTTCTTTAACAAACGTAAATGTTTTATTGACTCATCGACTTCTCTAAGTTCCTACAGGTGCACACGGCTGATCGATGCATCACCTCCTCTCACTGTGAAACTGCTAAACCAGCAAAAAAGAAGTCTGTCATGTATTCCGCCTCGGACGCATCCATCCCACTGTGGGCCGCTCAGACATGAAATTACTGAAATGTCCAAAAAGGTTACGCTGCTGGGGAGATAGGCGCCGATCCGAGCCCCCGGCAGAGATGACAGCCCCGTAATCCTCCTGCCAGTCACCCGCCGAGCAGCCATGCGCGAGGCCTTTGAGTGCGGGGTCTATTTGGTGCAGGAGTACAGTGACTATCGGCGAGCTGTCAGCGGTGTAAGAGCGCGCCCCCCACTGATAGCGTGACAACAAAGAGGTATTTGGAAATGATTTCAAACATAAATTGATGCGAAAAGGATTGTTCTGAAACAGTGTATTTAAAGCTTAATTTGAGCTACCAGTTCAACATGCACTGTAGATAGTCTGACCTCTCACTCCCCATCAAAACAAACCTCCGCTTCAGACATCAGAGTTTGAGGGAAATTGGAGAAACATTGGATGAGCAGGCGTATTGGGACTTTGATTCAAATATTACGAATGGTTCAATAAACACAACTCCAAGTATTTCATGAGGGAGAAACACTCTCTAAAAGGTCGAATTTAAATTACATTTTTAGCATTGTTTATGCCTCTGAACTTTATTGAGTATGTGTGCTTCCTACGCATCTACAATTTTCATGTAAGGAGAAGGCTGAAATGTCTTGACCAAGGACACAAAACCGGTATGCAATAGCCAGAAATAGGATTGAATTACCAACCTATCATTTCATTTATTTGACTAACTGAAAGGGCCACTGAAAGGGTTTCAGCTTAGTTGTTTTACTTTCGAGAATGATTCGCCTCTCACCTCAAGAGACGTATTGTTATATTTTCAGCAGGTAAGTAAGTAAGTTTCGGTTTCATTTGCAGTTCATTTCAGTTTATATTTACGCTGCTAAAAGGTCCTTAGTGCTGACGAAGCCTCTTGAGGTGAGAGGCAAAACTTCCTCAGACAGCTTTCTTGCAGTATATACTTCTAATAGCAGTTAATAAATTCACAGAATAATTTCTTCCACATAAATCCATAAACAAGACACGCGTATCCATCTCGTAAACAACAAGATTCCAGATTGCAGTGACAGGCTTAAAACGAACCCATAGAAAAACACTTATTCTACTTGAGTGAAAGACACGTTCAAAAACACATGCATCAGGTCCTATTGATTTGGCTGGACCACCACCGTAGCCCCGCCCTTCGCTCAATCACTTCTCAGTCTGTTTGCCCCAAGGAGAGCAGTCTTTTTCGAAGATATACTGTTCCGAAACATACATGCCTTGGCTTCACAGTTCACGTAACGCAAGTATATGTACAAGTGTATGAAGGAAATTCAACAAAATGAAGCGCTGACTGGTGCCGCTTTAAATACGCAGCCACTTGAATCTTGTGAAAATAAGGAACACACTGTCTTCGCTGGCCCCATACAGAGAAAGTAATATTGGAGTCTGCGTGACCTCCCCGTGCATGTAATGTTGTCTGTTCATTCATTTTTAATATCATACGTGAAAGGCATCGTCAAGAAAATGTGAACGTGTGTGGCGGTACTTCAACCAATATAGTCCAAACTCCCAGTGTTGATGCAGCCAATGTTGGCACTTACATTCAAGTATTGCATTTGCTGTCAGCGAGTTGGCACCAGGTCCTAAACTGCCCGCAGTCTCTCCTTATATATTAACTTATACTGTAAATAAAAACAACCCGTCTTACCGTTTTGAAGTGGTGTTGACGATTTCCGACACCTTCTGGATGTAGTCTGTGGCCAGGACGACGATCTCCTCATCCTCGGAGAAGTTATCATGGAAGATCCGGTCCAGCAAACGCTTCCAATGGAACTGTGGAGACAAAATCCATTTAGTAAAAAAAAAGGAACCGCACGACATTTCACCCAATAGCTCAGTCAATTTGTGATAGGACATATGGTTCCGCCATCGGGTTTTATGACAGTTCAGTTGATCTTGTGGCATAACAACATACAGTGTAGCCCGGAATGTTCTGCAATGTGGCTTTAAGGATTCAAGTTGCTCCCAATGACCACAGGCACACAAAGAGATACAGATACAGAACCACTCAGATGATGAAAGGGGAGGTCATAGATGCTCATGAGTCATTTGCCCTGTCTTCGTTTGTCAATTCTTTATCCAAGTAAATGTTCTCCTTCAATAGTTTCATTGTAATATATGCTAGACTTTAAAAAGTGATGATCTTGTTTACTAGTTGAATGTACAATATAAATATTAAAGAATTTCGTCAAAAGGAATTATGGATTTTAGCAAAGTGAGGAAATGCATGTTACTTCTGGTCAAAATGCGTAAAGTTTGTGTAAGGTTCTAACTTTTGCATGAACACCGTGGTCGAGGCATTTAAATTCAAAAGAAAGTATTTAAATATAGCCAATGCCTGGGAAAAAAAAGTGCACAAAGCTACTTGAAAGCATTTCTGTTTGTTCTTAAATGTTGCTCTCGTCTTTCTTTGTCACGTTTTCTTTGTGTCGGATGCTTTTAAGCCACATTCAAAGTCCCGTCTCCCCTATATGGCTGCACCCCTCTCATCTCCAGGCTCCTCTGTTCTTTTCACTCTTTCTCCTCTCCCGCTCGCCGGTGCGCCTCTGCCCTCGCTCTCCCCAGACGCCTCCCAGTGTCTCCTCATTTTCTACCGTTCTCTCAAGCCCACCTTTTTTCATTTCACGGCGGTTCCCTTCTGTCTGCGCTGCGGGGAGGACAGCTTTTGTGTGACTCACTCGGGTATGGTGTGTACTTGAGTGCATGCAATATAAGTATGTGTGTGTGTGTGTCTGTCCCCCGGGTGGAGCTCTTTGCTTAAAATGCTCAGCTGGAGAGCAAGTCTTAATCTGTCAAGTCTTGCCGTGTGTGTGTATGTGAATGAAATCAAAATGCAGTGAGAACAATACATTTTCCATAGGTGTCTGGGTGCATAAAGTGTACATTCTTAATGGGCCAATAAATGTGCATTATTCAAGCTTTATAAACTACTTTTGGAGACCAACAGTCAGTTTAGCCATGGGGTCATTAAAAAATATTCATCCTCCTGACACATGCTAGTCACCTAAGGAAAGCCAAAAAATGGTCCAACACAATGAGATAAATATTGAAATAAATCAAGTTTGACATGGAATATAAGCTGATGCCTCTTGTATATCGGGGCACTCACACTAGGGGCGATCTTCTGCAGCTGCCGGATGGTGATGCGGTTGTACATGGTGCTGATGTCCTTTCTTTGGTCGTCATACTCCGATATAGTGATCTGGAAACAGCACATGGAGCCCAACTTTGAAAAATACACGGGAGGAAAGGAATTTATTTGTATATAGCGCCTTTCACAGACAGTGGTCACAAAGCGCGTGAGGTGGGACAGTTTACATTCATGCCTGTAAGGGTGGGAGACCAACAGAAGCTGCACACATCTCCGACCACCATTCATGCACATGCAGACATCATTCATCCACGTCTATTGTACATGTTTTTTTGTGGAAAGGGAAACCGGAGCAGCTGGAGGAAACCTTTTCAGGCACAAGCAGGCCCCAACCTGCGGTGTCCATTCATATCATGCACTGTTGACGAAAAAACAAGGTTGTCAACTGGAGTTACCTAACTGTTATGATCTGGAGTCGCAGCAGTTGGTCAGGTCTAGTTAGGTCAGTTCAGTTCAGTTCATGTGCCCAAAGAATTAGATCAGCTGACTACCTGAACATCTTGAATGACCAGGTTATTCTATCAATTAATTTTTTCTACCCTGATGGCACGGGCATATCCAAGATGACAATGGCAGAATTCATACAAAGGCCTAGCTAGTGAAGGTCCTCAGAAACTCACAAGGCTGAATAATATCAAAAGTCGCAGAAATGACTGGAAGATTAGTCCTCTGTTACTATACTGTATCTCTGCTATGAGCAGGTCTACTGTATACTAGAGTTAAAACTGCAATAAAGCTTGATCTTTATAACACTTAATCAAACAGCCACAACGATGTACCAGCAGTGTTAACCGCACAGTGATTTATGAAGCTCACGTCTGTATTACTCACATTGGCGAGACGCGTCTCCAGCTGAATGATCTCTTTAGACTTCTGTGTGGCGTTGTGAGCCCCCAGCATGCTCAGCAGCCTCTCCATCAGGGCCTTGTACGCTGCCAAAATCTGTCAAAAGTGACATCACCACCAGGGTTAACAGGAGAGGGGTAGGGGGCGAGCAGTTTCAGTAATCCCCATGACGATGAGACATTCGGCTAATGGAGGGGGTAACAAAAGCACTGACGGGGCAGGTGGAGGGGCAGGAAAGAAGAGGAGGAAGGATGATTTAATAATGTAATAGGAAAATTGCTTTACTTTGACGCTGTCCTCGTCCTGTCCCAAATAGAGGCTTCTCTCAGGCAGAGTCAGTCCCTCCTGGTCCACCTGGTCCAGGGAGGACACATTTCATCATGCTTTTTCATTTTGGTAATTTCTTTTATGATGGTGTGCCACTACATAGTCAGTGTTCCAAACCTTTTCTGGCCTATTTACCTCAAAGCATTTTGTATGTTATAAGTTATGCATTTAATCATAGAAGTTTTCAAATAATATAAAATAAAATTAAACATGCTAGCGGTAATGTTTGTAGAATGTGCTCTCTACTAAGACTAGAGAGGTAATGTGTGCTAAAAGGCCACAGACAAACTCATTTATGAATCAGATTTGTTCCAATAATTACAGGTTCTGACAATGGCAATAAATCGATTCTGATTCTAATGATAAACCTATTGCAACACTTTAAAATAGCACGTGTAGTACAGGCAATTCATTCAATTCAAGTTTATTTGTATAGCACATTTAAGAACAACTTCAGTTGACCTAAGTGCTTCACAATTTAGCACCTGCTTGGTAAACCAAACCAATAGTGGTTTAAAAAAAAAATCACATTAAGCCTTGGCCCTCGAAACATTGGTCAAATAAGAAAAAAGGTGCTTTATATTTTAAAACCGTTTTTTGTAACCAGTTGCTGTGTACTTCAAACACGTCTCACCCTGATGGCGTTCCGGGAGGAGTTCTTGTCGTCCACGTTGACAGTGAGTGAGAAGAACACGGCCGTACTGTAGACCCCCTGTGTTCTGTACAGCATTTCGTTGATGTCCGGCCTCTGGGGGGCGCCCTCGGTCATCCAGCCCGCTGTGTGCTGCACTGACGCTTGGTCCCACCCCCCACAGCTGTCAATCACCTCCACCATCGGCTCCGAGCCCAGTGCGTCGATTTCCTCTATGTTCACACAGGACCTGCGGGAAACAGGACAGCAACAGGGAATTGCAATCAAAATGGAATTGGCAGCACTTTACTGGAGTAATGGTTTGGTGATAGTGAGAAAAAAACACGCTGCCTACATGAATAGTATGAAAACAGGACACACTATTTGTCCATGTTTACTACTTGAGGTGAATCCTGGTGCCAAACCAAAATATATTTAGATTTAAAAAAACATACCATACAAGTGGATGAAGAGCAGATTAAGTGTATTGATGATCACATCTACAGTTTAAACAAAACTGAAACAACACAGGTTCAAATGATCAGAAATTGTCTAACTGTCAATGTACTCCATTATACTTCATGAATTATTAGTCAAAGTAAGCCATAGTAATTGACAAACCTTTTGGCTACTATGGACCCTGACAAATAACCGATGCATATTAACCATGGATGTATAAAAAATAGGTTGCTGGCCGCCCTCTCAGACCTGTAGCTGATTCGTGGTACTCCAGCAGGAAATCCCCTTGGACCCGGACAGGATATTTTCCATAGAGCAAATTGCATGTGTTTGGACGACCGGGCACTTAAAACTTTCACAAAGGAAATAGTTTTTATTTCATTGTATGGACAGCACTTTGGTTCAGCAGGTGCTGTTGTAAAGCGCTATACAAATAAAGATTGATTGATTGATTGATTGATTGATTGATTAATATATTTTAATATCATAGACTCTTTCTTCCCTTGGAATGTTGGACCTGCCTTGTCCCGCTCTAACATCCAATCAATTGATTAATGACAGCCATTTTGATCATCAAGACTTGATATGAAATGATTTACAATAAGACGCAATACATCATCATAATCAAACTTTGTTACAGACACAATGCCAATTTAAAAACAACACACAGCAGACAACTGTACCTTTTGCTTTTAGCTATCTACAAAGCTAAACGTTAGCTACAAATGTGCACCTTTTGTTCGCTATTTTGTTAATTGAATTATCCCAGACAAATGAATAGGAAAGACAGGCGCAGTACTAATGTATGGAGCTATGTTTTGTCCTTTTCATGGCAGTTATTTTTATTTCTGTGTTTTTTATCCTCTCTGCACTGGCTCCCCATTAAATTTAAATGAATTTAAAATTTGAGTTTTGGCTTTTAGAGCATTGCATGGTCAGGCTCCCAAATATGTGTCTGACCTGCTGTGCCCCAACTCCAGTGACCCGCTTTAAAACCGGAGGAGACTTGTCCTTTGAAGCTGTTGCTCCTAAACTGTAGAATGACCTTCCTCTGTCGCTACGTGTGGCCGACATCGTTGATTCTTTATAAAACAGCTGAAGACATGGCTGTTCAGACGAGCTTTTAGTTGACAAGGCTGTGTGTCTCTGTGAAGCACTTATATAAATAAAGTTTCTACTTCTTTTTTTATCATTAACATCTTATGAAGTTTATGGCACTGGAGTTTAGTTTAGTTGAGTTTATTTGAGCAAATCCAAGACAACACTTATTAGAAGAAAGAAGAAGAAGAAACAATAATGCCCAAAAGGAGTAGTTTATACTGTAATTTGTATTTGAAGTAAAATCTCAAAAGGTCTGTGCATTCATTAATAATTTCTAATTAGGCTTTGACCTCACCTAAATGTTGGGTTGACATGATGGCTAACGGCTATAGGAAAAATACATTGAGCAGGCTAATGCTAACGACGGACTAGCCTACTTGCTAACAGTCTGCATACGTTAGGATCGAATGAAATCGTCTCACCTAAAATGTTTAATATTACTCCTCCTACTGATTTTGGAAGACAAAATTGGAATCATTTATTGTCTCACTGTTTAGCATGCCAGACTCTATGTGTTTTGTAACTTAACATGTTTAAAAGAAATGATTGGCACCTGTAGAACTCTTTCACTTTGCGCTCTGCCGACTCCGTGCCGCGCCGCCTGATTGGTTCCAGCAGGAGGCGCTGTAGCTTCTCCTCGTTGTGCTCCCCGATAGCGGTGATGATGCCGTAGCTCAGCTTGTCCTCTGGTATCCCGTGGCGACGCAGCCAGCCCCCGCAGGCGAAAGAGTAGAAGTCCTCACAGGGCTGAATGGTCGGGTCTATGTTGGCCTGGATGAAGCGCGCGGCTCGGAGCAAGGAGCGCTTCTTCTGACAGTCCTGCCTGCACTGAGGGTCCTGCTGTGCGTCCAGGGAAATGTACTTGAGCGCTAACATGCTCCCCAAAATCACGCACATCCCGGCCGCAAACACCAACGCCGAGAGCAGGCAGATCTCTCTCCGGCTCCATCGAGGGAGGCCGCCATTACTGCTGCTGCTGCTCAGGTCTCTGCTCCTTGGGGCGAAAGAACATTCAGCCCTCTGTTAATATTACTCTATACATTTTGTCCAGAATCTTTCAAATACTGTGTACGTTGACCGAGTGTCCGTACTACAACTTTAATGTTTCTACTCAGGAAGAAAATAAAACACAATTCATTGATAACAGCCTTTGTAATGTATGTAATGTTGATCATCACCAAAATGATGAGAGCACACGGCTACGTACATTTTGCCTTGCGCCTGGAAGACGGCTGAACGTATAAACCAGGCATAAGGTGCATTCAGACCTAACGCAGCTCCCGCGGCTGTTTACTGTGTATTGTCAATGTGAAAGGCGCGCACATGTGTGATTCATTTCTGTGTGAGGCGGTAGGGGCGGTTGTTTAGAGCGGGTGAATGCGGCGTTAAGAGGAAGTGGAGTCCAACACACACATTCAGGCAAAAGGACACAGAAGATCATCTGTCTGAATTTGGAGCAACATAACTTCACCTCTGTTACATCATTAAGACACGAGCGGAACAGAAACACCGTCTGAACAGAGGGGGGAGCTTTATGACAACGCACCAGCTGTGGTTGTGTATGAAATGCCTTGCAGGCCCAGGCATTTCAATCAGAGGAATTATACGCTATGAAAACATGGACACACACACACGCATGTAATATTGAAATAATATGACTTGGGCCTAAAGAATATGAAATGATGTTTGCAGGTTGTATGAGTTGGTTTGTGGGCGAGCAAACAAGGAGATTTCCTCACAGCCAGGAGGCAGGAGGTTATGAGGAGGGAGAGACCGTGTCGGGGAGTTGAGTCTCCGGGAGAGGCAGGAAGGATGAAAGCAGGGCGAAGTTTGTGTTAAATGTCAGAGCAAGATGCAATTTTCATTCACAACTTAACCCAGAGGTTTTCTCAGAATCACCCAGCAGCAGGGGCTCCTCCTGAGGTGAACACATGCGAGCGACTGATAGCAAGTGTATACAGAGACCAAATAGAAGCGGTAACGCAATTTGACCGGTTAGGTTTGTACCCACCTTTAGGTCTACATGAACACATCTAAAAGGCAACAAAAAATCATTTTCTGCTTATTTTAATGTCCGTAGTGCCAACAAACCTCAGGCACAATCAGTGTTTGAGCTGCTCTAGACATTACAATAGCGATGGACTGAGAAGGCAGGAGGGCTTTTTAATTTAACCAGGAAAATCCCACTGTCGAGAAAAACTGAAAATGTTCTATAGCTCTACACACCTCTGCTTGTTGGAGGGCCAGGTGTTGCCCCTGCCCCGCGCTGCGTGCCGGTCCAGGCTGCCCCCCAGGTGAAGAGTCATGCCGTTACTGAGGATGTCACTGCTGTAGCGCCCGCCATACTTCACCTCCTGGAACTCATCATAATGTGCAGTGAGAGAGTAGGTCTTCTCCATGGTGCCGCCAAGCTCAGCGCTGAATCATAACTCCTCCTCCTGTTACAAATAGCACGGACAGCTCACACAATCTGGCCATACTGTAGATAGAGTAAATAAAAGGTTGCAAATAGGTTGTCAGTTTTTAGATTTTGTCTCATTTTAAAACGTTTTTTTTTCTTCTTCTATCAATTATGGTAAAACAAATATTTACTTTACTACTTTATACTTACTTTTAGTCTTTCCTGTGTATGAATGGTCTCCTGCTCCTCTCATCCTCTGTCTCTGTGCCGCATCTCCATCGGTTCAGTCCCCGCCCCCCGTCCCTCGTCCCTCCCGCTGACCGATTGCGGTTCACCTGTCGATAGCAGCGCAGACAGAAGAGAAAGCCTTCAGACAGGGAGGAAGAGTCGCACTATTCAACACAATGGGAGGACACAGGCTAATACTTTTTGTCCTGAAGTGGGATGGATGGTGACGGTTGTCCCACAGGGAGACTGTGTCCTCAGGTAACTCAGCTTGGGTGAGAAAATGCAACGGAACTTTCAATTGCTACACAGAAACACCTTCTTGTATAACAACTAGATGGTGCCCAGTTAAATTCCAGGACAATATGGGGGCCAGTTTACACCTTTTCCCTGTACTTAAGTATCTTATCACACTGTCATTCATTTTAAATCATATAGTTGGAGATCTTGGCTCTAGATCTTTACGAGAATCAAACGCGATGCTTTGTTTGGAGGCTAATTTATCACTACAGCTGCTTAAATGAATATGCTCTGTGAGGAGAAATATAATTGATGGCCTGCAATTCTCTCAGATGAGACACTTAAGAAGCAGCGCATGCTGACAAGGTGTCCTTATAGGCAATACACGTCACATATATTGCTAATATATGAACAAGTGAAGGTTTTGGCAAATCCAGGCAATCTGGAAACAAAAACCAAAACAGACTGGACTCACACGATATAGACGTTACCTTTCTGCCACCCATCATTGGCTTCAACAATAATTAGTCCAGTCCTGAACCGATCTGTACCTCTGACACAAACAATAGACATAGTTGCTTTTAATGTAAATACAAAAACTTCTGTATTTAGTACAAGTTTCTACATGTTTCTAAACGCAGACTATTGCGTAGACTTTGCCACTTAATAGGAGCGCACTGAGATCTTGTAATTCCAGACTCGGTGCATTAGGTGGGCCCTTATGTGAGCTGGACAAACACCTATGGCCAATGGTGATGTTATGTAGAACAACCTTTTTCCTCCCACCAGACTCTTTCCGTGGCCGGGAAGGGGCGAGGGGAGGGGAGGGAGGTCGGGTGATGGTGAACAACATGTGCTTAACTCACGGTGGAATCAAGTTTTTAGTTTGACTGATAGAGCTTATCAAAGCCTGTAATGCTCAAGGAAGAGCACAAGGCAGCGCGATGTAAACAAGAATATATGAGGTGAGCCCACAAAAGGACAGCAGTGCTCAGTGCTGCTGGCAATAAACCATGCCGCGCCTTCTAGCTAGTAGCGCAACAACTGAGCACATGCAAGATGACCGTCACCTTGGAGCAACGCTGTCCTTGTACAGAAGATCGGGCCCTAAACTCTATTGTAAAGACATATTCATTTGAAGTGAAAACCAGTCAGAATGTGCTGAATTCCAAGTGGCTAAATTGCTTTTTGACTTTAAAAACTGGATGTGTTGTTACGTAGACAGGTGTTTACAGTAGCGACGGCTGGAATATACAGCGAATGGAACAAAAACCTACTCCAGCTATGTTTTTGATGGGGATAAAAAAAAGAAAAGCTCCAAAAGTCAACATAAGTCCCGATAACTGTTCCACATCATTTGCTTCTCAGTTTTTGCTTCATCTCGCTGTAGCCTGTGGACACCTGTAAACTGTTTCTGGCCCCTGTCCCCCGGTGCCGCTCGGCTGCGAGTGTTTTCCTATAGTTGGATGCAGTAAACTTGTCGAAAGGCGCTTCGCTGATCTGAGCACATTGATCCCCGTTATCTCCAGAGAGAATAGCAAACTTCAGCATCAATGAGTCTAACAAGCTCAAACCGCCTCCATCAGGCGCTGATAAGACGGACGCGAGAGAGAGATGGACAACTAAAGTGCGAGGTAAACATGATGAAAGAGCGGCGTTCCTCATTACAACACAGAGTGGAATAGGGGGCATCGATTCCTGATACAGCAATGGTTAGTGGTTTACTATAAAGTATCTGTTTAAGAAGTATTGGAGATACTGTTCACTGCAGGTGTTAAGCTTGAATATAGTGATTCTCAGACTTTCCACATTGAGTACCACTTGAGAAAATTGAAGCTTTTCCAAGTGTCATATTCTTACATCTCACAGCAGGGAAAAATTGACAAAAAGAGACAAACAATTTGAAATGTAGATTACTGGCATAAAAATTTATCAAGGGATTTTATTGGTAAAACTTGCCAAAATGGCCTTTATTTGTGGATAAACAACCTGATGATAAAGGTTTAAATGTATTCATATCTGATATTGATTGATATTTAGGTAATACAAATACCTTTTTTGTCAGAAATGTGGTCTTTAAATAAAGTACTGAAGGTAATACTTGAAAATGCCTTTTTTTGGTGCCCACCCTTCAGGTCATCCTCCAGGGGAAGTACTGGTTCAAGAGTGGAAAATCAAGTCACTGCATACGTTAAGTTTAGATGTGGTTATATCTAAGAACAAGAAAATTGAACTTGAAGTTACAATCTCCATATAAATCTTTGGAGAAACATTGAACCAGTGCAATTAATAAACCTTTCAAGGTGAAGATTAGGCTCCATTTGTTCCTAACTGAAAGATGAGACGAGAGCGAATGAACCTATAATAAAGCACCTTAACCTTAAAACCTCAAATATAGGACACTTTCCTTAGAGTTCAAGTCACAATATCAACTTCATCCATCTAAATACAGTGCGTTTATGTGTCTGTCACTCAATTGGAGCAGGACAGATGCTGACCAATGGTATGTGTCTGTGTTCGAGCAAAGGGCTGCATTATGGTAAAGCTCTTGATCACAACGTTGTAATCTCTCCAGATGGTCACAGGGTCATACCACATTTGACATCTGCCCAGTGTTAAATCAGGCATTATCCAGGACCGATCCGAGTGAAGTGTCCTTCATCTTTACAAATGCGTGTTGGCCTATGCAAGTGTGAGATCATGCTGACTCATGTTAATTTACCGCTCCCGGGCATTTTCAGCTTGTATCTTTAATATATTTCTGTGACTCAGCTCTGTAATCAAATCACTGTCTGATGTAGCTTCAGCGAGTCTCCGAGTGATTGCCTTTTGGGGTTGTTTACTTGCAGACTGAAAAGCCAGTAATGGGAGTGAAAAAGATGAGGGGCAACTTCATAACTGGAAGTTTGTTAGTCGGTCCATACTGTTGCTGGGTCCTTGCATGAAGGATTCTACATTTTCCCCCAAGTGTTATAGGATACTGTTTCACACTATTGTCTTTGCTGGATTAGTCTAAAAAATAAAGTGCTTCACTCTTCGGTCAAAAGCACTTTTGTAGTAAAATAAAATGTTCACTCACAGTATGCAGTCAAAATACGATTTCCAGTGAATATGACTTAAAACTGCAATGGCACATAAAGATGTGTTCACTTTTTGTATTACGTGTGCTGTGAATGATAAATGTTTTCAAAAGTAAGAATGAATCAGAATGAATAAGCTTGAATCCTTCAGGGGTGTGTTCTGTCCCCCCTCCTGTTCATACTGTACACGGACAGTTACTGGGCTCAGGTTCTCAGACGACAAAGTCCTGGTGTCCTTACTTTCAGCATCTGAAATTAACCATGGCCCTGTGTTGACAGTTTGTCCAATGGTGTGACAGTGACTATCTTGATTTACATTACAGTAATGTTTATTAATGTGTACTGTCCCTGTCAAATAAACTAATAAATAAATAAATGTTCCTTCTCGGAAAACTAATCCTTTCTTGAACTCTTTTGTCTCCTCTGTCACTGGACACTTGAATTCTGAAGGGAGTGTGTTTGTTAAGTAATATTGATGATTTGAAACGCATTCTCTTATTATTATAGAACTATTGTTGATCTTGTCTAAACTGTTGCCCTTTGGAACCAATATAGTTTTCTGAATCTGAGTATGTGCCCAGTACAATGAAAGAGGGAGAATGAAGTTTTGGGAACTGTGTGTAAAGTTTGAATTAACGTTTGTGTATAATAAGTTCAATAAGTGGGTGGCCTTTTGTAGAAGTAAGTGAGTGATGCATGAAAATTGTAATTGATCGATAGTCTTCCTTTCTCGGCTTTTGGTTTGGAAGGAAGGGAAAGAATATCTTGTTTGTATGGGGCTTTTCACATGGCACAAGTCAAGCCAAAGCGCTTTACAAGGGACACTCCACACTCGGTGGTGGTAAGCTGCTCTAAAATCAAACATTTCCCAAAAAATGAAAATCACAGAAGGTCACAAATTGCATCTGTGCTTCTATTGGGAGTTTACACAGCTTTAAATTATTCATAATTTGTGATAAAATAGACAAATCCAAGGACGTTTCTCATCACTGTCATCATCAATTTAGCCCATAATCCATCAGTCTTCCGCTCCACCCACGGCACACACCTCCTGCATGTATTCACCGCATTCACAAACACCGATAACTTACTGGAATATGGCTGGCTTTTTCCTTGAAACATATAATATCTACTCCAGGGCTCTCAATCTCCACAAAACAGTCCCACATTTATCTGAACTGTCGCCGCTCTTTTAAGCGCGATATGACGATGCTGGGGGAGTGCGGGATTAGCGGATGACCATTGTTGGGCTAATGGGCTGCCTCTCATGGCCACAGCGTCGCTGGGAGAAGCCACGTGTGATGAATGGGTGTTTACTTAACATGACAGGGCCTAATATAGTGAGTATACTCCCAGCATGCACAACCCTCTCAATAACAAAAGATATGGTGATGCATTGAGAGGCGTCAATGCACTCAGCTGGACTAAAAGGGGGTTTCAACATGTGGGTCATGGGCTGTGGTGGGGAGTGCAGCAGTGTAGGAGCATTGGGAGCGGTTATAACAAACTACACACTAGCGCTGGTGAAGACTTTGACTGGTGCTCCTCCTGCTGGCAGCTATGGAAATTACTTATCAAAAACAAACGTTCTGTTTCGATTTAGGCCGTGGTTTACAGCCTCAGCACGCCGTGATGAACACACCTTGAGCGCAGAAGGGCCCAGAGCCGATACAATGTTGGATTATGGGCTTTAAAGATGTGGAGGACAGTTTCGTGTTGACGCAATTAGTCCAAGAAGTACAGAACCAAGCGCTGGCACCAAGAAGAAACAGCTACATTTAAGAGTATTTACCTGAGGATTACTCAAAACTTGTCAAAAACAATTCCAAGCCTGGCATGTTTACTTATTCCGTGCTTTTCGTACACAAGGCAACTCAATGCGCCTACCTCCATTTACGTCTTTAATGAGGGAACAATGTTATAACACGGTTTAAGGATCAGAAAAGTCGATTTTGCCTGATATATCGACTTTAAGTAGGAGTAAGAGAAGTGGTAAGATACGACATTTGATTGGCTAAAATTGAACAAAATTAGGAAAATCATGCACTGGCTCCCGGTCCGTTTTCGGATGATTTTAAAATGTTAATGCTTGTTTTTAAAGCTCTTCATGGTCTCGCTCCGTTATATTTAACTGAGTTGTTGACCGTACATCGCCCAGCAGAGCTCTCCGGTCTGCCAATCAAATGGTTCTGGATGTGCCCAGGTCCCACTACAAACAGTGGGGCGAACGTTCCTTCAGGGTTGCAGCGCCTAAACTGTGGAACAGCTTGCCCCTCAGTCTGCGTGTTCTCACGGACCTGTCCCTTTTTAAGTCCAGATTAAAGACTCATCTTTTTAAACTTGCTTTTAATACTTAGGGCACACTGAATTGTGTCTTGGTTGTTTTCATTTTGTGTTTTAAATGGTTTAATCTCTCTGTGAAGCACTTTGGTCCTCCTGGTGTTGTTGTAAAGTGCTATACAAATAAACTTTGATTGATTGATTGAAAAATGGGTCAATCTCAGTCAGATTTGGTGAATTTGTGAAATTGCAGCTTCAAGAGATTTAGCGATTGATTGATATTGCGATAACTATTATTTGTCCATACACTGTGCAGCGCTAAACTTTCAAGCTATCTAAAGTCAACCTGTCGACAGTGAGGCATAAGACTATTGATTGTATACCTCATTAAGAAGGTCACCATCGGTCAAACTTAGTTTAGCCTTTCAAACAATCCCATCTGAAGTTATTCCATTCTCTCCTGAATGGCACTATACCTAATATTTGACCTCTTTAGCTAAAATGTGACACATTGGGTATTTTTAGTCAATATGTCACAAAAAAGGCAAACCCCTTTTAGTCACATAATGACAGTTTGGGTTGACCAGACACAACATCAACACATCCTAATACATGCAAACATCAGCTTTTCACAAATTACTACTTATACAACAAATATAATAATGACAAGTATAGATGACCACAGCAGCAGAACCGTCAGCCTCCTCAGCCTCTCAAAATGCCTCCTCTGTCTCAACCCCATGCACTGAAGTAGCTTACCTGCACAGTTCAAGCCATGAAGTGTCTTCCTCAGGGAGTCATTGGCCATATGCATGGTGTGATAATTTAACTGGCAACCCTCCTGAACGACTGTGTTATATGGATATAAATGCTAGCAGAGCTCAACGACTGGAGTGAAGTTGTTTAAAAGAGGCATAAAACAACAACTGCTGGCTAACAGGAAATCATGCTGTCCCATCTCAGTGCCAAAGTGATCAGTGGTTTTAGCTCATCAGACTGAAGACAGACTGAATATGCAATGTTCTCATTAAAAAAAAAAGTCTAGTCAGATTAGATCTTTTCAAACCACAACATCCCAAGCTGTTGTCCGGGGCAGCAGGGAGGTCGTTAGCAGCAGCGTATGGGGGAGAGTTACCGGACTGTATAATAAAGAGGGTGTGTCCGGCCTCTCTAAGCTCCGTGATAAATCCACAGCAGGATCAATGGGAAATCATTACAGAGTGTCACAGTGTCCCGGGCGAGAGGGGGCACATATGGCACAGAATGGTAATAAAGAAAAAGACACTTCGGCATACAGCAATACAATGTGCTGAGACCGACATCAGTCTATGAGCATAATGGGGCTATTAGTGCGGAAAGATTGAATTACGGACAAAAATTCACTTGCAATTGGAATATTAAAAAATAGCGTTTACTGGAATTATTTCCATTCAATTCATCCCTAGAGAGTCACCGCCGGTCTCTGAGCCAGTGCCAAGCTAAACTCTAGAACCGTCTTCCAGAAGATGTGAGACAGGCCTCAACTCTGACAATGTTTAAATCCGGGCTGAAAACAGTTTATCTGTGAATACATGTGACACCGTGAAGTAAATCATCTGCACTCTTCGCTTTGAATGTAAATAATTAATGGTTATAGGTTTTATGGATTGATTTGATCAGTCTGCAATATTGTGTGCACTAAAAATTGACTTGCCGGCTGTCAGTTCAGTCAGGAAAGGCATCTTGCCTTTAATCGACTTTTAAGAAATGCAAAGTAGTGGAATGAAGTGGTACGGAAATGGAAAAGCCAAGAGGACTAAGAATGAATGTGGTTTGCAGCTGTGAAGCATAACATTTCAAAACAGGTTGCATATTATTATCAGCTTTAAAGGCACTATGTTCTGCAAAATCGACTCAAAAACGCGAAGCCACGCTCCGATAAACATCACACAGAGACACCTATGGAGCCTCCCCAGATTCTCCCCCCTGCGCAGATAAGCATATCTACTGGTAACTATTGTCGTATCGTTTTATTTTTAAACCCTTACCCTTTTCACCACAGCAGCAGGGGCAGGTTTGTGCCATCTGTTTGTGTTTTGTATTTCTATATTTCTCATCATCTTAAAGGCCTGTCTAGTAGTAGAATATAATGTGTTTTGTCTTCGGTGTTTTGTAAAAGTAGACAGTCGTGAACATAAATGGTTGTGTGCGCGGTGCATAGCTACAAAGCCTTTTTATCCATCTGCCAGCAGAGTGGTTCCGTGACTCCCGGAAAGTTGAGAAATCTGCTTATAAACTCATCCTGGTGAGGAATTGAGTTGTGTTACAAAAGTTAGGACTGAAATTGGACCACAACAGTTTAACAGTGACATGCTCATGGTTAAGCTGTTTGCAAACAAAACACTCCGGTACAGGGACTTATTTAGTTACACCATAAGACATATCAAGGCTAATGTGTCCAGTGTAGTTTTAAAAGCCAAAATAAACCACAATACATTTCATTTATAGGCTTTTCCATGGCATACCTGCTTCGTCTACTTGTAGCTGGTCTGTCATCCCTGCACCGCTTCGTGCCAAACCCTACTCTTCAATATATCAAGTCTCACTCGCTAACCACCATATTAAACCAATACTCTTCTCTTAAGATGGGTGGATGATATTTTGAAATAAGGGCTTTAGAGAGGGAACCCTGCTCCTTTATCTCCTGGGCGTGCTCGACGTCACCTGAAAGCCCTCTATAAATGGGTTTATTATCCCGTAATCAGAATGGTCACAGCGGCTGCTCCACAGCCGAGGAGGGGGAGCGTATACGGTCCGACCCTCTCGCCGCGCTTATCGCCCACTGCCAGAGTCTGCTGCAGCGCCTCGCATTGGACACACGGCTCACGCGCCCCGTCGGAAACTTGTTGGACTTGTATCATAGGCAAACGCTCCTTTGTGAAGCTATTAGGAACGTTGTGGGTATTTTGTGAACAAGAAATGCAAGTGCGCTAGAAAGATGACCGCAGTTTTAAGATGGGGAATATGACCAAGAAAGTTACAACCACAATATTTAAGAGACATTTACCAGTTTGCATAATAGCTGCAATTTGATGAGTAATCAAAAACTCTCAGTAGTAAGATTACTTGCCTGTCTCGAAATTGAATGTCTCCAAATGGAAGTGGTTCAAACCTCAGCTAAGTCACTACTCCAACACAGCACTGAACGGCGGACGCGGAATAAAAGGATAAGTGAAGAGATTTCTTTTTAAATCCTTGAAATTCAACTTTGTGTCACCACATCGAATCCTCAAACTCAGCTTCTTGCTCACAAATGATAGGTTCTAGTTTGTAATATTCCATTTATCCAGGCTTGGGGAATGCAAATTACTCTGACGCTATGTGAAGCAAGGCACACATAGACAGCACATGGATGTCTTTGGGGACAGATGGAGACAGAACTCGAGGAAGGACATGCAGATTCCACTAATGTTTGTGACCAACTTGATCATCTTTGCTCATAGAGACGAATTACTCTTCCAGCCATGTAAGAAAATACATTTTTGACTTTAATACAGTTTTGATTGTTATGAGCCAAATTTTCAGAATGGCCACGCAAAATTTGTTGGCGCTTAGACATGTTTTCCCCCTGATTTGGAGATTATTAAAGTGCAGTGTGTACCTTCAGGATGTATAGTCTAATAATGACTACAGGCAACAGCGCAGTAAAACTGATAAACGGCGCAGAAGGCAAGAGCGAGAGAGGGCGGGGGAGAGAGGGAGGAAGACTCTGGGCTGGATCTGAAAAGTGTAGGTGTGTAAATCTGCAGGAGCGAGCGCAAAAACTTCCAGTGAAATTGAATCACGGAAGACTTACAGTCAGACTTTTACTACGCAATATATTTGGTCCCTGAAAATAATTCACTTCATCTTTTAAATGTTCCATTTCATCAGACTTTTAATCTGGTGCCATGCGATCGAGATATTGATTAGACACACGATATGGGAACATATACACAATGGTATGTTTCGGGAGAGAAGTTTTTGAATCAGTGTTTTAGTCAAATCGGCAAAACTTAATCCTTTTCTTTGACTTGGTTTAGGTGTAGAGCTTTGTTAAAGGCTGAGATCCTTTATTGTTTGTCCTTGCTTTACAATCTTGGAGGAAACATTGTTTGACTCTGGGCTGCACGATATATCGCACAATTGATGATATCGCATGTTACATGACGCAATATCCATATTTTAAGAAGCCAAAATATGTCAAAAAATCACTGAGGTCTCTTCATCTGACTGAGATTTGCACTGTTTTGCTATAGGGCATTCTTGAATAAACCCACATGGATACATAAAACAGCACAAAAGTTCGGATTTAGACATGTTTTTTCCAAAATGTCTGCTACCCCACTTTAACTGAGCTCTTTTTCTCCAGTTCAGCTTTACCCAAATCTAAAAGCTTCTAGACTGGAGCTTACAGCCTTTAGGCCATGTTATTTGTATTCATTGCTTTTTTAGGGAGGGGGTTCAGATTTGGCCGCATTTCATTTTTTTATGTAAAGTAACTGTAATGAAGCCACAAATGTGACCAAAACACACACACACACATATATATATATATTTTTAAATTATAAATAAGACATTTCGCTTTCCCCCCTCAGTCTACTTGTTTGCCAGAAAAAAAGTTTGCGAATCGCGGAATTTGTCTTTGTAATTGCCCTGCCATCAACCATCAAAACAAATGCCTAATATGGAAAACGCATCCAATCTCAAGTGTGCCAACAGAATGCCAGCAACTCCCCAGTGGCAATGGCACCACAGCATCTCTCAGCTCACGCGTAAAGCCTTTGGACAACTCTGACAAAGCCGAAGACGGCGCATCCTCCCCTCATCAGCGCGCACGAACCCGGCTGCCGCTGTGGCATTACGCGCGACGTGACTCTCAAGTTAAACCACAGAGTTGCTTCTTCGCGTAAGGGCTATACGCTCTCCCTTTCAGAAACATCTCAAGGGACAAACAATGTAAATGCCACTCAGCTAAACATACACAGGGTCAATCCAATACGCGGGCAAACTTGAGTTAAAACGCTCACCTCTCACTGCGAAACCGGGGTCCTCTCAGTATGAACGTGATGAAAAGTGCTTCGGGTAAGTGCAATAGGAAAGAAGGAGCAGTCCAGGGACGGGAATAAACGCTCCGCTGTCCGCGTCTCCAGCGCTGTGCCGCCGCTACAGCGCACAGACTCCGAAGTACCAGCGTGCTCGGAGAGGCACAGAGGTGAGCGAGGGAGAGGGAGAGAGAGAGAGAGAGAGAGAGTGAAGGAGGGGTTTCATTAACAAGGTAACTACGCACACCCACGTACAGTCAAGGCTGGCTGGGCTCGCGAGCGCACGAACTGACATAATGGCTTTCACAGGGACCGAAATCCGCTGGATCAGAGCGAGTCAAAACATTCCAAACGCATTTAGCCTACAGATGAAAAGTTGCATTGTGACTGTTATTATTTATAATCGTATGTCTAGACGCGCGGCAGCGCGAGGAAAGGCTGCAAGGGCCGAGGAGATGGGATCAGGAGAGACTGATATTAGCCACATAAATACATGTTTTTAAGGTAAAGGATGTCGACAGGGCTGAAAGCATAATTTTCTTCTTTCTTTTACTTCTTAGGGACTTGTCTAAAAGCCAAAGTCAAAGTCAGCTTTATCATTTAGTTTAGTTTATTAGTTTATTTGAGCAGTAAACATTCTGCTCAAAAGGAGTGGGCTGAAGCAATTGAGCTTATAAGCGCCCACCCCCAAAATCAATACAACATTTACAATATAGCATCTACATAAAGACATTACATGACAGAAACTCATGTAACTGTATACATTCCCCAAGAAGTAATACTGATTATGAAACAACAATGATAATGCTACATAAGGAACCTCTGCAGCATGCACACCCGTTAAAATAACTTTATCCTATTGCAATTACATTATCAATCATACAATTAGCAGCATCATATTTTGATTTTCATCAATGTCAAAGGAGAACCAGTTACACTTCTAAGCGGCTTTTTTAACACAGACCAAATTACAAAGCATTGTTTGAAATGTTCATATCAATAACAGAAACGAAGCACAACGACAACCACGATCTCAGATGTACGATGTTTAGTACAAAGCAAGTAACAAAAGGCAACCCTTACTATAATATATTTCAGCATGTTACCAATGCCAAACCTTGGTAACATTAACGGAAGTCACTATTTTTATGTTATAAAGGAACGTTACTATGCAGTACATAATTATACTTCGTGATCTTGCTACTTCCCAGCTGTCATTACCATCCTCAATATAATTTTAATTTGTGTTTAATTATTATTATTATTATTATTATTATTATTTAATTGAGTTATGTGTGAAGTATGATGTAAGCCCTGCATAGTGTGGTGCATTAAAAAGCCAGGGTGTAGAGCGGGCCAGTTAAAGAGGGCAGTAGCTCCCCACCAACAAACCCCCACCCAGCTGCCCTAACAGCTGATTCTGTAGATGATGTTCCTATGCTGAGTGACAAGGTTTTGAGCCCGTTGGGAGGGTCCATCTCAACAGATCCATAACTTGCCTACCCTAATTCTCAATTTGTAAATTTGAACAATAGAATGACAACCATCCTGCGCAGTGATTCATCTCTTGCAAATATCTTTCCTGAGCCGCCCTCATACGTTGTGCGCAGAGCACCAACTTTAAAAAATCAACTTGTCAAAAATTACCTACCTGCTCAAAAAGCGCCGTTCTTTCCCAAGCCGGTGGGAACTTTCCAATGTGGCTCCTGTAATCACTGTAGCCATATCAACAGGGCCACATCTTTCAAGGACTCCACAGGAAAAAGGACCTTTTTTTACACACAACTGCAACACCACGCACGTCATTTACAAACTGGATTGCACTTGTGGTTGCTTTTATGTTGGACTAAACGAAGACTCAAAGACCGATTTTCTGAACACAAAAATGCAATAAGAACAAAAAACCCTAACTACCCTATGGCAATGCATTTCAAAACACCTGGTCATACCAGCATCACACAACTAAAGGTGATGGTCATAGAGGTTGTTTCCCTGGGCATGAGAGGGGGGGACAAACTTAAAACACTTGCCCAAAGGGAAACCTATTGGATTGAGACCCTCAAGGCTACCTCTTATCCAGGGTTAAATGATGAGCTTGATTTTCTGTTTTTTTGGAGGACTGGGGCCCCGGTCTTTTTTAACTGTCTTTCTAACTGTTTCAATACATTTCCATTATCTTTTGGCAATGTCAGTGGTCCTGTTTCTAGTATGTGTGTGTGTCATGCCTACTTCTACTCACTGTGACCCTTACATACTGTGAACTTGTTTTATACTGTGACTTGGTCCATAATGTCATGTGCGTGTTTTCTGTCACTTATATGCCCGTTTTTGTGCCACACCTCCTGTGTGTGTGAGTGTATTGTACATTTTTTGCTTTTCTTTTCTTGTGGTCAGCACACGTGACTGATCACGTGATGCTCCAATCAGGTACTTATAACACCTGTGTTCCATTACTTTTATTGCTCTGAAGAAGGCCAGTTTGTGGTCGAAACGCGTTGGCGTGTCCCTCTCAATAAAGGACTTTTATTGTTATCAGAGTGCCTCGGATTTTTTGCCACATGTACTCCACTATTTGAGGCAAGTCTTTTACTCAATAGAATGACAACCATTCCAAGCAGCAACAGTCTTCCTTGACTATAGAGGAAAAATACACATAATTGATCCCACTGCTCCCCTAGTGGCAATTATCAATGACACCACACAGAGAACACATCACACTTGGAACTGGGTCGGGGGTGTTCATGAAATGTTCTTACGCACACATTTGTTCTTAAGACCAGATTTTGGTCATTCACAAAATGACGTCTTAGAATAACAAATCCTAAGAAGAAGACTGGGCATCTCTGCTGAGACTGCTGCCTCCGTGACCCGGCTCCGGATAAAGCGGAAGAAAATGGATGGATGGAAGAAGAAGACTCTTATGCACAAAGATTCTGCAGTTTTAGAATAATATCACACATCAAAAAGGACCCAAACATTAAAATTCCTTTCTCAAAGACACTTTACATTACACTTTACATTGCATTATTCATTCACTCCATACTCGGTGGTGGTAAGCTACTGCCACAGCTGCCCTGGGGTAGACTGATGGAAGCGAGGCAACCAGTCTGTCCCATCAGCCCCTCCGACCACCACCAACCACTCACTCACATACTACAGGCTTCCTGGTGTACCAAACAGTCTCCCATCCAAGTACCGACCAGGCCCTTCCCTTAGCTTTCGAGGTATGACGGGATCGGGCAAAGGCGGGATGTCCTGCATGTTGATGAATTTAGAGTTACAAAAGGTTTAGTTTTCTCCTCTGAAATCTATTGGGGTGTTACAAGTTTAATTGAATCAGATTCATTTACTTTTGACTCTTACATTAATTAATTGATTAATATACGCTTCAATAGATAGAGTGGTATTTATGCTAGGTTAAAATGTGTGTATGCTATCTCTGCTCATGGCCAAGAATCTGATCTCAACTGAACAAATAAAATATATTAAAAAAACCTCCCCGGAGATTATTGCACTGAGTAATATTACTGGTCTGTTGATCTTTACGGAGCGGCCTCTGCATAGCAAAGTCTATTTTAATAAATCCTGTGGCCCAAACAGCGCGCAAACAGTAGCGATGGAAACATAAATCTCCACGTAGCCGCAAAGTCACACAATCCAAACCAATCAGACCAAAAGGTTGACTAATATTATTATGCAAATCAGCAGCGCAACTAACAGCCATTTCATTACGCACGCTTCATTGGCAGGGTTTAGGAGAATGCATACTAAGGCCCACCGAGAAGGGCTTTCCATTCAGACGTGGAAATGAATTTGTTTATCTAATAACGGATGATGAAGTGGCGGAATGAAAACAAAATGTAAAAGTAATAGCCCAAGATTTAACCCAGATTTAGCAGATGTTTTAGTGAATAGAGGGTGCAGAGTTTAGGTGACCAGATGTCCCAGTTTACCCGGGACAGTCCCAGTTTTGAGCCTTTTGTCCCGTGTCCCCATTTTTGGGGAAACTCATCCCCAAAACAACATACTTGCAGGGTTTCTGTATAGGACATTAAAAAGCATTGGTTGTTCATTTGATTGTGCCAAAGTAAATGGTATAAAAAACACTCAATAAGATTCAAACTGGCTTTAGAAATTTCAAAAATAATACCTCCCATCCATTCATTTTCTTCCGTTTTATCTGGGGCAGGTCATGGAGGCAGCAGCCTGAGCAGAGATGCCCAACTTCTAAATAAGTTTTAAAAAGTCTAGAGGCCCAATGCCCCAAAGACAGCTGCTCTGAGGGCCACCAAAGTCTGGCGGAGGTCTTACGCTCACAAACCAAGTCTAAAGGAGGATCAAAGTCAAACAAAAGATGTGGGTGAAGAGTTCACAGAAACTGATACAGTGAACAAAGTATAGAGAAGAAGAAATGAGTCGCCACTAGGGGGCGTAATAGGATCAAATTGCTTTTTATTAATTGAGCAAGAATGTTGTTGCTCTCAACGGTTGTCATTCTATTGCTCAAAATTACAAATAGAGAATTAGGGTAGGTGAGCTATGGATCTGTTGAGAGGGATCCTCCCAACGGGCTCGTAATCCTCGTCTTTTAACGCACCACACAGCATAGGAACATTATCTACAAAATCAGCTAATTAGGGCAGCTGCGTAGGGGTTTGTTGATGAGGAGCTACTGCCCTCTACAACTAGCCCGCTCTACACCTGGCTTTTTAACGCACTACACTGTGTAGGGCTTACATAATAAATGCACAAAATTATATTCACGGAGTATAATGTATATTAATCTGTCTTTTTAACATAAAACTAGTGACTTTTGGTAATGCTAACAATGTTAGGCATGGTAACCATCTGAAAGAAATGTAATGATCACCTTTTGTTACTTGCTTTGTACTAGACTGTGCACATGAAACAAGACCGTTGTTGTAATTGTGCTTCTTTTCTGTTGATGTACGAACACTTCAAACAGTGTTTTGTAAGTTATAGTTCTTTGTAAAGTAGTTTGTAAGTATGTAGCATTATCATAGTTGTTTCGTAATTAGTTGTTACATAATCAGTATTGCTCCGTTTTGGGGTATGGTCGGATACAGGTGTGTAGGGTCTATTTTGTTTTGCTGTTATTTCCTTGTGGCTATTTTGTTCCTTTGTTGTTCCACTATGTTCTTGTGAAATGATGATTTTAATTGTATTGATTTTGGGGGTGGGCGCTATAAGCTCTTGCTTCGGCCCACTCCTTTTGAGCAGAGTGTTTGCTGCTCAAATAAACAAATAAACTAAACAGTTTAAAAAAACATCTCTGACACTTCAGAAGACACTGAAGTCGAAATAAAAAGTCCAGAGGAGACCAGTCCAGAAGAACTTCCATGCCCTGAAGACATCTGCTTTGAGGGCTACCAAAGTCTGGATGAGGTCTTAAAGTAAACAGCCACATCAAAGCAATAACATCATCAGCCTTTTATCATCTGAAAAACATTGCTAAGATCAGAGGAATTTGATTTTATCTGCTTTCTTCTAATTTTATGCAACTGTGAAGCAGTGTTAATTTTGACATATTTTTATTTAGTTTTAGTCTTAGTCTTTTGACGAAAATGTAATTCAATTTTAGTCGATTTAGTCAAAAAATATCTTCAATTTTAGTCTAGTTTTAGTTGACTAAATTTAAGACAAATTTAGTCGACTTTGCATTTATAATATTCATTATAATCATATTTAATCAAGGTCCTCTGCTTCATGGAGCTGCTCCCACATGAACAAAGCTCAGAGCTGTTCCTTTGGCAGTGAATTTACATGAGGCGCTTTCAGACTGTCAATAGACGTTTGGATGATTTTAGTCGACTAAAATATCTGGGCATTTTAGTCATAGTTTTAGTCTCATGAAAAACATTTAAGTTAGTTTTAGTCCAAAACTAACACTGCTGTGAAGCACTTTGAATTGCCTTGTGTATGAATTGTGCTCTACAAATAAACTTGCCTTGCCTTATATTCACCACCAAAGAGTCCAATAGAAGCTCAAACAAAAGATGTGGATAATTTCATAACAGAACAACCCCATGCAAGTTCAGAGTTTACAGAAGATTATACTGTGGAGAACATCTATGACACTCCTGAAAACACTGGACTCTAGATCAAAGGTTCAGATCTTCCATGCCCTGAAGACTGAGCCCTATCAAACTCTAGAGGAGGTCTTAAACTCAGCACTGAAGAGTCCACTGTGGGCTCCAACTCTAGATGTGGATAAAGAGGAACCATGAGTCCCCTGAATCTGGTGGAATCCTACTAGAGACATACACGCATCTTTCAGTAGAGTCCAAAATGCGACATGAAAAACAAAGTTTGGAGATTAGTCTACTGTAGTAAAGGGGTCCCAAGTAAATTTCGCTGGGGGCCAAAATATATCGGGAGTGCTGGAGTCCATAAACAAAAGCGCCAGTAAAATATGTTTTGATTGGGAAAATACTATTGTGGAATCATTTGTCAGTAAATGAATTATAATGAGCCTGACAAGACTGTAGCCTCATAAAAACGGCTTACACTTGTATTGCAAGCCTGTGTCACAGGTTTATGCTGTAGTCATTATTCATTCACTCAGCACTTGGTGGTGGTAAGCTACTATTGTAGTCACAGCCATCCAGGGGTAGACTGTCCATTTACCACGTGATTATAATGTGTTGTTTATATCCTGATCTCTTCTTATGTCAGTGCCCTCTGCTGGTGCTGGACACGTGTGAAATTCTTTCCTTTCTTTGTTTAAGCTGCCTAGTGTCTGGAGTGAGCATTCTGGTAATTTCTTTAAAAAAACATAACTCCACACAGGAATGGGCTAGAGACTTACTTTATTTTTGGGACATACTCAGGAATTTGTGCTCTACAATTCAAGGGCCGGATTGAATCATTTCATGGGCCGGATTTGGCCTGTGGGCCGCCTCTTTGACACCCCTGGACTAGTATGCCCTGAAGACCACCAAAGTCTGGAGAAGATCTTAAACCCCCCATCAAAACTCAATGCAGTTCCTTGATGCTCACAAGACCATCCCCGACCGTGCAGTGGAGAGCTTTGTGATATACAGTATGTCATGGTGAGGGAACTCCTCAAAAAGCAGCCGGGCCAACTGAGGTCCTTCCAGGACACACTGGTGGATCTGTTTGAAAAGACCGTCCTGGAAAACTTCAAAGTCCCAGAGGGAGTCTGTCTCAAATCAAAGAACATCAAGAAGTTGGCCACAGCCGCCACCCTGGACCGGATCCACGAGTATGGAGGTTCCAGTAAGATTTTGCTCGCAGCTGTAGGAGTAATGTCCATGGAGATCCAGGAGGATACAATGAAACATCTCAACATCCGCCTCAACGCCTTCAAAAATCGCCCCCAAGTCTGGACTGAAATGATTCTTCTCCAAATGGGACAAAGACATTTATTCAACAACAGCAGCTCCAGCATCACCTCGTTAGATTAAATCTGATCACTTTACATTAGTTTAGATCCGATTTGTTTAGATTTTTTTCTTTAAGTTCTGTCTGAATTTGCTTGTTTTTGTTTAGCTTCATGTGTTATTGATTTTGGAACCGTCTTCAGTTAGTTTACTGACTTCGGGGGAGACCTGTGTGCTGAGTTTGCCGGAGATCGCAGGAAAACTGTTTTTTTTTTTGCACCCAATAAGTTATAATGCTTTTAGATGCGTAGACGTCAGTTTCTCCGCTACACCACAGTGCTAAAAGTGGGTTTTACAGATTGAAGCACCTTAACATACATCAAAAACCTACATTTAGGTCTAAAATGTGGTGATGCTGCTGTCTGTCATTGTCATGACAACCGGGGGTGCCCAAACAGGTCACCTGGGTGTGAAGGAAATGTATGGCATCCAGGTGAAAGTAACAGGGGCAAAAGTTTGTAATCCAGGAACGCCTGGGGCGGTAGTGTACTAATTTGCATAAATTATGATAATCTAAAAAAGTGCAATCATAAACTGCTACCCTCTCTTTAAGGGTGCACCCAGCCAGCCTGCCAAGGAAATTCATTTCGCCTCTATCTGTGATCTTGTCCTTTCGGTAATTGCCCAGATTTCATGACAATATATAAGGGTAGGAACGTAGAGCGACTGGTATATCGAGAGATTTGCCCCCCAGCAGCTCCCTCCTCACCACAACAGTCCGATACTGCACCGATACACCTCACCGATCCTTCTGTTGATCTCATGCTCCATCCGTCCCTCACTCGTGATAAAGACACCGAGATACTTGAACTCCTCCACTTGAGGCAAGGACTCTCCACTGACCTCTGAACTATTTTACTGCATAACTTTGTCAAAAATAAAAAAAATATTCTAAAACACATTCAGTTGCAGTTTCGACTGAAATTTTCAACATTTTCTTGCCCAAAAGTTGTTTTGTCCAATAGTTTAAACAAGGTGCGCTTCATTCGGTCAACAAGAAATTCTCCACTGAAGTGCATCTCATTCTGAGTGATTTCAACCTAAACAACAATTTTACAAAGTAGATTTTTTTTTTTTTTTTTCCCACATTGTGTGATGGGCTGCATACGTATCCATTTGGAAAACTTTTTTTTTTTTTACACGGTCATCACATGAACTCATCTGTGCCTCTTGGCGCTGTCATCCTTAAAACTCCACAAGCTGTTTGGGGCACGCTCAGAGCAATAAAACTCCACACCTTGGTCATCTTTACAAGCCCCTGACCTATAAATTGACTTTACACATCTGTTAAAATAATCCTCCCGCCTGATGATGCCCTCCTTCTTCTTTCAGCGGTAACAGTTTGGCTAACACCTCTTCAGACGTTAGAGCCATGTTTTCGCTCACAGCTCATTAGGACCAAAGACTGCTGTCCACACTTCATTTACCCAGACTCTCTCTCTCTCTCTGAACGTCTTCTCCTGCTTTTATCTTTATGATGGAAACTCCTCTGTTCATTTAGCTTCTAGCACCAAGAGGAAAATAGTGGGACATAAACCCGCCTCAGGTTACATTCTTGAGTAACAATTTAAACAAATAGTGAATGGTTTATCATTATTTGTAACTGCACTTATTGGACTGTTCCAATACATTTTTTTTCTGAATCCGCTATTTGGACTGAGGAGTGCAGTCTGATACTTCATGTAAATAAAAATCAAAGTAAGATCTGTGAATGTTACGGCCGCTGACTTCGGCCCCGCCTACACTCCCGTTCTTCGTATATCGCAACCCATGTGTGCTCTGTTTTAATATGCACACCCGCTCGGCGAGGCCCGCTCCGCCGTTGGTCCACTCCTGCTCCGCCGGCTGTGGGAGAGTTCGTTGGTTGGCTGCCGTGGGATGGTCCTCCAATCCAGCAGACCTGTCCATCATCTGGCTGTCCAACCGTGCCGCTCCACCTGAACTCCCACGCCCCTTAAAACATGGACTGTTTTGCTGCTCCAGGCGGCTGGGATTAGTGGGGCTCAGTCCGCCAACCTTGACTGTCGTGTCTTTGAGTTTGGTCACAAATTGGCTAGCCTTATGTTTTGTGTGACTAGTTAATTTTGTTGAGACACTTAGTTTAGTTCTTTACTTTACTTATTGTTTAGGAGCTGTGTAAATTCTGTTTTTGTAATTCTTTGAGTCATTTCTTGTTTGTTCGTTTTCCTGTTTTATATTTCGTTAGTACTATTTTTGTTATACCCGTTGGGTCTCTTTTTGTTCACATTTACCTTACTTTGTTAAAATAAATCTGCAGTTTTAGTTATTTCCATCTCCTGTGTCCCTTCTTGCACCCCTAGAGCAAAGAGGACGTAACACATTGGGGGCTCGTCCGGGATATTTTAAACCCATTTTTCCCGTGACTAGAATTGCTGTTTTATTTTTGACAGAGTAGGTTTTTTTTCAGTGAAATACCGAGCGGGGAAAGCACGCAGAATGGCTGCGCCCAAAAGTGTGGAGTTGCCGCTGATCACCCTTGAGAAGCTGGGCAAGTACAAAAAAGACGAATTAATTCAGTATGCTGAGTCGCACCAAATTCCAATCGATAAAGTCAAAAGAAAGGTGAGTTGAAAGAAGTGATCGTTGCCTGGTTGGTGGACCAGGGTTCCAGGGCGTGGTAGACGTTAAGGAGGCTGAGGTTGTCGGTCAGCCTGTGGAAAAACAGGTCAGTAGCTCCGGGCTTGCCAGCTCTACTCCAAAAGATGAGGAGCGGTTGCAAACCCCTCCTAGGGCGAGAGGTGCAGTTGCTGGGGCTGGAGGACGGGAGGATCCCCCGTTCACCAATCCTCGGTTTGACGCTCTTTCGTCCTCTAGCTCCGTCGGTTCCGTGAGGCTGTCATCCCGGCACAGAGTACGCTTGGAACAGCTTAAAATGGTGGCCGCCGAGAAGGAGCAAGAGCGCAAGGCCCACATGGAGTTACAATTAGAAATTAGGAAACTTGAAATCGAGGCCGAAACAGCCGTGAGGATCAGACGGCTTGAGCTGGAGGCTCAAAGCCGCCTCCCTCTCAACCCGCGACCTAGCCTACCTGCTGCCACGGAGGCCCTGTCGTCCCCCTCCCAGGTTAACGCATCCTTTGACGTAAGTAAATATGTCTCACTTATCCCAAATTTTCGTGAATCCGAAGTAGACTCTTATTTTCCTGCCTTTGAGCGTATAGCCATTGCCTTAAAGTGCCCGAGTGAAATGTGGTCCATTCTGCTACAATGTAAAATAAATGGCAAAGCTCAGGAGGTTGTTGCCACGTTGTCTCTTGCTGAAAGTATGAGCTATGAGTCTGTTAAATCAGCCATACTCCGCGCATACGAATTGGTCCCTGAAGCCTATCGGCAAAAGTTTCGAACCCATAGAAAAGCCCTAGGGCGCACTTATGTTGAGTTTGCCAGGGAGAAAGGAACTTTATTTGACAAGTGGTGTGTTTCAGCTAAATGTGACGGTTTTTCAACACTGCGTGAACTTATGTTGTTGGAGGATTTTAAGAAAAATCTCCCAGACAAGGTGGTGGTTTATTTGAACGAACAAAAGGCTACCACTCTTGCTGAGCCTCTGTATTAGCTGATGAATTTGTGCTAACGCACAGGAGCACGTTTGTAACAAGCCCCGTGGAAAAAGCTCCTCAGGTGACCCCTGAAACACGCTCTGTTCAGTCCAACTCTGGTAGAGCGGTTAAGGAACAACGGGAGTGTTTTTATTGTCACAAACCTGGACATGTTATCGCCAATTGTTTGATCCTAAAAAGAAAAGCGGAACAGACCGCTTTCCAACCCAAAGGTGTCGGGTTAATTCAACTGGACTCTGTAGTCCCCGACACCACTGCCGACCCTTGTTTTGAGCCGTTCATATTTGAAGGCTTGGTCTCGTTATCTGGTGAACCTGTACATCAACGCCCAATCCGCATCTTAAGAGACACTGGCGGGTCTCAGTCAGTAATTTTAGCCAGTGTTCTACCCTTTTCCCCTCAATCTTCGTGTGGGTATGGATCTGTACTACGGGGAATTGAAATGGGTTACAGTCCTAGGCCCGTTCACTTTGTACACGTTCAGTCTAAACTTGTCACCGGCACTTTCCTGTCGCTGTTTGCACAGAGCTTCCTGTTTCGGGGGTAGACATGTTGTTAGGGAACGACATAGCGGGAGGCAAGGTTACTCCTACTTTAGAAGTAGTTGATTCCCCGCAGTACAGCGACCAAGGTGGGGGCTCTACTGAGCTGTACCCCGTGTGCGCCATTACGCGCGCGCAATTACGAAAAAATCCTGATGTAGACTTGTCTGACAGCATTCTTGCGTCTACTTTTTCAGATGTGCCTGAGCCTAAGTCTGAGACCCAGGCTGAGTTTAAACCTTTTATCGTGACACAGGCTGCATCTCCAAATTTAGAGGGTCTACCCTTGCCCTGCACGCGTGCCAGGATGAATGCAGAGCAGAGGGCGGATCCAACGCTACGCTCCTTGTTTTCCAGTGTGGTGAGTGACGAGCAACGTGACAATGCACATACATGCTATTTCCTTGATAATGACTTACTTATGCGTAAATGGTCTTCTTACGCTTTGACTGACTTTAATCTTAACGCTGTCTATCAAATTGTGGTGCCCACCTGCTACCGTAACTCTATTTTGGCGGTGGCGCACGAGAGCCAGTGGTCTGGACATTTGGGGGTTACCAAAACATACCTGCATATTTTAAAACAATTCTTTTGGCCAGGCTTGAAAAAAGATGTGGTTGCGTTCTGCAGGACCTGTCACACCTGCCAAATTGCTGGGAACCAAACCAAATTATTCCACAAGCTCCGCTGCATCCTATACCTGCACTGGACCAACCTTTCGACCGTGTGATAGTTGATTGCGTGGGGCCACTACCCAGAACACAAATGGGCACGAGTATTTACTGACTATTATGTGCGCTTCTACGCGGTTCCCCGAAGCTGTTCCGTTGCGGAAAATAACTTCCCGCTCCGTTATTAAAGCGCTGACCCAGTTCTTCTCACTCTTCGGTCTTCCACGAGTAATACAGACCGATCAGGGAACGAATTTTCAATCAAAACTGTTTAACCAAGTGATCAAAACGCTAGGTGTACAACATGTTGTATCGAGTGCGTATCATCCAGAATCCCAGGGCGCACTCGAACGCTGGCATCAGACGTTAAAGTCGATGCTTCGCAAATATTGTTTGGAAACTGGAAAGAGTTGGGAGGACGGTATTCCTTTTGTTTTGTTTGCTGCCAGAGATGCGGTCCAAGAATCTCTAGGCTTTAGCCCGGCAGATCTTGTTTTTGCGCATTCTCCTCGTGGTCCGTTAAAGGCTTTAAAGGAGAAGTTCCTCGCGTCGTCAGCGTCTCCTACCAATATATTGGATTATGTTTCTAACTTTCGAGAACGACTGCAGACGGCCAATAGGATTGCAAAATCTTCCCTCAGTAACGCGCAACAACATATGAAGTGTCGTTTTGACAGAAAGGCCGTTAAACGAGACTTCTCAGTTGGGGGTAGAGTTTTAGTTTTGCTTCCTCTTGCAGGCAATGCGCTCTCTGCAAAGTTCGCAGGACCGTACGACGTAAAAGAGAGGCTGAATGATACGAATTATGTCATAGGCACTCCTGACCGAAAACGTAAATCTCGAATTTGTCATGTAAATATGCTAAAGGCGTACCACGCGCGTCCCGCTGAGCCGCTGTTTGAAAGTAAGGCGTCCCCGGGAGCCTCTGCGCTTATTGTGGTGGACTCTGTTGCCCGAGAGAGTGATGTCGTGTTGTCTCAACAGCAAGGCGTACGGTTACCAAATAACCAGATGATGAAAGCCTTGCCCTCACATCTTGGCCATTTGCCTGAAGCTCAACGTGACGATTTAATGAGATTAATCCGCGAGTTCCCGTCCTTATTTAATGATGTTCCTACCCGAACGTCCGTGTTGGTTCATGACATAGATGTTAAAGACTCAAAACCTGTGCGTCAACATCCTTATCGTGTAAACCCAGTTAAACGTGCCCTTATGAAACAGGAAGCGGAATATCTGTTAGAACATGGTTTGGCCAAGCACAGCTCGAGTGCCTGGAGTTCCCCATGTTTAGTGGAGGGTAAACCTGATGGTTCTCCTCGGTTTATCACTGATTATCGCAAAGTGAATGCTGTAACAGTCCTCGATGCTTATCCTATGCCACGCATGGAGGATTGCGTGGACAACCTCGGTGCTGCTAAATTTGTCTCAAAACTTGATTTGCTTAAGGGGTACTGGCAGGTGCCGCTTACTGAGCGTGCATCTGAAATTTCTGCTTTTGTCACCCCTGACTATTTCCTTCAATACACAGTTATGGCGTTTGGCATGTGCAATGCCCCCGCTACTTTTCAGCGGCTTGTAAACACTGTTCTACAGGGGGTGCCACGCTGTAACGCGTATTTAGATGATTTAATTGTGCATTCTTCCACTTGGGAAGAACACATCGCTACATTGACTCAGGTTTTTGCCTGTCTTGCCCGCGCTTCGCTCACATTGAATTTAGCAAAATGTGAATTTGGAAAGGCCACTGTTATCTATCTTGGTAGAGAAGTGGGCCAGGGGCAGGTGCGTCCCGTTGAAGCGAAAGTCGCTGCCATAGCTGCATGCCCGCCTCCCTCTACGCGTCGCGCGCTTCGTCGTTTCTTAGGGATGGCCGGTTATTACCGCAGTTTTTGTCGTAACTTCTCTTCCATCGCCTTGCCTTTAACCAATTTGTTGAGTCCCAAGGTTGATTTTGTGTGGACCGTTGCATGTCAACATGCCTTTGATTGTGTAAAGTTACTGTTGAGCCATGCCCCTGTTTTAGCCGCTCCGAACTGCTCGCGTCCGTTTACCCTTGAAGTCGATGCGAGTGCTGTCGGTGCAGGTGCTGTCTTGTTGCAGGAGGATGACAGTGGGGTTGGCCATCCAGTCAGTTATTTCTCCCGTAAATTCAATAAACACCAATTGGCATATTCCACCATCGAGAAGGAGACATTGTCGCTGTTGCTCGCTCTCCAGCACTTTGAGGTGTACCTTGGTTCAAGCTCTCTGCCTATTGTCGTTTTTACTGACCATAACCCGATTGTTTTTCTATCTCGTATGTACAACCACAACCAACGGTTGATGCGCTGGGCCCTGATGGTGCAAGACTTTAACTTACAGATTCGCCATAAAAAAGGGTCCGACAATGTTTTGGCTGATGCACTGTCCAGGATGTGAGTATTCTTTTTTAGTGTTTTTGTACTCTGTGGGGGCTCCCCCCCCCCCCCTGGCCAAATTATTTTTGCAATTTTTGAATTGTATAGAAAACTTGTAGTTTGCACTTAAGGGGGGAGTGTTACGGCCGCTGACTTCGGCCCGCCTACACTCCCGTTCTTCGTATATCGCAACCCATGTGTGCTCTGTTTTAATATGCACACCCGCTCGGCGAGGCCCGCTCCGCCGTTGGTCCATCCTGCTCCGCCGGCTGTGGGAGAGTTCGTTGGTTGGCTGCCGTGGGATGGTCCTCCAATCCAGCAGACCTGTCCATCATCTGGCTGTCCAACCGTGCCGCTCCACCTGAACTCCCACGCCCTTAAAACATGGACTGTTTTGCTGCTCCAGGCGGCTGGGATTAGTGGGGCCCAGTCGCCAACCTTGACTGTCGTGTCTTTGAGTTTGGTCACAAATTGGCTAGCCTTATGTTTTGTGTGACTAGTTAATTTTGTTGAGACACTTAGTTTAGTTCTTTACTTTACTTATTGTTTAGGAGCTGTGTAAATTCTGTTTTTGTAATTCTTTGAGTCATTTCTTGTTTGTTCGTTTTCCTGTTTTATATTTCGTTAGTACTATTTTTGTTATACCCGTTGGGTCTCTTTTGTTCACATTTACCTTACTTTGTTAAAATAAATCTGCAGTTTTAGTTATTTCCATCTCCTGTGTCCCTTCTTGCACCCCTAGAGCAAAGAGGACGTAACAGTGAAAAAATGCTAAATCCCGATTCTGCAAAGTAAACAGTTTTGCGTCCGCCCTAAAGACGTAAAGGAACAGGCCACCGTTTTTCCATACTGAGATATGTTCTTACCTGACCTCAGACGAGTTGATGCGTACCTGTCTGGTCTTTACGCGTGCGCTCAGTCACGCAAAAAGACCAAAGATGTTGTTAGCATTTAGCCTATTTAGAGCTTGGTCGCTTCTAACTTCACCCCGTTTGGCCCCTTAGAGGAGAGGAGGAGAGGCTAATGCTAATGTAGCAAGACGAGTGGTGATGGTATATTTGAGCAGGATTCAAATTAAATAAATCTAAAAGACAACGCCACCGGAGAGAGGGCTCCGGACCTCTAGAAAGGCTCGTAGGTTCGTTCATTGATAGAGGACAGAAAATGTTCCAAAAGTATACATGATATTTATTTACCACACTTGTTTCGTTTAAAATCTTTTGTTCACATGTCCATTCCTTTAAGATCTCGGAAATCATTCAGTCCACAGTTCATTGTGTACATTCGTTTCTTTTAACAGAAAAGGTCCATATAAACCGGACACTAAAAAGGAAAGGAGAAAAACAAGGCAGCAGGAGAACAAAAAGCAGCAGGAATATGACCCAACCCTCGACCTATAAATTAAAAACAATGTTAGACTGTAACATAAAAGTAGGAAAATGACCGTAACGCTAGCTGGCTCATACCGTCGCACGCCCGCACGAGCTACTCGGCCATCCCGGTGCTTCGATAGTGCTCACACCGCACCCCAGCAGACCCCGGAATGCCAACCGAGCAGAGCTTTGGACGCCATGGAATGGTGCGCTATTAAGCCCTCAACCATCCGCGACACTACAGAATAGCTCGTATTAGCGGCCATAAAGTACGAAGATAAATGAACGGCAAATAGCTGCAATATCTACCTGACAGGAGATGTAAACACACCCTGGGCGCTCCCAGCCCAGCGGACCCAAGGCGGAAGTACGGAGAATGGCAGAGGACGAATGAAGAAAGGGAGGGGCTTTTATATGATTTTAAGGGGTCGAGCGCCATCTGCTGATGTTCCAATGCTATGTACTAATAATGAATATTAATTAATAAGCTCTACTAGCCTATATTTACAGTAAAATTGGTAATGCCACACTAACAACATCTTTGGTCTTTTTGTGTGACTGAGCGCACACACAAAGACCAGACAGGTACGCATCAACTCGTCTAAGCTCAGGTAAGAACATATCTCTGGAGTATGGAAAAACGGTGGCCTGTTCCTTTAATGGAGATATCAAAGAGGTAGAATGAATCCTTTCTCTGTGGTCAGAGCTTCCACAGTCAGTCCTTAAGTAGTTCTCGGGGTCAGTGACAGCAGTATAACAGATGAAGCCACACAAATGTGATAAAAGAGGTTAAGACTGAAGTGGTGTAACTATGGTGACTTTGAAAATGCTGATGCTTTCGGCTTGGTTCATGCAGTCAATATCGCTGTAATTCCTGGTCCTATCCGCATGAAACAAAACGACACAAACTTTAATGTCTTCTCTGTCTGTACAAACCACATTGGCATGATACAAAGACTTTCAGCCAAAAGATGAATAACGCAGGATTGGAGACCTCATCCCTCACAAATAATGATGAGTTTGGCAATTTCTATATTTTCTGTTCGGAGATTTCTCTCATAAACTGTCTTTCTCCCACAGCGTAGTATTAGCACCTGCCCTGCACCTGACATTATGACGTTCTAATGTGAGTTGGTGGGCAGCTTTTATTGTCTCTTTATTGTAGTAACTATGGTAAGTGTAAAACTGAATTTTGTACTTGTTTATGGCTAATGTTACTCTGTCATTGCTGGACCTATCCACATGAAACAAAAACTGTCACAAAACTTAACCTCTGCTCTTTCAGGACATATGAACCGAGGTCAAACAACTGCTTCATAAAGGTGTCCAAAAGTGGTGACAATATTCTAAAATGATGTGCTTGATGGTGATCATATGGACTTTGGTCGCAGGTTTGGGAATCCAGTCACTTCTCAATGATAATGAAGTTCAGCATTTCTGTTTTCTAATTGGAGATTTCTTTCCAAAACTCTCACCCTGTTAGGAAGAAATAAACATTGTCCCGTCTCTCTCTGCACCTGCTTTAGTGCACACTTCCCTCTCTTTGCCCTGCATGGACCCTCTGCCAGGAAGGTTTTTTCTGACTTTTGTGGGCTTTTTCAGATCAGTGACAGTCGAGCGCTACTCTTGAGGAGTGTATTTATTGGTCTTGCCGCGCTCGTTGTGGGTCTGTCTGGGCGCGCGCCTCTTGCTCCTCGCAACCCCCCCCTTCTGCTGTAGCCTTTCTTTAGTGTTGTTCCCGATGCGTACTGTCATTAAACAGCAGCAGTTTGCCATGAAAGTTTTGCTTCGTGTCTTCCGCTGTCTGGGAGACCGAGTCCGACACGAACGGGAAGGATGATCCTGCCTGCGCTGTGACCGCCATTTAATGACCATATCTACGCGAGTATTTGACCAACAGTTAAACAGTTAAATGCGGACAATCAATGTGCATTATTTCCCCTGAATTACAAGGGATCCCTCTACTTTGAGGTGTGCGGGCTGCAGCTGGCATTGATGTTGGTACGCACTTGCACTTACACTTTTACAAAGCGGGATGATTGTTGGCGATGTTCAGCACGTTTTGCTATAAACTTCTTTGGCTTCATGCGGTCTGCTAACTACGTAATGTACATATGTAATGCGTCTTTGAGTGTCCAGAAAAGCGCTATATAAAACCGATGCATTATTATTATTATCCCCTTAACGCCAGGTGTGGCTAATGAGTGCCATACCTCTTATTTCAAGACTGTGGCTAAAATAATGCATGTTTTTCCTTGATGCCTGTTTGTGCACATCCATGCCGTACCTAGGAACCTTTTGCAAACACTAGTTTCTCATAGGACCGGTTAGAGAAGGAACCATATCCGGGTCATGGTAGCTACTTAGCGGAAATAGCATTTCTGCAAATCGAGGCTGCAACTTCGATGAAATCTTCAAATGTAAGGTGAGTTGTGCTAAAAAAAAAATTATGTAGCTGCTCATCGTTTCCATCTTTAGATTATTTATTGGAATGAACTTCGTGTGATGGATTTTTTTTTAATCTGACGTTTTATGTACGTCGCGAATTAGCGACGTCAGGCCATAATGGAAAACTGCAATAGCCATCTGGTGGCATACGGCCACAGTGACCACATTTTAGTCGTATTTAGATCTATTACAGTGCTAAAACGTTTTTTAGAACGTGCCATTCTAGTGAATTTCTATAATTATTGTAACAATAACATACAAGGATATATAAAAAATGTATCCCTTATTTTACACAGAACAAAATGAAACCGTTCATGTTGTATGCAAAGCGACCACAAGGTGGACCTATTGGACCACAAACAAGAGTTCCATGTCCAAAAATAATGTGCAATTATAATATAATTTGCAAATGAGTAATGGTAAATGGAGGTATCTTATGTACAATGAATAATAACACCTCTGAAAAGGGATTAAAATATGATAATTAGTAATAAAAATGGTGACATGTCGATGTTATGTAAATAAATCATCTGCACCTTTCTAAAGTGCTTTTTTCCCCCTACATCAGGTGATGAAAGCAGCAGCAGCAGCAGCAGCAGTGAGCTGCTGTATTTATGCCTGTTGTCGCTAATTAGCTACATACCTAAAACTATATCTGTACTATGTGCTACAGATAAATTAACAATCTCCACTTAATTTAGCATCAGCTTGAAATCAAAAACACTGATAATATATATTTTTCTAAAGATCTATAATTGGAAATAAATTCAGGCGCTAAGGGTTATTATTATTATTACGTTGACACGGTAAACACACCCAGCCACTCGCCCCCACGGGGACACATTACACTATTTGAGAAGGACTGTCCTACTCCAACTGAAATTATGACATGAGAATCTAGAATATAGTGAACGCAACCTGTTGGATTAGGTGCTCTCCGATACTAACCTGTTGTATTGGACAAAAAAAAACAATATCGCATTGTGACAACCATAAATGACTCCTTTCTTATCTAGCCTCATAACAGTACACGCCCAGTGCAGCAGCGGGGTAGTGATCTGCAGTCGCCCCACATTCAAACAGAGCAATGGTGAAATGACATACTGAGTGCACTGCTGGCCTACAGACCCAGAATCCCAAATGTCCCAGTGGACTCTGGAGGACACAGGAGGAAGGGGGGATGCGGTGTGAGGGATGTGTCTGGAGCTGGTCCCGGGTCCCTCCTCACTCTGACAGATATTAGGCTCTTATTGACACACCTGCTGCCAGTGGGGCGCAGTGTAAACTCCAGCTCCTCCGCTCAGTCAAACACAAACAAGAAAACACATCTGCTCCCCTCCAGGACACGCCCGCGGCAAGAGGGGAACGAGCCAGACACGCAGGCACAGAGTCAGGGCTAAAAATACCAACTTTGTCCTGGTTCACTTCGCTCATTAATTGTGAAGTGCCAAATGAAGTTGATCAAGGGGGGAGGCAGGCAGTTGCAAATGCTTTATGTCAATTTTTTGGGGACATCTTTGGAACCTGGAATGTTCCGGATTGTGTCTTTAAACACACATGCCACTTATTCTTTCGTCCATTCACTGCTTTCGGGGAGGCGTATAAAAATGTGGACAACTATGCATGAAAAATCTCTCTGACCCCCTTCCCAAAATTGATGTGTTTCTTACCACATTGATAATACATACAAATAAAATACATTACTGGCACCTAACGTTTGAAATCCTTTATATCAGCGATCTGTTTATTTCTTGTGTGATGTGCTTGTTGGCTCCTTCCTATATCGACCGCCCTAGTAGATGACCAACAAGAGCAGTACCATTGTTCAGTTGCCCCCGGGACCCTGGACTAATAGAATCAGAACTGGACTGGAGCAGAAGATGGATGGCGACGACTTTTCCTAAAAGGAGCAACAGCGAGTCCCCCAGAATGACCGACTGGACATTGCATCTCACCCGCCCGCCCCGTGGTCCTGTCCCGAGAGGAGTCCAGCCCTTTTCTATACTCGTCCACACACAGACTAATGGGGCCCTGGCAATGTCGTTTGTATTCCTGTGGCCCCCCCCATGGACACCACACCCCAGCTGTCTGACCGGCTGGACCTTCCTCCTTCATGGTGCTGTGTTGTCTGCTTGTTTTCTGGGATATGTTGTCAAGGATTTAAAAGTGGAAATGAAGCTACAGCATGATACCTATACAGTTTTTAAAGAGGATTTACTGTAGAGGTAAAGAAAATAAAGAAAATGTACTACTACTGTATCATTATTCAAATCAGTACTTCAGTAGTGTTTCGGAGGCTCTGTACTTAACTTGAGTAGTGTTTGTGTTGAGAACATTCTACTTTGCACCACTACGTTTGAAAGATAAAAGTACTTTCTCTTCCACTACAGTTCTGTAAACGCTCTAAAGAAGTAAAAAAGACAACATTGTCATGTGTTTTGTTCATTTTTAAAAGCCTGAAATGCACACTCCAGAACAGTAGGTGGCGATATGCAGATGTACTGTCTAATGCCACTTGACTCACAACAAGGAAGAAGTTTTGTCCCCGTCGTTTTGCCGTACAGGGAGTGGATTTTTTGTGTGTTTTTAAACTTGCAAAGTTATTTTTCACACTTACATCAATTGATTTTCTTCTTTCTACTTTGAATACTTAGTAGTTCTGAAGTTTTTTCTTCAGCCAATACGTTCACTTAAGTACAAATTTGACTGAGCAATTTTCACTTTTATGGGAGTAATATTTGACCAGGAATTTTTGTACTTTCAATTAAATAAACATTTCAATCAAGTACTTTGACATCTGATTAAAATGTGTATTCTTTTTTATAGTATATAGTATAGCAGTAGGAGTTGTCACAGGCCAAAACTTTTGTTTGGCTTTCCTCTGTCAGTTAAAGTTTTGACTGTGAGAGCGTCAGATTCCAGCCCTCTCCAGTGGACACTACAGCTCTGAACAAGGTCCTTTATCAAATTATGCCCCGCTCTGTCCTTCACTAGTTTGTCAATGGCTCAAACCACCAGAGCAACAGAGATGTGTGACATATTTTATTCATATATCAAAATCTTCATAACATTACAGCAAGGTTGATGGTTAGATCCTGCGAGAATGACTTTATTCTGTTTATTCTGCAATGTTTATGCCGGAATGATTACAGTGACGTATAATCAATGGCTGCCATTTCTCCGGTTGTCTGCCCCGGGACAGCTGTGACTCCGGTGGTTGCTTGAGTGAATGAAAGATGCAACGCAAGTCGACTTCTACCACGTCTACTTTGAAGGAACAGGCCACCGTTTTTTTACATACTGAGATATGTTCTTACCTGAGCTTAGACGAGTTGATGCGTACCTGTCCGGTCTTTGTGCGTGCACTCAGTCACGCAAAACGATCAAAGATGTTGTTAGCATTTGGCCTCTCCCAGCATATTCGTATGGCTCCAAACGGGGGTGAAGTTGGAAGCTACTGTACCACGCTCTTCCATGGGCACGCACAACGACCAGACAGGTACGTATCAACCCATGTAAGCTCAGGTAAGAACATATCTCAGTATGGAAAAACCGTGGCCTGTTCCTTTAACCTCTAGACCCACAAATCTATAAGCTTCTTGAAAAAAATAAAATCTAAATAGCGACAAAAACGAGACGAAAACAAGGATAAAAACGCAACAAAAGAGTGGCAAAAAGGTGACAAAAAGCTATGAAAATGTGGCAAAAACGTGATGAAACCCCAACATTAAAGCGAGTCAGAAAAGTGGCAACAACGTGAGGGAAAATATCCGTTTAGATGAGTTTTGTAGGTCTTGGCTTTCAAATGAGGTGTTACACTGGCCTATAGGCTGTGACTTTATGGAGTTGGGTAAAGCCGAACTGGAGAAAATGCACTCGGTTAAGGCGGGGGTTAAGTCTGTTTCAGCAAAATGAAAGTGATTGTTACACCACTGCCGGCACGTCCTGATTGTTTATGTGCTGTACATTAACAGTGACCAGCCTTTCCCTGTAACATTTATATTCAGAGCCGCAGAACAGATCAGTCCATCTTAGGGAGATTAACATTATCACAGAGAGCACATGTTTACTCCCGAGGCGGCTTTAATCATGGGCTACGTACAAGTAAAGTACCACTGTATGTGAGCCGCATTGCAGTCAATGTCGCACCAGAAGAGGGAAAGTATTACAATACCACTAGATTGCTACCATTGCAATTTACAAAGAACATACAGTACCAGTCAAAAGTTTCTATTGGTTTTCTTTTATTTCAGCACTGTTTTAAATTCTCACCGAAGGCATTAATTCGTGAATGCTTTGTACACGCTTTGACATTTTCTTCAATGGGCCGCCCGATGTAGTCACCAGAAATGGTTTTCACTTCACAGACTGTTGAAGGTGACTGCCTTGTGACGCGCATTGAGAAAATGCTACGAATCTTGATGAATTTAAAATACAAAACATATTTCGAGTTATTTCGCCCTCTTGGATGTGAGACAGGCCTCCACTCTGACAATGTTCAAATCTGGGCGGTGTATGAATTGTGCTCTACAAATAAACTTGACTTGACTTTTGCTTCCTACATAAGTCATAGTTTAATGCTTTCAATGAGAATCATACAATGTAAAAAGCATGCAATGTAAAAGGAAAAAACAATACATAAAAAGTGTTTCCAGCTTTTTAGCGGTGGTGTATGTTAAAAGTGCAAGTGTATGGGGGGGGGGGGGGGGAAACTGCCTTGAAATAATCTCATGACCCGCAGCTTAGTGCATCACGAGCTCTTCTGACGGTCCCGCCTGTAATTGGGAAACCCCTGGGCTAAGAGAGCATTTCTGAAATTAAAATACTCTCAATATTAAAACTCAGTAGATCATTGACACCTAGTAGCTGTTATAATTTGAATACTGCAATACTATTCCAACACAAACCGGTCCTAAACTCAGGACACTGACTGAGTATATTTTCATAATATGCAATATGCATCGCAGTTGCTACAACCTGCACATTTCTGTGACTGGAGTGATGATATCTCTTATCTATAGAGCTTCAGATCTCCAACTTTTCACAAACGTTACCACCTCATCAGATATTTCAACCTTCCAAGTACCTGTACTAGGACAAAATTCAAGATCCAAAACGGGTCAAATAAGATCTACCAGTAATTGGACTCAACTAGGTCTAAACTGGGTGTAAACAATGTCAAAGCCAGAAAAAAAAAATCTTAAATGCATGACTAAAGCATAAATGAAATGATATCCAGATAAAAGAGAATTGCAGAAGAAAACCAGGTGCAGTTTAAGACAGCCTGCATTTGGGCTCAGCCACTTCCACCGACTGCTCCACCACAGCCGTTGTCTTCCACATAATGTTGCAGTACTCTGCGTCCGCCTCATCATTACCGAGACACTATAGCATGACCGGACCTGCCTCCAGTTCAACACATCAAATATTCATGTTATTCTCAGTTACAGCTGGGGATTGCATTAGTAGTGACCGAATCCACTTCTCCTGAGCACAATTCACTTTACATTTTAATTAAACAGAAACAGCTCATCTGAATGTGGAGAGGGTGGGGGTGGGGGGTGGGGGCGTCTGTTTGTGTCGGACTCTGAGATGTGTCGGGGTCTGATAAAAGCTGAATGAAACGTAATGAAGATGGACATCAACTTGGCCCCACTCTTCCGTCGTTGGCCCTGCTGAGATATCCATGTGTTATTACAGTTTGGTTGTTTTAAACTTACTAAATTCCTATTCTGTTCTTTGAAATAATTATGTTGATTTTTTGCCTTGCCTTGTTCCCGCAAATTTATATTGCCACTCCACAAGATTCCACTTGGCCCAATAGAAAATGAAAATCTTGAATCTGAAAATCTTTAGAGTGCAGCAAATTTATCTTCGTTTCAAAGCATTGTGAGCACTAACACTAACCATCCAGCTTGCCTATAAAAGAATAAATAAATTCTTCTGTAGAGACTCACAACATATTTATATCTTCCATTGAGAATAACAAAAGTGTGTGTAGAGATCTTTAATTGTCGATAAATCATAATCAGAAAGTGCAGACCTCTGTTAACCTCTTAACCTCCGCCTTAACAGAGCACACTTTCTCCAGTTTGGCTTTATTCAGATCTAAAAGTTTCTTACAGCATATAGGCCAGTGCCTCATTTAAAAGCTAAGACCCGCAAAACTGATCGAAGAGTTTTTTTTTCCTCGTGTTGTTGCTATGTTGTTGCCACTTTTGTGTGGCATCTTTGTTGGGTTTCATCCTTGTTTTTGGTCTCGTTTACGTCTCGTTTTGGTCTCGTTTACGTCTCGTTTTCGTCTCGTTTTCGTCTCGTTTTCGTCTCATTTACGTCTCATTTACGTCTCATTTACGTCTCGTTTACGTCTTATTTACGTCTCGTTTTCGTCTCGTTTACGTCTCGTTTTCGTCTCGTTTTCGTCTCGTTTTCGTCTCATTTACGTCTCATTTACGTCTCATTTATGTCTCGTTTACGTCTAATTTACGTCTCGTTTTCGTCTCGTTTTCGTCTCGTTTACGTCTCGTTTTTGTCTCGTTTACGTCTCGTTTTCGTCTCGTTTACGTCTCGTTTTCGTCTCATTTACGTCTCGTTTTCATCACTTCACGTTTTTATTTGTTGCCGCTTTTTCATCGCTGTTCTTGCCATGTTATTGTCGGTTCATTTTCTTGCAGTTTGTTGCGTTTTCATTCTCGTTTTCAGCGCCATTTTGACTCTTTTTTTTCAAGAAGGTTTTATTTGGGTAATGCCAAACTAGCGAAGATCTGCTCGATTTAGTCGGGGTTAAGGTTAAAGTGTCATCTTAATTTACAAATTACATATCAAAATTTATCTATGACTCAGTGATTGATGGATATTCGGGCTGTGTGAAGAGAAAAAGTTCACATACATTTGTGTGTCACCTAATATTGCAATGACAATAATAGGACGATATGTGAAACCCTAATGGAAACTAATAGCTATATTTGCTCAACAACTCACAGTATATATATGCCCATCCCGTACACTGCCAATCACACGCAAGTCCAAATGACAGCAGAAATACCAAATTAAATAAAGTAAACTTTCCTGAACAACAGAATGTGCGGATAAACACTCCTATCTCGAAACCACAAGTCACTCATTAGGCAAAGCGTGTGGTGTTTCCCGAAGGATCCCTCTAAACGTTGAGCTAATTTCCGCGCAAATTGAAAACTGCATTTTCAAAAGCCCCACTTGATCCCCTCACGGACTTGTGCAAAAACCTTGAACCTTGAATTGTGCTCAGAAAAGAAATCTTTAAGAAAACATAAAACTCCGGAAACATACAATTCTCATGAGCCTCCTCTGCAGTGCTATTTCTTAATTAAAGTTTTTTTTTTCTTTTCAAAGACGTTTTTCTCATTGAATGTTGTTGACAAATCCTGAAATCACACGTGCAGCACAGGTTCTGTTCTCCGATGGTAATTAAACTTTCGACAATAGCTAGGACTGGTGAAAGAAAGAGATTTCTGTTCTCTGGAGGAGCCTTGGACAGGTTGATGTAATGTTCATGCACCAAGGACTAATATAAAACTATTAAGGACTTATTTAGTCCGCTGTCCGGAGGTGGACGAAGTACCGGACACTTCTGTTACAATAAAATGGCACTTAATTAAACAATTGAAAAAACGGAATTGCCATTGTGTCTTTGGGCAAGACGTGGCGTCCACATTGCTTGTTCGAATGTGTTAGCGTGTTTGGCAAAGGTCACACAGACGCTGAATAGCAAACATATGCTTCCACCCTGGAGTATGACTATCAGGGAGTACGGTAACCAAAATTTGATAAAAGTAAAAACAATCATTATGGTTTATTTAGCAGCTAAACTGCATGAAACTCAACACAACATCTATCCCAATAAAGACAAGCTGGTCCCACTCCCAGTGAAGAGATCTCTTTCAACAACTAAACATCCACAATGATATAAACATTTGTGTATTTTTAAATTATTGAATAGTATTTCTGCTGTTTATAATAAGCATGAATAAAGTTTTTTTTAGTCTATCGAATGATGATTAAAAGAACTTTTCACTTCTCAACTTGGCTAAATCAAATGCAGTGGCTTCACGCAACTGAGTAAAAAAAAAGGAGGGGCTTAAAGTGCATATAATTTTGCTAAAACATAGTTAACACAATTATGTTTAAGATTTTGCCATTTTTTCCCCCCAGCTCTCCTTAGTTTGGCCATTTTGTGATGTTTATACTTTCACTTCCTTATTGGACACTGACAGGAAGTGACAGAGATAGAGGCAACCGATTTTAAACTGTTGCCGTGCCGACCATGTTATGTCAACTTTACCTTTATCTATGTCACTTACTGTCAGCAGCTTAAAAATACAAATAACTTTTTTGCTCAGCATTTCTTCATTAAAATATCGTGCCCCTTGTGTAAAAAGGAATAAAATACTGTATATATCACTGTTGACTGTGGGATGTATCAGTCCCAGATTGTGCATGTGGCAGCCCCTATATGTGAAAAGAGAAAGTGTCATCAAGCAGATGCGACCCCAGAATTCTCCGTTATTGGGCAAGCGACTAATCAGCCTATCGGTCCAAATCGAACACAGTTCGAGTTATTCTTTATGATTTAGCTCCAAAGTAAATTTCGTCCACAACATTACACAAAGTTTAGCTGCATTCCCAACATTTTGGCCCCATCTCCCCAGACACCATCTCTTCCATCTTTTCTGTAGTCTCAAGTGCCACCAATCCCATTAGCGTAATGAAGTTAACAGTGGACCCTCAAAGCAGAAAGCACTCTCCTTCAAACTGTGGTAGGCGCCGCCGCGGACGAAGGAGCTTAGGAGAGGAGCGTGTAGTAAAAAGGAAAATGACTTTACAGCGCAGATGAACGTAGCAGATTAAGGTGCGCTTTGCTTAAATTGCACACATATTGACTTTGAGGTGCGTAATTGCTATAAACAAATGAGGCAGCTAACAGATGACATGGAAACCTCCGCAGTCCTGTGCAGACAAAAATGCAATCTGCTCCTCACTAAAAACTCCTTCCTATTTCGCCTTATTTAGTTTTCCGAACCCCTTTGTGCATCTAACAGAAGGCGCATGGACTAGAATGATACCGTTAAGCCTATATTGAACCAGGTTTGTCCCATTTAGAGCCAGGATTTCTGCAAGAGAGATGGTCAAGACACAAAACATACGTTAAAAGTTCATACAGCATCAGTTAAAACATTCACACAAAGATTATCTGGATTTGACTGACCTCAGTCTTAAAACTATTCAAAGGGATAAGGTTCTTGTTATACAGTCCTCAATTTGCAAGGTGCTAGTTTGAAGTTTGAAGCCCATCTACTTAAAAAAGACTACTGCAGCAAAATATTAGCAAACCATGCTTAAAATAAAGGCTATTCAAACTGGATAAGGATTAGAACCAGTGCAGTGATAGACTTCAAAAGAACGTTACTATTTAGAGCTTCATATTGCTTGAATTTATCAAAGTACAGATTTTTCACGATGCTTCAATGGCTTGAAATAAAAGTGGCTTGAAATAAAAGTAATAAAACCGTTGGTACGTGTACTTTGACAGACTCATTTCACAGCATGGTTTGACTTTTCAATAAAGATTTTTTTTTTTACATAACCAAGATAAATGCAGTCTTTACTTGAGCTGTCAGCAATGCAATTAAATGTCCAATAGGACAAAGAAGCTCAGAAGGTCAGTAAATGTGACTGTGAGGTGATTCATGCTAACTCTGTGTGAAACTGTTATACAAGTTGGACAAATGTAAACGGGTTTGTCATCGGACTGGACTTCATGCCATATTTTGTTATGTTGGGTTTCTTCTCTTTCCCGCATTTTTGGTGGGTCAAAAGTGTTTTACACACTGTTCTTTTACATTGTTTAAAACTTAAACAGATGTACATATGTTGAACACACAAACAAGCAATTCAGCACTTATTTCTGTGCACCCTAAATGTCATTGTTGCCATAGAGGGTGTAACGATGGTAAAAGTAGTTTAGTTCATGTTTTTTAACTGTAATTTTAAACCTTCATGTCCCTGACTTGTAGAAAAGTAGCTGAGTGGTTAAAACTTCAATTCAACCTGGATAGAGTCAAACAGAGACAAAAGCTAGAGATGTCTTCCCCGGAGCCTGAACACTGGTGGTGGTATGGGAGACCAGTGAAGGATGTAGCAGGGTGAAACGGTGGATAGAAGAGGCGGTGAAGGGGTGGAGGTGGGTCGCAGCACCACTGGGAAGCCATGGACGCTGGAGGCTTATTAAACGCGGGACTGAAGGCGATGAATGGCTGCGATGAAAGTCATTGATCAGCTGAGGTCATTGGCTGGAGGTAGGTGACGCTGAAATTAGGATAGCTGTGCGAAAGGTGAGCTTATGCTAAAAACAGTTAGCTTGATGCATGCAGTATGACCCCAACTAACAATATAAAGCCAAGTAGATCACTTTCTTTTTTTTTCTTTTTGGCTAGAGAGCCCAAAAACACAGTCTACAGCTACAATTTAACATTTGTGATAGAGTTTCAGCAGCATGTGACATAAAAGGAGTTTGGCTGTATGTTATGGGAGCATATTCCTCCCTCCGTCTGCTCCATTGATATTCTGCGCTCATAGTTTCCCCCCACAGCCCCGCCCCTTCTCCCCTCCTCTTCTCTGCCTCTTGCGGGGGGAATGATGTCATCCCTGTATAGATCCTCTGGTCAGATGCCATCTCCACTCACATCTCTGTCACTGTCAGGCGCACTCACTTAGCCTCGCGGCGACCTACAACTTAATGCACTTTTGCTGCAAATATATCTGGGTTATTACAGGGCAGAAAGTCCAGGCCACGAGTCCAGGCTCTTCTCGGCCCGGAGACAATCCCTAAGTCCGCGAGAGAAAAGGGCAGCTTTACGACTTGTTTAGGCCGGGTACTTAGAGTCCCTCCATGGAGCATCTCTTTTTAATACGTGAGAGTGGTCATCTGCCGGAGCGAGGGAGGGGGCATAAATCATTTTAAATCATTAGGTATTCAAAGACGTGAGCATAGCGCACATACAAGCCGGGAGGCGGAGTGTCGTTTAGTGTCTGTTTTGAATCAAAAGGGAGATGGCGACTAAAAAGAATTGCTGCAAAGGGGAGAAGCCACTGGGAACAAGAGACAACATTTTGAATGTGGAGGTATAAGGATACAAGTTGCAAAAACAGAGCCAATAAAAAGATCCGTTCAGAAAGATAATTTTTTAGTACAATGAACATATGAATCGGCACAAGTTTCTTTGCTGGAGTACAGTGACCAAAATCATAAATGTAAAAAAAAACTGAGATGGACAGCGAGATTTGCAAAATAAACTTAAAATAAAATATGTTTGGTGTTATTGAATTATGCATGGTAGAACAAGTGGACGTCAACCCATAGCTAATGAAATCTTTTTAGCGGAGGCAATTTGAGTGCTGAAATAATCAGACTGAAAGGGGGTCTTGCTTTAAAAAAAAGCGTAACACCTCTTGACATCAGCAGGCGGGTGCCAATTTTGGTGCATTTGAAAAGGAGATTATTTGGATGATGAAGAACTAATCAAACATGAATGAACCACAAATTCACCCTACGAATGCTTTTAAAATAGGGGAGTTGGAGCCAGGTTTATGAAAGGAAAGTTTCTGGTAAGAGCATTTGGAAAATGTACAAAGAAAGCGGGCTATATGTTAGAAGCGTAGCCTAGAATATCTCAATTGATGAACAAGGCACAAGCATTTGGAGGGCTTTAATGTAATCCTGGGCAAAAGAGATAAAAGCCTGAAGACTTGTTGGCCCGTATCCAGTGATGGGACAGGTCACATGGTCTAGTGATTTTTGGAGCGCGTGTCGGCCGGGGCGGGGCACCTCTAAGTTATGAGGGAGGTAACACAGCGTTGGTCTCCGGTGCTATTGTCTTTCCAGTGATTGCGTAGGTCATCTGAAAGTCACTCTCTCTTCCTCTGTCTTACCCTAACCTCTCCCACAGCCTCTGTCCTGAGATACAGCTCAAGGCAATTAAAAGCCACGCCGCCGGCGACGTGTTGCGCGCTCGTAACTTCAAGCTGAAGATAATTAAAAGTGTTACAGAGAACGGGGAGAAGGAGGTGGTTTGGTTTTGTGAGTGGGGGAAGTCATTTCTGGTTGGTTGACGGATAAAGATGGGAACGAGAGTTTGAAAAAGAGTTTTGCATTTTGGAAGCACACCGCAACCTCCACCAAGGCACCAGCGCTTACAGTAATGCAGTGCTTAGATCAGACTTGCGTAATCGTGATCACAAATGTTTAAAATTTTAAAAAAAAATAAACATTTCTATCCATTGAAACTTGAAAGCAGAAATGCCGGGCGGTTATCTCGCAACTACACTTTGTTCTAGTTCTTTAAAGCAGAACTAAGTCACTTTTTTACCTCATTAAATCCTTTTCCTTCTGGGGGTAATGCAAGTGTTAATGGGATGATTGATTGCTAGAAAACCACACTTGCAACTTTGCCTGCACCGACCCAATACACACTAATAGAAAACATCTCCCTCGCTGCTTTCAGATGTCTACACAATAGGTTAGGTTAGGTTAGGTTTCTTTATTCGTACCTGTAGGTAAATTTGTCTTGCAATTCTGAGAACTGGTCAACATTAAAACACATTATACAAAGATAAAACACAAAGTACATGTTTAAATATAAAACTTGTAAGTGCTCCGGATACTAATAGGATGTGCCTAAAGATACAACAGAAATTTAAGCCACTGGACAATAACAAAGATAAGAAGCCGTGTCAGGGGCGATTAGATTCCTACTTGTTCATCAAGGAAATGGCAGCAGGAACAAAGCTTTTACTAAAACGATTCGTATGGCTTATTGGCATTAAAAACCTACGCCCAGATGGAAGCAATCGAAACTCTGAATGCAAAGGATGCGCAGTGTCTTTTAGGATGCTTCGTGCCATCCTTTCTAACTGTCTATCATACAGAAGGTCCAAACTGGTCTGAAGCTGGCCGATGACTTTACTTGACCACTTGACCAGCTGATTCAGGGCGTTTTTGTTTCTAACAGAGGAGCTCCCATACCAGGCGACCAAGCAGAAAGTTAGGGTCGTTTCGATGAAGCCTCAATTATGAATAAGTTGTTTCCATTTGCGTTGCCTCGTGGCTCAAAACGGTCAAAAGCCAACGGCCTGCCCTCCGGATTGAGATGCAGTACATTGTCCGACACGTCAACGCGCTCCCCGGGGAATCGCTAACGACATGACCAGGGCCGACTAATTGTGTCTGTTGTATTGCCTTGTCCAATCAATCAATTACAGCAGACAGGGCACCAGGGGGCAGCACCAATGCGTGTGCCTCTCCCCGCGTTTGTGGGTCTGTGATGGATCTTCTACATTCATAACGTAAACGGTGAAGCCATGTGAGGATTTATCAATGTCAAAGTACAGCACACGTGAGGTATCGTGTTCCATGAGGGCCCATAAGAACTATTATGTTACTGCCATTGTGCAGGGTGGCAATGATGTCTATCTCGGCTTTAGGACTATCTTTTAGCACACAAACCCTAACCCTCACTCGATGGCTTCATTTCACCATTTGAGGACTTCTCCTTCCTTACTGTCCTCTCCACCTTGTCCTTCCACTCGAGTGTCCAATTTTTTTTCCTCCCCATCATTACTGAACATGATGAAAGAGCGTGAAATGAAAACATAATTGGGTTTTAATTTGTGGGTAAAGCTCTTCCCACCCGCAGATAAATCCTCGACAGATTACCGCTTCATTAATGGCCAAAGTCGGGCAAAGGGGGAACAAAAATACAATGCGGCGCAGCAACGGACACCTGCGACAAGGGAAATTCAGGAGTAAGAGACAAAATAGATGTAGGAAGCATGTCATTGGAAGAAAACATAGTGTTTCATGAAGGGTTTCACTGCCCCGCGTACTTCGCTGTCTTGTCCAGGTAGAATATATATATATATAATGTGCCATCATGGATGTACGAGCAATAGACTGTACATGAAGTTAATTCTAAGCCCGACACTCCTGCTGTTCTCTCCATTCCCTTCTCCGTCCGACGTCTATAAACAAGAGCGTTAGTGGGGGAGCTCAAGTGCCCTTAAGTAGCTCCTTATCGCCCCTGTTGTGTGCATTCGGATGTGTGCGCTCCTCTCCTCTTTGTGCGCGGCTCGTGGCTGTGTAAACCCCGAGCTTCTTAAAGAGCCTAGTGGGACAAGGGGGAGAAAGCGGAGCAGGGCTTAGCCAGGCCAGTCCCCCTGCACTCCACTCCACAGCATGGACACGCAAACGGTGTAGAAGCTAACTCAGAGGTTTGAGGCGAACGAACCAAAAGTCATGTAAGAATTTGCTGACAAAACACAAGAGGAAGACATGAACAGGAAGTTACGCTACAAAAGTCGATATCACACATGGGTTTAAATGACTTGAATCAGGCGAGCTCGATGCTCATTTTAATGCACCTCATTCTATTTAGGGACATACTGGGAATTACTCTAAAGGGACAAAACAAGAATTAGGATTGGTGGGGTGCTAGCAGTGTGCGGCATTGAGTGCCGCACACTCGATGCGAGTGTGCGGCCGGGGATGTGCTGCAGGCGCGGGGAGCAGTGTGCGGACATTGCCCACTTTGACATGACTAACTGGCCATGGATGAGAAGTACACCATGCACTGAATTAAGACCAAATTATTCATTGATTAATGAAACCCATTTATTTTTCTTTATTTGTTATCTTTTCTGTTCTGTGGATTCACTCTATTCTAAATCTCTTATCAAATGATTGTTTTTAGTGGTGCTAGTGGTGGTAGTGATGCGGATGGTGGTGCTGGTGGTGGTTGTAGTGGTGGTTATAGTGGCGGCGGTACTAATGGTACGAGTAGTAGTTTGTTTGTTTTTGTTTCCCCCCTCTTTCTTGTATTCAAGTATGTATAACTTATTTATTTTAACTGTTTAATATACTATTGTTTTTGTCCTATGTTACACCTCATGTGTGTTGTATTGTTATGTCTTTCTTTTTTTTCTTAATGTCTTATGCTCCTTCTGCACCTTTTGTAAATATGCACTTCTTGCAATTAAAAAAATAAAATAAATAATAATAATGACTTGAATCGAGAATATTTATCTGGTTTTGAGCGATTTTCATGAATTTCAATGTTTTCCCCGATTAGATCAAGATGACTTTGCTTATTTGATGACATATTAAACTGGTTCTAAGGTAAAGTTGCTCGAAAGAAGTAAAACTGGCCAATGGGACAAGAGCAATTTGCTTGCCCCATTGGTGAGGAAACTAATCTCGAATACAGACAAAATAAGTAAGTAAGTGCTTTATTATTTGTCATTGTACAAGCGTACAACGAAATAGTGTTCAGGTGTTCGTCCTGAGCTGCTGCGACTGAGCTGCGCTGCCATTGTGGTCCGACCTAGCCTGGTCTTACCATACTCTCGTACTCATTTCGTACAGAGGGTCTGGATCTTCACAATTGAGCTCCGTTTTCAGGTGGGAGGGGTGAACTCCTTTTAAAGTTTCAAATGATTGGATCTGATTTTACCCAATCGCTAGCGTTTGGTCGTGAAGTATGTAATGCGCCCGAGTGAGTGAAGCAAGCTATCAAATGCTTGACGTCACCTACAACACCCACCTCCCCCCTCGCTGAATGGTCGGCTGAAATTCAACTGATGTAACGCGGCCACTAAGATCAGACCCAGACGTAACATATAGGGAAATTATAATTGACCGGAGTGTACGGATGGCTAAGCCTAGGCTAGGTCCGACCTGACCCAGAGGAAACCTGGATGGATGCCTTCAGTCTCCTCTGATCCTCTGAAACAGCGCAATGCCTCCTGGGTTTGTTCCTGTTTCAGAGCGTGGTGTCCTGCACTGGTCAGCTCCACCTCCTCTTACTCCTGCGCAGCTCTCTCCGCTCCACAACAGCCTTTCACCATCTTCTCCTCATTTTTCCCTTTTTGTTTCCTGTATCTCCTCTTGTGACGCCTCCACTGTGCTGCAGGTGTGGGGGCTCTTGGTGCCTCTTCAGTGTCTCAGAAGAAGAAATTTGTCGGTCTCAAATGGGTTTAGCTGATCAGCTAGATGTTTACTTTTAAAAAACTGCTTTCTTCAGGACCATTATGGACTCTCTCCAGTAAAAAAAAAAAAATCCACTGCTCCCCACAAAAACACGGCAAAGATGTACAAAAGTATCCAGTAAAACAATGTGGAACAGAGAAACCACAAATACAGTTTGAAATGCAAAAAATTCAGCCATACCGAGAGAGAGGGAGGTTGCTTCCAGTTTACACTTAGCCATGACAAAATGTATTGAAACATCAGAAACTTTTCAGAACAAGTGAAATAATCTAGGGAAAATGTCCAACTACATCTTGACAAGTCAAAACAAAAATTCAAATTCAAATGTTCAACTAACCTTTTTCAACAAAATGTGAACTGTCCTAAATTGCAGTGCAGATATAGTCCTGCAATTTGTTCAACTTTGATCAACTTCACAACAGCCAACATTTGTATATTGTATGACATTATCTGCAATGACATTTTTTCTTTCTTTTGTCTTTCTGTCTGTCTGTTTTCATTGCATTCTTCTGATATGCATATTTTAAAGGTTACACTAAATTACAGAGCCGAGTAGACGAACTCCAGCAAGACTTCTTTACGTCTTTTATTATTAATGGTATTTCACAGCGGCTTAAAACAAATGCAACACTCAGCCATGCTATTTATGTATGTAAACCTTCTGGAAATCCTTCATTTCAGAGTATTTCTTTAGGTGGTGGAAACTGTTGTGTGTGATAATCCAGCTAATGAAGCCTGCTGTGTTTTATTTCAAATCGATGTCTCTCCTTCACCTCTCTGACCTCTGCAAAGGTGCATACAAGCTCAAATGTATATAGATTTTTCATTAAAACAATGAAAGAGGAAGCCACTAAATAAGAATGTTAGCTGTGGTCCAAACTCATAGCCTCTTCTAACATATCTGAAGTCTGTTTACTTATGTTGACACTTTTTGTCCCCACAAAGTCCTTGTATATAAGATACCACTATTTACTACTTAATTGTTGTTGTATATTTCACATTTCCTGCCTATTTGCACACCCTGAGTGTTTCTAAGAGCTAAATGTAACAAATACATTTCTCCATTGTGAGATCAATAAAGGCTATCTTATCTTATCTTATCTGTAGCATCTCAATTCTTCACAGGGACGAGTTTATAATTTTAACTTCACAACTGCAGCGCCACTTTTCAGCACCACTGTCACAGAAATGCTAAAAAAGTATAGCCTGCAAGTTCATGTAATTGATACAAATGCCTTATAATGAGATGAACAATATAGTAAAGGAGGACAAAACTAATTGTGTTCCTTTACGAGAAAAACATTTGGTATAGTAAGTCCTGTCTAATGCTTGCGTGACATTTTGTTCTTCAGCTGTTGTTCACTGACAAACTGAAGTGGCCTCAGTCTTTTTACCGTAAAAAAAACCAAAAAAAGCAAACATTGTATTTATTGTCATATTTTCTCCTGTGGTGTCTGGTTGTCTGTTGCACCGTTTCAGAGGAGCATTGAAGGCAGCTGGCCAGGTTTTCTCCGGGTGCTTCGGTTTCCTCTACCTCCAAAAACATGCTGGTCAGGTTGGCTCACAGTGGTCACTTGGACACAATGTTGTACAATACAATGACAAATAAAGCAATTACTTACTTACTTGAATTTTCACTCTGAAAAGAGTAACTTGGGACTTTATGAACTCAGGTTAGAGTAAAATTTACTCTTGAGTATATACTGTGAGTTGTAGAGCAGTAGATTGCCATACCACTGCCCGATCCCGTCAGACCTTGGAAGCTAAGCAGGGAGGGCCTGGTCGGTACTTGGATGGGAGACCATTTGGTAACACAGGAAGCCTGGCGAATGTAGTGAGTGAGTGAGTGGTTGGTGGTGGTCGGAGGGGCCGATGGCGCAGACTGGTTGCCTCGCTTCCATCAGTCTACCCCAAGGCAGCTGTGGCTACAATAGTAGCTTATCACCACCAAGTATGGAGTGAATGAATAGTGTAATGTAAAGCCTCTTTGAGTGTCCAGAAAAGTGCTATATAAAACCGATGCATTATTAATATTATTATTTTGATTAAAGCAGTTCTTCCCCTTGTTTGTTTTTCCCCCTCACAGAGGCTTCTAAAGTGAAGGTGCCGACTTTGTCTAATGTGTTTGTTGGCGTGAATAAATGAATGAATACATATGGTGTTTAAGTGATTGGTGGTCAGCACAGATTAGTATTCATTGCTGTCTTTCAGCTGTGGCTATTGTAACTTACCATCACTAAGTATGAAAAGTGAATGAACAGTGTTTACTGTCTGAAGAAACAGTGTTTAAACCCAAAGGCTTCTATAAAATATGTCTCAACAGAATCATCATAATAACTGTTTGGTGCAAACTGGATATACCTGCGACTTTGAATAAAATAAATCCACCCTCGACATTGTCTGGCTTTTTCTGCTGAATGGTTCAAATGGTTTGTCCTGTAGCCGTCCACAGCTCGAGCTACACGGTGCAATGAACGGGTCGTTCTCCAGCGCATGAACAGGAGCTGGCCCGGGGCAAGTGCACTCCAACCAGCATGAAAGAAAAAAACGCTGAGTGTGTCCAACCACTGATACAAGTGTCTGAGGCAGAGTACAGCAGCCCTGGAGCGAGAAGCAAGAGGAGAAATTATCACAACCCGCTCTATTCAGCAATACTTTGATTTATTTTTAGGGGGAAAAACTGACATGAAAAAAGGAAATGGGAAAAACATATATTATTACCAGAAAACAGATCAGCACATTTTTTATACGTAGTAGTTTGAAGTGAGGCTGTATATGTGATAATGTTTACACTGGCGTTTTGTTTTTGTTTTATACATTTAACTACTGAGAAAAGCACAAAAACGTAGCGTACCGAGTTGTTTAAATTCAAAGTGTGTTAAGGGTTGTAAAAGTTTAATCCACCAGCTACAGTAGGTCGTGTTGAAGGAGCTTTAATCGACCTATTCTGTCTGATTTTATTTTACATATACATGGAGCAAATTGGTGTAAAACTCAGACAGGCTTTAAAATATTTCCCCAGAAGTTTACAAGTAGCTCCTGAACGAGTCCCAGTGGAACAGCAGCAGCAGCAGCAGTCCGTACAGATGTGGAAAGTGAGTGGCCAAAACAAACTCGCAGCTCTCGCCGCCCGTCAGACCAAGGAGCATCTTGGGTAGTTTCACTGTTGGCAGACAAACTCATCGAGTCTTAAACACAATACTTTACAAGTTTGAACAAAAATAAAATAGCAAACACTGCCAGACATCTCTAAGTGGTCCCAAAAGGATCACAAACACATTGAGAATGTTGTTTTGTTTTTTCATTGCGTGATATACCACAGTATGGAAAGAATCGCTGGCCAATCAAAACACATTCAGTAAGACAGTACGTTTACAGCAGCAGTGTCCAAATATTGCCCCTAAAAGAATATATATTTTTTTTTTCAAAAATTAGAAACTTTCTTTTAAATTCCGTTTTCCTTCATTTGCGTGCACCAGAAATCTGAAACATAGAAGCCACATTCTGTTAGAACAGGGCCGCTGCTAGCCATTTTGGTGCCCTAAGCAGAAAGGGCCCCCACCCCCCCAAAAAGTGGGCGACTGGGACTAGCTTATTCAGCTATGGGCAGATCACGTGAATCACGATCCCAGTTTTTAACCTCTGAACACCCACCTGAACCGAGCACATTTTCTCCAGTTTGGCTTTACCCAAATCTAAAAGCTACTTGAAAGAAAGTGTCAAAATAGCAACAAAAAATACGAAAATGGAACAAAAGATCGACAAAAACGCAATGAAAAAGTGACAAAAAAGCGATGAAAATGTGGCAAAAAAGCGATGAAAAAAGATCCATTTAGATTAGTTTTTAGGTCTAAGCTTTCAAATGAGGTGTTACTCAATGTAAACTTTTAGATTTAGGTAAAGCTGAACTGGAGAAAATGCACTTGGTGAAGAGGTTAAGTTTGTGTGTTATATGAACGGGCAGTGCGGGAAGTCTCCCCACGCTTCATGGGCATTGCTCTATGTGTGTACCGTCGGTCGCATTGGCACATTTCTATAACTCTTAATTCTCAAAGTTCTCATTGAATACGAGGCCATTAGCTGCATTAAGAATACAGTTGTGCAAAGCCATTCAATCCCAATGGTCTCAGTGTGGTGACCTTCGGAGCACAGCGTGTTGTGAGCATACAGAAAACGGTTATTCTTAACTTAAATGAGTTTGAAACGCTGTGTGCCTGGTTAACATTCATGTTCTCTCACCAGGTGCATACATGAATAGGAACTCTCAGTTTACTCATTTAAACATAACATTTAAAGTGTGCAAGAGCTCTGCTGCAACACAGAAGGCAGAGCATGGGATTATATTTAGCAGAGCGGCTTTTTTTGTTACTGAAAATTAAGTCAAACGTATAGAATCTACAACTAGCCAAATACAATATAGCTTTATAAAACAATAGCTTAAATATTCCTACAGTGCATGCATACTATACATGCGTTTCCAACGACATCACGCATAGTTCCGGCCGCCATTTTGAATACCGAAGTAGAATGATGCAGTACTACAACATGTAACAATATCTCTACTCAGGAGGAAAATGAAAGACAACTGATTGACAGTGGCATTTTTATGTACTCGTAATCATTGCTCATGAAGATAAGAGTAAAAACACGGCCCCCAGAGACACAACAAATGTGGCACAGAAGCAGCAGTTCAGTTTGTCGAGCTACAGCAGGATTTACTAAAGATCTGCTTCATTCTTCAGACTAAATTAACTCATCAAAGAGGAAACAGAAAACCTTTCTCTGGGATTTTTACAGTTTGTCATGTCAAAAGAGTCTCAGTCTGAGTCAGTGTTTAAGCTGCTCAAGACATTAGCATGCTACCGGTAAGCAACTGTCAACCAACTGTCAATGGCTTCAACACGATAAACACATGTGTGGCTCACATCTATGAACACTGAGGAAACACTACAGTAACAGCTCAGCTCTGACCTCTGTCACATGTTGTATCCAAGGCTAGATGTTTGGAGTGTGGTTCAGGGCTTTCTTTTGGAGAGGTCGGAGCTAATGCTAACCGGTAGCATGCTAACGTATTGAGCAGCTTAAATACTGACTCACTGGTTTCTTCACATAAACGTGCGTCTATGTGGCCGTGTTTTTACTGTTATCTTCTTGAGCAATGATTACAAGTACATAAAAATGCCACTGTCAATCAGTTATCTTTCTTTTATATACTGTGTAGAGATATTGTAACATGTTGTAGTACTGCATAATTCTACTTCGGTATTCAAAATGGCCGCCATAACAACAAAAGTTACATGACTGAAAGACATGTATAGAACAACATAACACACACAAGTAATAACGTAAATATAATGTAAATATCGAAACATACCGAGGTTGCATCTTCGTCCATAGAGGAGCCTTTCTGTGTGACGTTTGTATTTTCTAGATCTCTATTGTTGATAATTAGGCTTGTAACTTTTGTTTTTGGTAACTATAACCAATTCTCCATTGTCATTTTCCCCCCAGTGTAAATGTATATACACTTTCTTGTATGTGCCTTACTTATTTGAGCACAAAGAGTGACTCTCTCCATAGTGAGATCCATCTTGTCCTTAATTCTCATTTTCCGGTTTTATTATGATTGGTTGTGATAATGGCGGGGTCACCAAGTGGCTCTTGTAAAACGTACAAACCCTTTGTGCCGATCTTGCCCGTAGTGTCGATTACTTCATTTTACAGTGTCTTAATCCGCATTTAATTGGGCCAGATGCGTTCTCAATCAGATCAGCGAAGAGGATTGCTAATTTCATTATCGCAATTGGACCGTTTGTTTTACTGGAACCAATTTAGCGCTCTGGGAACGGCCCCCACTTGAGTTCAGGCCAAACTTGATGTAATCCCCGGTGCTTGGAAAAACAGTCATTCTCCAATAAGTGTTACTATATGGAATCCAGGTTCACTGTGCACTCGGTATCAGGTGTTGTCATAACATGAGAGAGTCAAATTGCTGCTGTTGACATAGAGTTCAATTACTCCTCATTACACGCCTATTTCCTCCATGCTATTGGGTTACCACGGAGATTCATCCGCAGTTTTAGCTCACTGAGATTTGAATTTGGTGTCGGTCTTGCATGGTGACACAATGTTTTACAGGTATTCAACTAAATGTAGACTATTTGTGAAGGGAAAATGAACGCAAGACTGACATCGCGTAAGCTTTTGACACAATACCAAAGCCAATCTGTGTCGTAATCAAAGCTAAAGGTGTTCCAATGAAACATTACTGTGTGACCTTTATGTGTGGCGGCTTTTTTCTGGCCAGGCAGTGTACTTGATGATGTGCTACTTTATGTGAAAAGTTTGAGAAACCTTGGTACATACAGAGCGATATCATAAATATATACCCTACAGGGGTCAGCGAAGGGGGCGACAAGGAGAGTTTGGCTCAGTGCATGAACCTGTCCTTCATTTTTATTCGCTCTTTTTTAAAGTTTTCAAGTGTTGGTACTCGGGTCAGTCGCCATGGCGGACAGACTACTCCGATTGGTTCATTCGTCTGTCAATCATGCCCATCAGAATTTGCGGAGATAACACTGTGTCTTTGTAAAGACAAGAAAAAGTGCCCATGGACGACTGAAAGCTTACACAAAATGTTAACCACTAGCGCACTAGGAATGCACATTTTCTATTTCTCTTTATTCGATTGTCGACGCTCTTATCGGTTAATAATCGGTGACCTGTTTAATCTCCGCACTCAAATGTACCCTTTACTATCGCCCAGGCGGCTCGTTTAAGCAGCGCCTGGTTATGATTCACACAGAGGCCCCTTCAGAAGCCCCTTATGAGAGACCAACAGGCCCGGTCAGAACCATGAGGCCGTCCTTCTGTGGACCCACCACCTGCAGGAGGAGCCATAGGGGCTGGTGCAATGTGATTTGGGCAGCTCCAACAGCTGCCCCCACGACCCGGCAACGGCAAGTGGAAGATGGATGGATGGATGGATAGTTCATGTACGCCTTAGATTGAGGAAATAAAGTGAGCACGCGAGCGTTTCCATCACTGTGACTGCGATGTATCGGGACAATTCTCTGTTAGCTCGTGTTTATGGGCAGATCTACTAAATACAGCCTCTCACTCGATCTCACTTCCTTTGTGTGAACTACACAGAACCCGACAGAGCCGCGATGATCCATGATCTCTGTTTGTAAAGGCAGGACTTGTCTTCTTTCTCGAACATCTCTTGTTTTGTTTATGTGTGGGATATTACGCCGCCTCATCACTGTGCGCTAATCGTGTATCCCTCCGCCGTCATCATTACACCGGGCTATAAGTTTAACACGGGCCTGTGTTATTTTTGTATCTACTCGGGGTCGTTTCAGACTTCATCCAGTGCTATGTTGAACGGATCTGCCTGTAGCTGCTGTGGCAGTGGAAGGACAGGTGAGTGTGCTCTGATGTAAGAGAAGTGCGTCAGAGAGTGCTGATTAGAAGAGGAAAAGTGTTGCCAGACACAAGGATAAAATAATATTGTGGAGAAGACTTGAAAGAACGAACAACTCCTGGAGTGCACGCAGCAGGGCTGACATGTGACACTCTCAGTTAACTGGGCAAAGAGCTCGAGTCTTAACAGGTTACATAATTAGTAACAGTTAACCTGTTGATCGGTTAACCACAAACATCCCTACAACAAAACACTTCCAATTGCCAGGTAAGAAATAGGAGTAGATGCACTGGCGACCACGCTTCCTTCAGTATACCCAGGGCAGCTGTGGCTATAAACGTATCACGCCATCTCCGAGTATGGGGAGTGAAAGGATAGAAAATCCGTCTAAAAAAGTCTCTCTAGTAAAACGTGCTATTGAAGCGTAGCATAGCCCTGGAGTAACAATAGTATCTGGGGTTGCCACGACCTTCTATCGCTTTCTTTACCCGCCTGTTCCCCCCCTGCTCCAGGTTATGATCTTCCGGCCCTATAGCAGTGCCACATCACACCACACGCCGGACCATTCTCCGTAACAGGTGAAACCAACACGAAATGAAAAGCCCAAACAATCCCTTCCACTTTCTAATCTGTTTAATCCGCACCTCATCCAATCTACTGCTGCGCCCCATTCCTCTGGATCTTTTTCAATTTCCTCACGCCGCGGAAACCTCCAGCTCTGTACCCATCCTCCAGCGCTCCGCATCCAATCTCGCCGCCCAGGTCCTGAAGTCAGTTCGGGGGCTATATAACCTCCCCCCTCCCCCACTCCACATCTTCCACTCTCAGTCAATTCATCTTTGCTGGAAAAACATAAATACCAGTTTCCTATTACATCAGGCTGATGAAGGCGGCAGCTGAGGCGATATTGCATTACGGCTGCTCAGAACAATACGAGAGAGTGTTGGGGGAGAGAGAGTGTGAGAGCATGCCAATCAAAGCATTGCACTTTTATATGCTGAAGCAAACCTCAGGGGAGACACTGAGGCTCATCCCGGGGCATGATATGTGACGCCTGTTCACCCCGTGGAGCGGCTCAAGGAGAGTCAGGGGGTGATTGTGCCTATACTGTTGGGACAAGACTTTTCAGCGTCAAAAGTCAAACAACGGATCTTACTAAAAAGATAAGGCGAATAAGACTGTTTACACTCAGCTACATCATTTGATACAATTAGTATTTGTTTGACTGGAATACAAAATGTATTACATTTTCAAAAAAGATAAGAATTGTGTCCTGTGCTTTTTAAAGAGACGAGATGGAAGTTATTTTTACTCGCGACAGCCACCTAAGGTTTTATACGCAACTGCAGTCTCTATGTTAAGCTCATGCATGACGCACACATGCTAGTACACGCATGGATAAACAGAAACAGCATAAAGCATACATTTTTTTGTGCTTTATGTCCATGTGGACAAATTATAAATATTAAATGTAGGCTTAACATGTGTAATCACCAGGTCATGATACACTGCAGGCTATGCAAAATAAGCAAAACAATCACTCAACCATTGACTGAGCGAACATTCACTGAAGTTGCAAACAATTTGCTCTGAAAACATACTGCAGGCTAAAGGCAATGCTACATTGATAGCTTCTACATGTATTAGCATTTGGTTTTATTGTCCACGTATTGTAAAAGAAAGTCAACGGTGGGTCTTTTTTTTTCATACCGAGAGCATCGCTTAGCGGAAAGTTGCTGAGCCACTCACAGCAAGCACACATGTTTGTTTGGTAATTTTTTAAAGGTATCAACAACTGTAATTAAACAAATGCTTGTTTTTTCATTCTGATTGTTGAGTGGAATGTTACACGGTGTGGCTTTAAGAGCAGGTCAGCATATTATAATCAAAAGGTCAGCGGTTCAGATCGCGGCCTCTGCACTCTCTTGCCTGTGTCAATGTAACGTGTGTGAGTCAGTGAGTCGCCTCCGTGAGTTCGACCCCGGGGCAGCCGGTTTACCACCTCTGACCATGAATAATAACCACAGCGTAGTGCTTTCAGAAACCTGTCAACTGAAGCTTGTAAAATGTAATACAAGCGTAGGCCATTATTAAATTTGAAGAGGTTCTATCATTTTGTTCATACATTTGCGAAGCTGTCCCATGACAGGTTGATGTCCCTGTCAATACAGCATGACAGTAATTTACGGGTATCGGATAAAATCATTAAAAATAATATTAGATAAGACTTTAATAGTGGTAAATCAAACTGCATACACATCTCTCATTTGGAACTGAATGTTGGTAGAATTGTAAACAAAGGCAGAACAGATGCTCATAATCCCTGGGGGAAAAAAAGTGTTTTGTTCAATACAAATCTCTATCAGCAAAATTAAATTCATCAAGCGCTCTTTCAGCTCGCAGTTAGGTCACCTCTGTATTATTACGCCTTGGCAATGAGCAGATTCTCGGTGTATATCTGTAGCCCTTGAGAGTGTCTAGTTTATTAACACACAATCTCCCAGACTTGCATTTATGAAGCAACTGAGTAAACAAAAAGGCAGGGACATCATATTGCGGCGTGTGGCAGAAGACTTGCTCTGTGTATAGTGTAGTGCGTGGCTGTAAATCTGATTGATCGCAAGTATAATTAAATTGGGCTCTCAGAGATCATGTATGCCCTCCCCCCTCTCCGTCTCTTGTCTCTCTTACGGTTAACTAAAAATGATCGGGTTGGACACAGGCTGATTACTGCTATTCATGCCACACACGGCGCAATCAGCCCGGCTTTATAATATTGTGCCGTTACATCGCTGCACATGTTTTTGAGATGAGGAAACAGAACGCTGTATTGCCAAATTATGAGTACATGTGCACTCCCATCTTATAAAGTAAGCAAAGACGAAAAGTGTGAAGAAAAATGCTCAAAACCTTAAAATAACCTAGAATTATGATAGTGGGGTTGCTTGATTTGAGGAAAAAGTTTGGTTTTGAAATTTCTTGGGGGAAAAAACCCATTCTTTCAGACCATTTTGATCTTTTTGAATCTTTTTGTCAGTAGGTGGAGTAGTGAACAACCCCTCCCCACCCCCCCCATGCTGCTGCTAATTAATATTGTGTGCATACATTAATTAGCATAAATAAGATAGTAAAGTAAACATTTTGAGACTTATGTATTATACCCACTCTCATCCCTCTCATCACCAGCATCATCAACACTTCCCTTTCCTCTGGATCTGTCCCATCCTCGCTCAAACTTGCCTCCATCACACCCCTCCAGAAAATAACTCGGCCTCAACCCTGAGAACCTGGACAACTTCAGACCAATCTCCAATCTCCCGCTACTTTCAAAAATTCTGGAATGCGCCGTCATCACCCAACTCCACCAGCATCTCCAATCCTCTCATCTCTTCGAAACATTTCAATCCGGATTCCGTTTACACCACAGCACAGAAACAGCGCTCTCAAAGTCACTAATGATCTCCTCCTCGTCGCTGACTCTGGTTCCGTATCCATCCTCCTCCTCCTCGACCTCTCCGCTGCATTCGACACAATAGACCATACTGTCCTCCTCCACTGTCTACAGTCAATCTGCATCTCCAGCACAGCACCCCTCTGGTTCACCTCCTCCATCTCTGACCGTCTCTGTCAACAACTGTAACTCCCACGCTTCCCCCGTCACCCACGGCGTCCCCAAGGTTCCGTGCTCGGCCCCCTCCTCTTCACCATCTACATGCTTCCCCTCGGTCAGATCAACCGCCACCATGGACTCCACTCCCACTGCTACGCTGATGATACTCAACTCTACATCTCCACCAAATCCATCAGCCCGGTTATCCTCTCCACCATCACTGACTGAATCTCCGATAATAAAACCTGGATGGACAATAACTTTCTCAAACTCAACAGCAATAAAACAGAACTCCTTATCACCGGCCCCAAATCTCTCCTCCCCTCTGTCCAGAACTTTACCCTCCTCATCGACGCTCACAATGTCACCCTCTCCCCCCTCTGTCCGCAACCATCATAATGGACTCCACCTTCTCATACATCCTTCTTCAACCTCCGCCCCTCCCTTTCCCAGTCAACAGCTGAAATCCTCATTCACGCATTCATCACTTCCAGACTCGACTACTGCAATACTGTAGCCTCCTCTACGGACTTCCCACCACTCATCTCCAAAAACTTCAATACATCCAGAACTCTGCTGCCCGCTTCCTCACCCACACCCGGTCCAGAGAACACACCACCCCCGTCCTCCAACAGCTCCACTGGCTCCCCGTTCAATACCACATTCAGTACAAGCTCCTCCTCCTCACCCACAAGTCCCTCTATAACCTGGCTGTGAAAGTTGCATCGATTAGAGTTTGGATGAAAAATATTTTTGTAAGTAAAGTAAGTAAAGTATAGCAAAATCTGTTTTTTTGTATATGTTAACATTGTCACCTTCAATAAATGATTTGTACGCTGCTACTGTATATACACGCTGAACATGCAAACCCACTACAAATCTACAAATATCAAACTCAACTCAGAAAACAAGTGTGGAAAACAAGCAACAAATCCCTCCACGTTTGCCTTAATTGGAATTGGTTCAGATGCTCACTGTCTCTCAGCCCTGCCGTATACAGAGACGGAGTAAAACAGATGGGCCGTGGTGTAATCTCTCTGTTAAAAAGACTCGAGGATTGGCACGCTCTCGGTGGCGCCTCCCGTTGGCATTTGTGAGAGTGACAGCGTGATGCGGGTTTTATTATTCGCCGTAATGGGCTGACAGTTATTGCAGTGTTGTGTCTTAATTACATTGGATCGGAAGCACGTTCCCGATAATGAGGAACCACCATTAAGGCTTCAAATCAATTTTTCACTTCCACAGTACCTGCCGTGATACCCTCCCCTACAGCAGAGAGGCAGGGGAGGTAAAAGCTAATTATTAACATTGTTTTGTATTGCTCCATTCTTTTGAGTAATATAAAACAATATCAAGATCTCAGACTCCTTAATAGATAAAAGTATCAGAAGGTGAAAAAGACCAAGGTTGCTAAGATACTGCAACCGCAAACCTGCAATTCGAACTCGAGCAAATACAACAAGCTTAAAAGTAGAAATGAACATAAATGTGTCATAATTTACAATAGTACCTGTTTCGGTGATGGACAGTCAGATTCCAGGCGATAGCAAGTTTATGTTGAGCCAAAATGTGCAGCAAAACTAAGCTTATTAGCATTCCCTTAAAAAATACCGAATGAGGGCGGTTCTGCAGAGGCAGCTGACCGTGTACACAGCGGGCCTTTCTCGCTAAATAAGCACAGATTCTGAGCATTGTACTGATTTAAATGTGGGCCTCAGCTCGTTATCTTCAAGACACTTGTATTTGATGAGAAGCTCATATTTGCAGATACGATATGCGCTTGCTGAGTGCAATGCAACAAACAGCTGATCGAGCGAAGATGAGGTGCTCTGGACTCGGAGATCCATAACTACGGGAAAGAAAAGCAGAGAGTATCTGACAAGTTAAAAACAGCAGAAGAGTGAAGTTCAGACATTTACAGCAACCCTGACAGAGCAGCTTGCCGTCAGAGTGTGGATTTCCACGTTGCCAGAAGCAGGGATGGAAATATCCCACTGCAAACTGGGGCTCAGGATGTCAGGTTGCCGCCTCAAACAGGCCCCCACCAATTTGAAGTACTCTCGTCGTGTGACCTGAACCGTACTGCTCCTGTTGAAAAATGCCACAAGTTTGCCTCTTGGTTTGAAATCATTTTAAGATTTAGGTGCCTTTGCATTTACTCATTTATTTTTTATTTTATTTATTTATTGGTTTATTTGGTCGGGACAGTGCATGTTAATAACATACTGTACATGGGTCACATGCATGTAAACAAGCCACACCGGATTGTAGCCTTGGGCTAATTTACAGCCGTTGTCCCCCATGCGCACTCTCAAACACACTGACATTCATCCTGGCCTATTGTAGGCAGACACGGGGAGAACATGCAAACTCCACACAGAAAGGCCCCGTCCAGGTGGGAATCAAACCCAGGGCCTTCTAGCTGTGAAGCACAAGCACTAACCGCTGTACTACCGTGCCGCCGCTGTACTACCGTGCCGCCTATCTCACCGGCCTGGAGACTAGTTGGAGACTGGAGTTGCCTCTGGTCAGGGAAATGTCTCCAAGAAGCCCCCTGGAGATAGAGCAAGTCTCCAGGTCGTTTCGGTGAAAACAAGCAGGTTCTATTTCAGCAGAGACTGCATGAGACTTTTTCAATTGCCCAACCAGTCTCTGTGTGGTCTCCAGGGTCTATCTCACTGGCTGGGAGACTAGTAGGAGAGTCGAGTTACCACTGGTCACGAAGATGTCTCCAAAACGTCTCTTGGAGATAAGGCGAGTCTCAGGCTTCAGCTGAGACTTTTTCAAGTCTCCGACAGGTCTCAGAGACATTGCAGGGACGTCACAGAAACATCACAGGTTGAGAACAACAAATAGTGCAACATTGTCACAACTGCTTGAGACGGCTGAGACCTCTCGGATTAAACCTGTTTGTTTTCACTGAGACTACCTGGAGACTCGCCTAATCTCCGTGACAAGCGGCAACAACCTTGTATGTGTGCAATCAGTCCAGTGAGATAGGCCTTTAGCCCACCATTCCATCTGTTTCTCCCATCTTTTTACTGTCTATGCACATATACTGTGAAGGGGGTGAAAAGCTCCACTAAGTGCTTAGCGTTGCCCAATTTATGTAGGAAAAAAACATTGAATGTACCATGATAAAAAAAAAACTACAAATAATTATAGACGTCAACTTTCCACCTAGCAGACTAAACACAGTCTGTTCTTTTGCATTATACAAATGATTGGAGTTGATCAAATGTCTGCACACTTTCCTGCTGGGCTTTCTCCAACTGAGCTTCAATGATGTGGCTGCGAACGACTCTTACACAACTCTAATTACTCCCAGAATACCGACAATTAACACGGACCTCCCCCGTGGATATCCCATTGTCTGAGAACACGGACAGTAAATGCGACAAGGTAAACAGTCTGTGTGTCTAATTGGTGTAAAAGACTTTAAAACATGGGAAAGTAAGCTGCTTTTCGAGGCTAAATGGACATAAAGTGACACAAATGAGAGGCTTGGTTGTCATGACGTGCTGTTCATGTGATTTATTTGTGAGTTTTCACCATGTTCTAAAGCAGTCTCCTTATGATAACAGTTGTGTGTGTTTGGCTGCCTGTCTGCAGTTTTACCAGACTCCAGTTCTGATCATTTCAGCACTCATATTGCCTCCACTAAAAATGTCAGCTATGTTTCAGCTTGATGTCAAGATACTTTTTTGTTTAAGTTCTAGGCCAGAATATACTGCTCAATGCTGCTTGATGTGGTGTGAAAATGGACGTGTCTAATGTGGGCCTCTTCATTTCAAGTGTATGTGGAGTTTTCATCAGTGAGTGACAAGGTCACGTCCCTGTTTCTCTGCGGTGAGAGGTAAATAAGCATGGATGTGCATATTAATTAAACATTACCGTCAACTTCTCCTTCCAAAGCAATCTGCTACATGTTATCCATGCATGGAACCAGCACAAAGAACAAGCAATATATAGGGCTGGGTACTGTTAAATGATACCTGTATAGTATCAGAATAAAAAGTGAAGGTACTAATGGTATAGAAAAAATAAAAGTATCGAAAGCATGTATTGACAAACATATTATGTCGATACCTTAAGACCAAAGTTTTGAAGCCTGTTGGTCCAGGGACAGCATTATAAGAAGTGACTTTGTTGTTTCAGCTCAAATTAATTAGACACATTTAAAATAAATATTATTTTATGGAATAAATTACCATTATTGTTCTGTTTTCTGGATCTAGATGACAAATCTATTAGTACATAGGTATTGAAAAAGTATCTTTCAGGTATCGGTATTGTAAAGTTAAGGTACTGGTATTGAAAAAAATGTATATAACAAATTGTTTGGATTTAAACAGTACTTTTTTCCCCTTCTTGGGTTCTCCACGCACTTTTGAACAAGGCACTGCTCACATATTCAGGCTAATTGTGGTATAAACACAATCTCAGTTACGATTGATTGAGCGCTTACTGTAACTCATTTGTGGCCAACTAACACTGTGCTTTGAAGAGATGCTGAGTCTAATCATGTTCGGAACAAAGCTCCAGATTGTTCCAAGACACAGCACATATTTGAGTAAAAAGAGGAGCCCAGGCCAAATCCCGCCAAAGAAAGACTATTCATGAAAATGATTTTAGTGGAACTTGTTAAAAGGAGGATTTGGTCAGTTTGGTTTGATGCGTCATCCTAGAAATGTTGCTAAGAACTGAAGCAGGTTTTGCTTCAGTATTCTGAAGTCCAAGTGAGATTCAGACCCAAATGTATCCAGGCTATAAGCTTCTCCCTGCCTTCACTTTTGGCTCCCAAGCTCTTCATAAATATTCTCCCCTCACCCCCCCAGAACTGTTATTGACTAAATGCCATGTGTTTTTTTGGCTGGAGGTGGAAAAAAAAGTAATGGCTGCCTGGGGAGCATTGGGTCAAATGTTTTGTGGGGAGGATTGGGTCACACAGGAGACATTGGTCTACTAAGAATTTCATCTTTGAGACCTGGTATGAATGTTTTGGCGAAGTATCCAACTAAAGGAAAATGTACTGCAGTGATTGAAAAAGTGGTGTATGGTCTGTTATCGTGAAATTTCCTTGGAAAGAACAAAGGATCTTCTGTTTTGTTTGCAAACCCTGACGAGGAACTTATTGATCCAGGTCAGTAATTCAAGTAATGACGAACACAACGGTTAATGAAACGTTTTTCTATGTAAAGAATACTTGCTTCATGTTTCAATATTCTCACTTTTAGATAAATATTAGTCTCTAGGGATGAGTCACTTTTCTAAAGGGTAGACACTGTCTATCCTTTAGAAAAGGATAGACAGCAAAATGCAAAATGGACATGATTCTGTTACTATTTAACTTCTAGTTTGGCTTTACCCAAATCTAAAAGCTTCTCAAATGGAGTTCACAGTCTATAGGCCAGTGTAATGCTCATTTGAAAGCTAAGACCTACAAAACTGATTTGATTATCCCTCTCGTGGTTGCTGCGTTGTCACTTTTTAACATATTTTTGTCGCTTTTTATATACTTTTTGTCACTTTTAAATTCCTTTTTTAATGCGTTTGTCACTTTTTCCCCCCACGTTTTTGTAGTACTTTTGTAGCCTCCCCCTCTCTTGGTACAGCTGAGTTTTTTAAATGTATTTTTTGTTTATTTTCTGTGAACTGCATTTGTGGTTTCTGTATCCCACATTGTTTTACTGGATGCTTTTGTACGTCTTTGCCGTGTTTTGTGGTGTTCGGCGGATCTTTTTACTGCAAAGACTCCATAATGGTCCTGAAGAAAGCAGCTTTTTAAAAGTAAACAAACGGCTAGCTTATGAGCTAAAGACATTTGAGAACTACACATTTCTTTTTCTGAAACACTGAAGAGAAACCAAGAGCCCCCACACCTGCAGCACAGTGGAGGCGTCACACGAGGAGCTACAAGAAAAAAAAAGGGACAAACGAGGAGGTATCCAGGCAAGACTCACAAGAAGAACCCAGAAGGCATGTCTGGCTTAGCTCACAGCTTCGCGTCGGACGGTTATTTCTGATAATGGACACCTCGTCGTGCATTATCCCTTACTTAACTGCTAAGCTTTCCCCAGAAGATGGTGAAAGACTGTTGTGGAGCGGAGGGAGCTGCGCAGGAGGAAGAAGAAGCTACATAGAAACAGTTTACAGCCATGCCAACTAAAAGCTCGCCCGAACAGCCATGTCTTCAGTTGTACAATGACAAATAAAGCACTTACTTACTTTTTGTGGCTCTTGTGATGTTTTTTTTAATATATATTTTTTTGGGGCGTTTTCATCCTCGTTTTTGTTGCTATTTTAACTCTTCGGGTAATGCCAAACTGGAGAAAATGTGCTCGGTTCAGGTGGGGGTTAAGAGCTTAATATCAAAGCCTCATGATTTAGAGCAGTGGTTCCCAAAGTGGGGTCGGGACCCCTCGGGGGGTCGCGAGGCCTTGAGTGGGGGTCCCCAGATGATTTCAAGATGAAACAAAAAGAAAAATGCTACTGTTCTTGGTACATATTTTACTGTAAATTCATTTAGTTGATCAAAATAAACTGTTTAGATACATATTAACTTGATTATAAAATGTTTTTCTTTCCTAAAGTAGTGTAAGAGGCAATAACTTTATACAATGGGGGTCCCGAGATGTTTACGTGTCAATTTTGGGGTCCCGGGCCAAAAAAGTTTGGGAACCCCTGATTTAGAGGTATCTAGACATAGTTCTGGAGAGTGTGCATACTTAGCACCTTGACAAAATGTTGAAAGCCTTGGCAGTAAAGCTTAGAAATGTCCTATGTGACCCAACCCACCCACATCAGAATTGTTTGCCATGGTTATTTTCGGTCGATCGTGTACAACATGAAACATAAAACATATACCACATAACGTGGATAATAATAAACTATCAAAAAAACTATAAGACTATAAGGGCATAATGTAAGAAGGTTACATTTAAACTATGATAAAGACAACAACAATTCTACATAGAACAACAGCATGAGTGTGTGTACAGATGTGCAGGTGCATTTTGTGTTTGCAGCAGATATGAGTGTGGACATACATGTCACGGTGAAGCCTCTTCTTGTTTTCGTTTACAGGCATTAGATCTCATGCATATGCAATGTAAAATAGTATAGTCACAACTGCTCAATCTCCAAACCTGGATGTCACACCGGACACAGATACAAATGCCAGCGGCGAAATATCAAACCGGATTAGGCCTCCTGCTGACGACACCTGCCAATACGCCCCTATAGCCTGAAGGATAGCCATGGATGTCGTGGCTTGATTTATCACCGACAAGTTCCCAAACAGGATAAAAACAAACACCAGCACTGTGAAAATATTCCACAACGCACTCTGCAAGACCCCACTTCCTCAACTCCACTTTTATCTTCCGCATATTATACTTTTATTGCCCTGCTTCAGCGGCTTCTTATTTCGGCTTTTTATCTTATCTTGTGGAAAGGCGAGATCCTAATTTTCTCTCCGTGTCTTTGGCCATTGTTAAGCGGGAGATGCCGCTGGAAGATGCGGGCTGTTTTTCTGCATTTGATGTTGCTGATTTATAAGTCGGAGACATTTCGGCGCGTAATGAACTTGGTGAACTTTTGATGCGGGGACAGGGGGGACTGCGGGGAGCGTTCTCATTGCTTCCATCCCTCAGCTCCAAGCTCGAAAAGGTTGCTTATGTAAGTATATTATCCAAGCATGCGAGAATCAATACGTTCTATATACCCAAGACTGGCTTATTAGAATAACGAGACCTAACCGGGGAGCTAAGGTAACATCAGGAGTGTGCAAATCTGTAAACTGACAGGACCCTAATCATTTATGTATAGAAATATCAAGGGACCTGAGGTAAAAGGTGTAAAAATACTGACGCTCTTAGACTTTCTCTGCCAGTGCGAGTCTGGCAATACTTAAGCCACTTACAGTAGGTTTGTGTTTTGAATGAACTATTGGATAGCCTTGCCGTAGACATTCTTTCTGTTTGATAGTGGCACTTTCAAAGCTTCAATGTTATATTTGGAAACCACAATGTTATTTTGTCAAATGATAATAGTTCATGTTGACAGTGTTGGAAATTGTAACCAGAGTTGTTTTGAATAGATTACAGCTGAACAAATTGAACAGAATTGAACTAATCTTAGCGTAAACATAATTTCAGTTATGATTAATTAAATGTCAATTTTAATAGATTTTCTTCACCTTTGTTTTGGGAAATAATATGGGAAATAATACAATTGCACAGAGAAAAAAGCTGCCTTAAAGGCCCTATACCTGATTTTTCTATTACAAACAATGAATTAAATGCGATCGGTTAACCTCTTACCCCCCGCCTTAACTGAGCGCATTTAAGGCAGCTTTGTTATTATTATTTCCCACTAAATGTAAATGGAAGCTGTGGTTTAAACTCATTCCTCACTTTCCTAATATATTTGTAGACTTCCAATTCTTCACAGGGTCAAAAGGCACATTTCACAACCTGCAGGGTCACTTTTCAGGGTCACTTTCACAGAAATGCTAGAAAACTAGCAACTTATGATATGTATACATAATGTATGTTTATAATTAGATGCACAGTGTTTCCCCCCAAAATGTCTGCGTTTAGAATATACTACAGGAGGACAAAACCAATCAGGCATAGTGCCGTTAATAAGTTTATAACATAATAGACAGACATACCAAATATAACCTGATTGTGCGTATAGGCTGCAACAACAGTGCAATTGAAAACAAAGGTTTGATATCAGTACGTAGACCGTTTACCATAGTGAGACATCTCTAATGAAATCAGTTTATTGTTGGATAGCAACACGTTTCCCAGCTCAAGAGAAATTTGCAGACAAGATACTATTTTCTCTACTGTGTTCTCCCTTAACCCCACAAGGAAAGCCTTTCATTATCCTCTATTAATCCCACTTGCATTGATATAGTCTAGCACTGTATCATACTTCCTCTTCTCTCATTCAACTCCGTAACCTTTCTCTCCCCCCTCCCTCCCTCCCTCCCTCCCTCGCTTCCTCTCTTCCTCCAGTGTGCCTCTGATGAAAGTGGACAGTTGTGTTTAGCCCCTGTGAGGGTTTGGCTGAGTTGGTGGCAGGTAGTATTTGAACTCTGCAGGTTTCTGTGTGCTCTCGCTGGGAGCTAAAGTCACGGCTGCGATTGGTCTATTCACGGGCAGAACCCCCGTCAACATTGCCTTATTACCGCGGCCCAACAAACACGCCGACTGACTCAACAACCGCCCCAGGACTCTCCACGATACGGAGTGTATATGCACCAAGTGTACTATAGATTTGAGATGTTTGATTTGCATGTATACGCCCCGGGGCTAAAAAGGACCAAACCTGCACGGCATTGTTCTAATACATAGCACACAATTCCCCAAATACTCCACACTCATTTATTTATTAGGACCAAATTCACAAAGCACAGCCCTCTAGGGTCAAATTATTGCTCTTACTTACTGACTCTCCTCTATTCTCTGTCTCACTGCTTGTAGTCGTTGAGAACTTTTTATCTGCTTGAGAATATTTGTACGTGAGAGAAGTCGGTAGCCGCTGTCCGCTTTGTTCAGAGGCTGTGTATAAATGATGCATGGTCTATCATTATACCTCTGGGCTTTGGGAAAATGGTTAAAGCTTGCCTCGGTTAGTGTGTGTGTCTGAGTTCTTCACAACATGAAACTCTGAGATGTTCCAAATGTTTAGACAGCTTTTTTTGACAATACTATATGTTTATACGCCGTCATTATTCGGGTTAAGGTCAACATTCCAGTTTCTGAAACATTTGGAATAACCTGTTAACATGCGACAGATCTATCTATCTATCTATCTATCTATCTCAAAAGACCAAGATTCCTTACGGATAGAACATGCGCAGAACACAAATTAAGGTTCTTTTTTTCAATGGTGATGTTACGATTAGAGGTCGATATTTGGACATTTTACAATATCGGCTATCGGCCAATCTAGCGCCGATAAAAGCCAATATTTCCGGGACCAGACGTGATAGCTCTTTCCGATGCAACGGGAAGTCTCTAATGGTGCGTACAGACCAAACGCTGACACGCCACCAACTTCCATGTTAACCCTATGTAGACACGCTTCGGAATGTAAGCAAAGCCGTCCGCGCGTATGAAGCGTTGCAAATGCGAGCAGATGAGGATTAACGCGCGTCAAAGCCAAGGAGAACAGCGCGGTACAGAGCAGCGATGCCGCGCCCACTGCTTCATGCACTCAAGTAATCACAATCTACACGTGCGTTCATTTACGCCTTGTTAACCAATCAGGGACTGGGTTCAAATAGTGAGCACAAGCGTCACCTGTTACCTGCAACAGTGGTGCAAAAAGGGCATACGCAATATATGCCTTTCATAGGGGTGCCGAAAGGACGGGGCGCCAATTAGTGATGTGTCGGTCGTGAACGATCCGGCTCTTTTGAACGAGTCTTTACAGTGAACGATATGAACGGGTATTTTTTTAAAAATTCCTCTTTGGGGGAGGGGCGTCACTTTAGTTGTGCATGCCTATTTTGCGAAACAAAAGTCACTGCTGGAGTGGGGCAGAGAGGAGTGGAGGATTGGCAGAGGGACTGTCATCTCCACCCCCCACGAGGAGCTCAAAGTGAGCATAAGGCAACAAGTTTGAGAAATAAAAGTCCTAATGAAATAATAAACACGGTTACAGAGGAGATCGCGTTGAAGCAAAACACCTCTTTCACTTGCGTTGTTTTCTCCCCTCTTGCGCGAGGGAGAGAGAGGGAGAGGAGGAAAAGTTACGTGAATGAAGCAACAGAAGCTTAATCGCACGTTCGGTCTGAACGCACCTTAAGTCGGGCTTAAAAATGAGTCCTCCCAAAACTTTCTAGGCTTCAAGGGAACAGAGAAACGTCTCGATGCAAATTGGTTCGCTACATGTTTTACCAACTAAACCTCAGTCAATATGGACATGCCACATGTCATTTTGAAGCACAGAACCTGGAGAATTCAATCGCTGAGTTTGTTTTAACATTCGCAATTGTATTTGTGCTCAGTATGCTAATGCTAACGGCAATGCAAAGTTCAACAGGAAAAACAGTGAGCAAGAAACACACTTCTCTGATTGGTTGATTAAACTCCCTTTCTTTTCCGTCTCTTGTTGGAGCGGTATCAGAATGTGGCCGTGTTGGCTTTTCTTTTCGCACTTTTTTATCTGGCACAGACAGTAACTACGCTCGGAACACTCGGATCTTTTTACATTGGGAGATAAATGAGCTGATACCCATCATGAGCAGCAGACGTGGCAAAACCGGGATTAAACCATGGCTAAAGCAGGACTGGCAGACCCCGGAGATACTTTTTTCTTCACATGAGACAACTGCGAAGGCTCCGGGCAGAGACGTGGAAAACTACACTGTCCGAAGAAAACAGATGCGGAACAAGGTACTAATTTAATCAGTGCTTTGCTCACTGGCCTCGTTCGCGGCTTATATCAAAAGTTTCTGCCTTATACTTAGAGTCATGGCTTTGTTTTGGTGTAGATTTCGCATTAACAAAATTAGTCCTAATCATAGAGGGTCTGCACATGCGTTCATTTTAAATAAAGCTCCGCAAACTTTCACTTCCTGGTTTTGTTCCGCCCTCTGGCTCAGTCGCGTTCATAAACCAAATGATCCGATTCAGAGTTCGCCTTAACCGGACCGAGACCCACGTTTTCAGCCGGACCAGGGTTCACTTCTTTGGCCCTGATCAGAGTCCATTTACACATTCACAACACCTCAAACGAACCGGACTATCCAAGCAAACGGGCCCGGATTCAGATCAAAAGGGGATGTGAATGAATGAAGATTGAATCATCTAAAGTGATTAAATAAAACAGACCACTGCTGGAGAGGCCAAGTGTTTATGTTTTACAAGATTATAGACCAGACATTTGGAAAAAAATATCTGCCGTGCATATCGGCATCAGCCAATAAAAATCCCCCAAAATCGGCATCGGCCTTAGAAAAACCCATATCACTCGACCTCTAATTCCGATACGCAAATATTCGGGTTAGAAAAGGAGTAACCCAGGGGTCATATTGTTTACAGGGCCGTTTGCTTCCAGGTTATTGCTAGTATTCTGGTTATGAAAGGGTTATTGACCGTAAACATAGTCGCTGGCTCATCTTCAAATGCCGATTGGACCCACACCCAATTCATGAACCATCTGCTATTTTTATAATATACATTTTATTTCCCTTTCTTCTTTTATGTTGTTCGGCATTTCTCCGGTTGCTACAAAGTGCTTTAGAACTATAAATGTATTGACTGATTTTATGCTAAGTTAGCAATAGAGAGTCCTATAGAGCGAGTATAGTATGCGTACTGGCCATTGTCCCTGGGCCCCCTGAATTAATTATTTGTACAATTCAGAAAAAACAAATCCATAAAAGCCGTCATCAAAAAGGTCGAGATGCAGCTTCTCTGCAAACATCTCTTATAAAGACTTCTTAGCCGTGTGCCCATTACCACCACCGCAGCACTGGATTTCAAGGTTCACGGTTTTATGGCCCTGAGGGAAGACTGACCCGCAGCCTCCATACAAAAACATATAATACGCTGCAATAATAAAATCAATAGATATTAGACATAAAACACCCCGAGCGGCGGTGTAATGCTCTGTTATACGTACGCTTTATGATGGGATTCAGATAAAAATGCTCATCTGTTTTGGGTAGATCTTCTAAATTGAAAACAACAAATGAAACGCGTGCAATACTGTAACATCCCCCTATAGTTCCCTAATGAACCTGAAGTTTTTGAAAGTGCGGAAGAAGACAGTAAGTTCCCGATTTGTCCTTTGGCAGCAGATGCACAGATGTGCCCTTCCCAGACTTCTTTACTGCGCTGGCTCCGCCGCCTGGACTCGAGCGGCGCCAGCACATGACATCATCATCGAGAGACGGGGAGCGCGGCCGCTGCCAGGTGGCCCTTAGTTCAGGTGGAATGGATTGGGGAGGTAATGAATGCGATACTGTCCAATATCTCCCGATCAGGGCATGGGTAACTGCCCAGCGCAGAAGAGGGATTTAGATAAAAGGTTTTAAAGCTTTTTTTGGGATTACAAATGGTATTTTGGTACCAGTCAAAGTTGACACATGGCAAAGTTTTGAGTTTTGTCCATTCACGGGCTCATTGTATAGCTCATACCATTCTAATTGGATGAATTATTAATTAATTTGTTTTAGCCCTTATATCCCTCAGGGTTTCCGTAAAATGCTTTCACCTCCCTAACCGTAAGTCATCTATTTATTTCCCAGTGGCCCCGTGTTCAATAATGAAAACATTAGCTATATTGTTTTTGTTTCTGTTACTGCAAACCGTGGGACTCTAAATAGAAAAAAAGTACTATCACTGAAAGAGCAAGAGCCGATCCCATTTAGAAGCAGTAGAGGCGGGAGAGATAAACCAAGCATGCGAGTGACTAAAACTTTATGTACTTGGTAATGATCGGAAAGGGCAGGAGCTACAGGGCCCCAGGAGGGTCAAACATCCATGCAGATCGACCCCCGATTAGACTCAGAACAGCAGTTTGGGTTCACACAGAAAAAGGAAGCGCTCAGTGGAAGATAAAATGAATCGTCGGCCATTGTTTTTTTGTTTTTTTCAAATAGTAATGGAACATAAAGCTCCACCTCCTGAGAACTTAACGCAGAACCTGAAACACATTTATCCTTGACCAGTATCGACATAAAAATATTTACTCCAAAAGTAATTGTAAATCACCACACAATATTTTGTCTTGCAGTTCAGCTGGACAATATGTTGCCTGTTATATCAATACTTGCCACACAGCCTCATGAAGGACTGCTTTATGGGTCAGATAAGCAAAAACCCTTTAAAGTCTGAACCACCCCCAATCACATTCTCCTGGGAAGGCGAGTATAATGTAGTGAGACTGAGCAACACGAGGCCAGTTAGTGTTATATTTGAGGTGGTGTGGAAGTGTGAAGTCCTCGGTGCCAGGGTTCGCCCCGTGGCCAAAGCTCTCGCTGCTGTCAGACACACATTGATCTGCTGTGGCCCGAAGGCTGAATCGGGCAGAGAGCCAGAGAGGTGGAGACTTGTGTGTCAAACAAAGATCTCATACGAGAGGAAAGGTTCGACACACATGTCTGTCACCCTCATTCCTACCTTCTGCAAGCATATCCTTTCACCCGTCGAGGTTTCAGGAGGTTCAATCACAGGTGTGCCAGGGTGCAGTGCCACTTGCCCAATTGAATTCCCGTAATAACGGCTCTCATCAAAACACACACGACCAGGCTAGCCCCAGGAAAGACTCGATGAGGAAGCGGCCAAGGAAGACACCAAGTATGTTTGAAAAAGGGACTGCCTAAAGAGACATACACGGTCGGCGATGTGTTGTCCTGTTACACATGGGAAAATGGAACAAAATGCATCATGTCAACAGTTAATTAATGTTAACTGTTTTATGGATATATACTTTGAAAGAGACCTAATTATAAAACGTTGCGGTACAGTAACTGCGAGAAAACGCCAAAACAACACGCAGTAGTGAGTTGGAACTGTCCTGGTCATTCCAAATATCTGGTCTGGTGATGAACAGCTCATCTCAGTGTATGAAGCATTCAAACGCTGGTCAAATGAGGATATGTTTGCTGTAGAGGGCCGTGTGTCTGGTCTGTGTGACTCCTGTGGGCGTTTGAGACACCTCTGAAAATGTCACCGGAGTCTGACTGAAGTAATGTTTGGTTAATGTTATCAGCGAAGCAAAGTGCTGTTGACACGTGACAGCTGTGCCGCTAACACTGATGCTAATTAGAAAATAATGATCCATGTGTGTTGTCCGCAGGTCCCAGTCATGTCAGCTACATTATGTTAATAAGGGGCTTTGGAGCTTATGTTATTTAAAAAAGGTTACAGACAATTGTAACAATGAGTAGCTGGAGGAACTTAATCTTTTGAGCGATCTAAAGGGCAATGCGCACAAGCCATTACTATTTCTCATCTGTAAAAGAAAGGAACCTTTGTTGAATTCTTTATTTTCTTTTGTATGGACAATCAAATTCCTTTCTGTGTGGAACGTGTCATTGTGTCACCCAGGGACCTATGTCCAAGTCGTTGGCTGTTTCCCAATTGCGAGGATCCGTCCTCCGTTTGTCCACTTCGTTGACGTCCTCGGTGGTGGGCTCCACTTGGTGGCGCTGTGATGACGTGAATTACGTCCGAAGTGGTCGAGACGTCGAGGATCCTCGCAATTGGGAAACAGCCCCTGATCTCAAACCAATGGGCGAGGAAAGCCCTTCTCTTTGGTCCTCACGGCGGGGAGCTGTCATTGCTGCAATACAGTACCACCCCCCGGTGGCCAGGGGTGACTCCAAAATACACTTTGTAAACCGAGTTCCTATGTACAGTAGCTTTGGACCTTGTTTGCACGGCTTAAAAGCCTGGCTCCAAAGAGTTTAACCATGTGACAATGCTGGGCTGGGTATTAACCACGCTGTGTTTTGTAGATCAGCAGTTAAATCTTTGATTGACAGGCTCTGGAGCTCTGTGGAGATAGAGCAGAATGGCTAATCATCGATCTCTTGTGTACTATGTCTCAAAACTTAAACTTTGGGTGCAACAAGTAATCAAGCTGGTACAGGCCTTTTACTGTGCTTTTTTAATTTGTATACACCATTACACTGGTGAATACAATCATAATGTTAATGATCAATTAGATATTTTCCATCTGTAATGAGACGGTGGGTTAATTGCTGCTCTCCACGTGTAAAAGGTCACTCTCCTGCCCCTCTTTCTGCCTGCAACCGAGCTGGACTCAAACATAAGAGTGAAAGGACAATTACCTGCAGGAAGCTACAGACGGAAACGGTCTCTGCTCCATCTTTACCCTTTAGGACACAACACTAAATCTCACAGGTTTGTCGTTTGTAAAGGCCACTGGTTTAATGGGGTTATATGTGTGACATACTATAAAAGAAAAAGGAAGGAAAAAACAAGTTACTGTAGGCTAATGAAAATACTAAGATTACACAAATGTTTCTCTACAACAGTATGCAGTATTAAGCACTGAGTGACCACTGTACGCCACAAAAGCTATAGCTCTGATGACTCTCTAACAACAACAAAACTTTCCTTACAACTGAACCTCACAACAAGTACAATTTTCTGATATTAAAGTTGCCTTGACAGTTCAGTCGAGGCTAAGTGTATGACTCAGACACATTATACCATACGTCAGTCAAAGTCGCTCTGTGAACAGTTTACTGGCTCGGGGTGTAAACTTTAGTCGCTGCTGGTGTTGGGCCCCGGGCAAAGGAAACAGCTCTCAGAGGCTCAGCGGGCTTCACACACAGCTAAACCCCGTGGGCGGCGGCGGTTCTCGGCATCCAGCCGTGCTCTCAAATGGACATGGAAATACAGAGCATGTTCAAGTTTCTTATGTGGAGATACTGGAGTGAAAAAGGTGTGAGATCTAAAAATGTGTACTGCGGAATGCATTGTAGACAAAGGTCCTTGTACAACAGGGATTTGAACAACTAAGTATTTGTTCGCTGAAATTCAATGGATTCTAAAAACAGAATACAACTTCCTGGAGAAGGAGGGACTCACGTTATATGGCACTGATGGATTAAAAATACAACATAGAGCAGCAACACAAGGGACTAAACTTCCTTCACTTCAATTGCTCACAAACCCATAGCCTGGTGTCAGAGTTCCTTTGGGCAAGACACTTCAACTGCAGTCCCAGTTTGTGGCTATAGTTGGAACAGGTAGAGAATCTGGCATAATTGAGTGCGTTTACAAGGGCTCGAAATTCCCGGTTATTCGCTATATTCCAGTTATGGCAGTTTTGGGGATATGGTGTTTATATGACACTGAGAAATCGGGAAGCTCAAATCCCTTGTTTACATGATCAAATAAGGAAACCCGGCTTTTCGAATTTAAGCTCTTTCCGCACATGCGCATACATTACATTTTTGAGCACAATACAGTGAAAATATTAAAAGTATAAATGTGTGGCTTATTGTGGGGCTTGTTCTTTTGAATGCCCACTTTGGGCTCAATGTTTTGCTCGTCCTCGACATCCTGAGCTACGACAGTGACGGCAGATTGTGGATAATTCCTGACCTTTACCCGTCCTGGGTCTGTCTTTATCACCGACGCGGACCAGGGAGCTCTGGGAGAAGGTTAAAGCCGGGGCCGGTGTGAGAGAGTGGAGCTGATGGAGTTCACCGATAGTTAGTGGAGGAAAAACTTAATCCGGCTCTGTGTTGTGGTCGACTCCTCACTGCGTCCGGAAGAAAACAGGCCGCTTTGAAACGGTCGCCGACAGTTTCGCATCAATCCACATTACGATGCTTCTTTCCATCTTAAATATTCACTAATATTCTTTCATGGTTAAAATATAAAACTCTGTCTCCTCTTAACTCCAGAAACAGGAGCTCTTCGGACTCACCGCCGCCATGTTTGTTTACGATTAACTGCACATGCGCAATAAATGTGAAGTTTCTTAAAACCGGAAGATAGCGTTGACATGAAGTTATATCCCGGTTACTGACGGAAAATCCCAGCCAGATAATCTGGGTTTCTCAAATTCGGGAAACTGCTATTTTGGGGTTTTATAATCGGGAAACTGCGTTTATATGATCAAAGACAAAACCGGAATAATATAAACTCCCGATAATAACCTGGAATTTCGATCTCTTGTAAACGCACTAATTGCTGTATTAGCCTATTCACTCAGAAGGACCACAACCTCAAATTAAAGTGAAATAACTTTATTAAACAAGAAAATGACGAAGGCGAATAATGTTATGTAGCCATTTTGGGGCTTCGTAGGAGACAAGTTCTCGGGCTTTCATCCCCCACTGACCGAAAAGATAGAGGGAATAAAAAGTAGTGAAATAAGGGTGGGAGGGAGGGGCATGTAAACGGGAGCATTGAGGAGAGACTTGAGGAGAGGGACCGTGAGGTATTTGTAGGACAGATACCGGAAAGCGCTATGGAGGTGTGGTCTATTATTTATAAGAGTTAGTTTTGTACAGGTTATTCCCTCAGTTTTGAACAAGGAAAACATGCATGTTTCCTTCAACATTATCACTAATACTAACACAAACAATATAATAATTCAAATTACAATATACAAGTTTAAACCAGATAAAGACTGAGGCTGCGGGGCTATATTTATAAACACATTCATTTCAAGGACCATGCAAATAACTGCACACACATCCCCCCCTTACCACGCCCCAATCCTTCAGCGTCTGCGTTCATGACCTTTTCTCAACTCCCCCCGTCCCCGTCCTCCAGTCGACGGGGGACGCTCCTCCCTTACCCAAGAAAAAAATTCCAACACATAACCTTGTGTACTGTGTATTTCCCATGTTTTGATGTTTTTTTTATGTATGTGCTTTGCCTTTACTTTAACCTGATTGTAATTTTGCATATCTTCTTTTGTAAGGCACATTGAATTGCCTTGTGTACGAAATGTGCGGCATAAATGAAGTAAAGTTTCCTGTAACTGTCCAATCTATAAAAAATCCCAATGAGTATTTGATCCATATGATTTTGCAACCTTTCAACAGCGATTAATAATCAGCAAGTTTTAAAGTTTTAAATTGGTGCCTTCAAACCTGCCGGACAAAAAGCCATGGATATTCATTTCCGCTTACCATAGAATATAAGATTGCCGTTTCACACGGTTATAGTGCATACAATCAAAGTAATTCCTCACAGAGTTCAGTTGACTGAAGGAAACTGGACCAAACAAACAATTCATCAACTCTATTGTCTCTCGTCAAAACCCCTGGTCTACAAGTTGTTTCTTTGTCGGTTGGAGCGGGCGCACTCTCACACCTTAACAATAAGCAGTACCTTTTCACTCTGTCACATACATTATGGCGGGCCCCTCCCAGCCTTGTGTTCACACTGCACTGTTTTCCATTAGCTCTGATTGGAAGTGTTGATTGATCTGTCCGTGTGTCGGCGGCCACTCCGCTTTATTGGAGCGGCGGTGGCGAACCGAGGACTGAAGAAGAAAAAAAAACAAAATCTGCTGACTTTGCGCAAAACCAATCCGTGCAGAAGTTGTAGCCTTCTTTGCATATTTTTCTCAAGGTCATAATTGCTTATTCTCGGTGGTACTTAGCCAAACCGTCTTGTCTCTTCCTATCTTTCCTCTTCACTTAAGTGTACATTACATTTTACGACCGTTTTGCTGCACCCTTGACAGATTCATCAACATAAAAAACCTGTGTAATATTCTGTCTATAAATACTATCCGCGCAAATGTGATCACTTCAAATGGAGATTAAATCAAAGTGGTCGAGGCGGGAAAAGGTGGCTTACCCTCTTCAGGTCGGTGGGGAGTCCTTGCCCCAAGTGGAAGAGTTCAAGTATCTCGGGGTCTTGTTCACGAGTGAGGGACGGATGGAGCGTGAGATCGATAGACGGATCGGTGCAGCGTCAGCAGTGATGCGGTCGCTGTATCGGACTGTTGTGGTGAAGAGGCAGCTGAGTCAGGGGGCAAAGCTCTCGATTTACCGATCGATCTACGTTCCCACCCTCACCTATGGTCATGAGATTTGGATAATGACCAAAAGGACAAGATCACGTTTACAAGCGGCTGAAATGAGTTTCCTTCGCAGGGTGGCTGGGCGCACCCTTCGAGATCGGGTGAGGAGCTCAGTTACCCGGGAGGAGCTCGGAGTAGAGTCGCTGCTCCTTCACGTCGAAAGGAGCCAGCTGAGGTGGCTAGGGCATCTGTTCCGGATACTCCTGGTCGCCTCCCTCGGGAGGTGTTCCAGGCATGTCCTATTGGGAGAGGCCTCGTGGAAGGCCCAGGACACGCTGAAGGGACTATGTCTCCGAGCTGGCCTGGTGTCGCCTCGGGGTCCCCCAGAACAGCTGGAGGAGGTGTGCGTGGATCAGGAAGTCTGGGCATCTCTGCTGAGACTGCTGCCTCTGCGACCCGGCCCCGGATAAAGCGGAAGAAGATGGATGGATGGATGGGTCGATAGAGAAGCTTAACATAAAGAGCTGTGGTGTGTGCTGGAATGGTAAATTGAACAGACGTCGAAGTAACAGTTGTCTAATATGGTGGATAAGATTCGACACATGCGTAAGCCAGTCGTAAAAGACTCTCTCCAGGTCAAATTAACTCCAGGTAAAACATGACTCTGTTTCGATCAAATGCTTTTATGTAGCACATTGAAAAAAGGTGAAAACAATTACGCTACGTTAGGCTTTCATCACAAAAAAACATTTATAGCTGCATTATAGGGTGATTTTAGTCTAGTTGATACACTGCTCTGCGGATGATACAAAGTGTGCTCTCTCTTGCTGGAGTTTACTCTTGTCTTTTCGTGTCCCAGGCGGTGGCAACAATATTCAAGAGAGCTGCCAACTAGTGGGTTGTAAGCAATGGTCTACTTGATCATAGAGTGTCTCGAATCATGTTTAGTATGGTACACTTGGATGGATCGTTTCTGACCACTTGTGCACGGCGTGAATAACATGCTGGAGGATGTTGAGATCCATTCATTGAGGGCCACATATTGAAAAGTATACAGCAGACGGTGGTGTCGTTGCCTAAACTAACGACAATAACTGCTCGAGGAGAGTCCACCTTTGTTTTAATGTTAATTGCATCTACAGCAGTGTGGCCTGCGGACCAAATGCGGCCTTGAGATCAAGTGGTGATGGCTCTTGGGCACACATCACCAGAGATGGCCTAAATAACTCAATTGAATGTTTTACGACATTGACCACTGATCTGTGGCCCTCCATGCCATATACACTTCAATATGTGGTCCTTGATGGAAAAAGTTTGGACACGCATGATCTAGAGCCACCCATATTGTCCTGCGATCTACCAGCATTGCCTTCAAGAGATACCAGATGATCACAAGCTACTGGTTGAGCTTGTCATAGAATTGAATTGAATAAAATAGTTTTTTTTATGTATAGAATTATGTAGGAACTTGCAATTTCCCACTTGCAGTTTTGCATAAAAAAACCTCACTTTCAGAGATGTCCTTGTTAACATCTCAGTCTGGACAGCCCGGCGTGTTCCTCTGTTCATTCTCTCCACGCCGCCTCTGTCCCTCTGCATTTGTCTCACCGCCGTCTCCGTCTGTCTGCCCTGTCCCGAATGTCAATCTGACAGTCTGCATTAGGATTGCCACTGCCAGAGCAGCCTAATAATGCTGGCCTCTTTACTCTCGTACTCATCTCTCGCTCTCTCTCTGCCTATATGTATCTCTTTTCCCTCTCCATCTACCTCTCCCCTTCTCTCTCTCGCATCTGCAGCCAGCGTGTTCTCTCCATCTCATCGTGCGCCGGACATCATCATAGCAGCAGGCTTGTAGGGCGGATGATCAATACAAATGGCTCGGTGATTTCTTGGCCGGGGAGTGCATGGGGATCTGGCTGGTGTACGCTCTGTTTGGCCCGCGGTGGATTTGGAACAGCCTCCAAATGACCCTCCTCCTCCTGCCCAGCCGCACATGCACACACAAACACTCAATGGGGCCCGATGGTTTGGCTGATGATACCGTGGGTGAATTAGCCAAATTTATATCGACCGGGCCAGATTTCCATGTGTTCACCGCCAAAGATAGGCACACAGCACACGAGGGGTTTGAAAGGTTTGCATAGAAAAAAATGAAAAAGAGCGTGAATGAAGCCAAAGCACTCAAATAAGGTCGGAATTTATAGCTTTTGACCACGTTATTATGTTATAGCCTTATCGTCATTCCCGGACTGTTGCCACGTGTATCAGGGATCCCTCATATTTTGTATTTCTCTACACCCATGGCTTAAAGGAGGAGGATAGATACTCACCTTTTGCCTCTGACCACCACACAAAATCAGATAACACGATGGGGTCATTCAATTAGTATTGACAATGTGCCTGTATCTTTCAGTCTTCTTGTTTCCCAGTTACACAAACATGCCCTGAAGCACAGAGTTACGCCCTCCGCTCTTTTACTTATTATTCCCATGCTAAAGGTTACATGAACTGCCTGACCACAAAAAAAAAATCACCACAAAAATAAGTCAACATGTTTTGTTGTAGCGCCTTTAGCTTTGATTACTGCACGGATTTGCAATGTCAAAAAATCCAGAGTAACCCTAACCCCAACCCGATGATGGGAGAGTGTTATCTCTGCTCAAAGCCTTCTCCTGCACATCTCAAAGATCCTCAATGGGGTCAAGACCTGGAGTCTGTGGCGGCCAATCCATGCTCCCTGAACTTGGGATTGTCAGTGGAATCAGCCATCAGGGAGAAAGAAAATCACTGATGGAATAACCTGGTTATTTAGGATGTTCAGGGTGTTCAGGTAGGTGAGGTCTGCTGACATCATTCTTTGGGCACATAGGGGGACATTTACCAGGCATTTGCTCTTGGGCAAAACGAGTAGCACGTGCAAAAGTGGATCATCAGTAGACTTACTTACTCATTGTTTAATCATGCAGTTTAATCTCTAATTGACATTGTCACATTTGGGGCCGTGATACTGTACGGTATTTGTCTATGGCTTTGATAGTAGGGCTCTCAGAACTATCGAGAACATCGGGTGGCCCAGCGGGTTTCCAAAAATACTCAGCGCCCGCACGTGCCAGCCCAGAGCATTCCTGCCTGGCTGCGCAACGTCGCACCCGCTGGTTCGGCCATGTTCTCCACCTTCCTCCTGACCATCCCACGAGAGCCATTCTCCAGACCCCGCACCCAATGGCTCGACGTCATTGCGGGCGACCTTCAACAACATGGAGTTGCTGTGGAGGATGCAGAGCAGCTGGCACACGACCGTCAGCGCTGGAAACAACTGGTTCGTCTGGTCAGCTCAACGCACAGGGACGGGATGCCCCTCAACCCATCGCAGGAGCCCTAAGTAAGTAAGTATACTGTTTGGTCCAGTTTCCACAAAAACAGATGTACTACTCTCCCACTGGGGTCAAGACTCCACTGAAAAAAGACTTTCAGTAGGACTTTCTCTGTTAATTACAGGTTAATAAAAAAATAAAAATAGAAAAAAGAGTCATCTCCAGATCTTGAGCCAGGTTTGGGTGGGAGTAACTTGGAGAAGGTAATCAAACTTGCTTTGAGAGGCAGGACTTCATAAACAAGCTAATACTAAAATTATATAAAGGAGAACTTCAGAAAAACAGCAAGAACATGTTTTTTTTTCTTTCTTAAAGCACGGTGTTTAAACATATCTACGGTGAGCACATACAGTCTGCTTCCCCAACATCCAGATGGGACATAAAACACACAGCCGTTGTTACTGCGTTTCATCCGCACTCTGTTTACTTTCTCCTTTCTCGGCTTCGACTTGAAGGGAAATCTAATTTGCCTTGAGACATGGGGCTCTTTGTTTGTTCTGCAAACGAGGAACTACAGGCGGGACATTTTCAGAAAAGCCGCCGCGCTTAATAGAAAGATGTCGTAGAACCACGATGAAACGGAGGCATAAATGTGTCTGAAAAGTCAACATAATGATTGTCCCTCAAACTCCTGGAGACACAAAATATTATATATAACCTGGAGTGGTACTTTGTATTTCTTTCTTGCATCTTTTTTTTTCTCACTTCCACCAGCTGATGTCATAAAGTGGTAAAAAGCCGGAATTGTTTTTATCATGCCTAGCGTATCGACTGTCACCATCGCTCACGGATAGAACCGGAACCTTGAAGAGCATTATGTGTGGCATGAAAATAGATTAATTTGAAAAGAAATGCCAAACAGTGTGTGAATAACGATATTAAACATCAGAAGGACAGCTCTCCAAGGCTGCTCCGGGACGTCTCTGTTCAATTTAGAACGGGACAAAAGTGGAATCAAACCAATTCAGCGTAGTCTTGAATAAAGTTACATTTCATTTCAATGCGAGTGCAGGTTTGGTGTCAATAACCACTCTCCCCTATCTCTACACATGCCCATCAGTTTATCCTTATAATAATTTCTATTTCAAATCTCGTCTAACACCCGCAATGTCAGTCGACACCGTGTGCCGAGTCCTGACTGTGCTATGGCAAGGCCCAAACTTTAATTCGGAGCCCATTTTCGCTCCATTATGTCGGGCCACGAGGGAGCCGCAGCAAATTACAACTATCTCTAGTCCTCTGGCTTCATCATTAAAATTAAAATGGCACAGGCTGCACCCACCTGTCACAGCTGACCAACAGGGCCGAGGCGCTGCTGCAAATGGACCCAAGCAAAACGCAAAGTCATAGGGTTCCTCAAGCTGTGGCGCGGGTCCCTCTCAAAGAGTGGCGGTGCTCAGGGTTTTTTCCGCAGAGGTTAATGTTGTTTAACTTAGAGGTCATGTTGGAAATGTTTTAATAATCTTCAAATCTGGCATGAGGCGAGGTTTAATCCAGTCATTCTCAAGTGATGCAGCTTTAACCGAGTGCATTTTTTCCCCCAGTTCAGCTTTACCCAAATCCATAAGTGGCCACACCGCCTTTGCTCTGCCCAATCCCGTCAGACCCTGGAAGCTAAGCAGGGAAGGGCCTGGTCGGTACTTGGATGGGAGACCGTTTGGTAACACCAGGAAGCCTAGCGAATGGAGTAAGTGAGTGAGTGGCTGGTGGTGGTCGGAGGGGCTGATGGCGCAGATTGGCAGCCTCACTTCCGTAAGTCTACCCCAGGGCAGCTGTGGCTCCAATAGTAGCTTACCACCACCAAGTATGGAGTGAATGAATAATGCAACTGTAAAGCGTCCAAAAAATCACTATATAAAACTAATGCATTATTATTGTTATTATTATTATTATTATTATAAGGTCACCACAGCCTATAGGCCAGTGTAAGGCCTCATTTGAAAGCTCAGATCAACAAAACTCATCGGGATGGAGCTTTTTCCTCACGTAGTTGCAGCGTTGACAGTCACTTCTTTGACACATTTTTTTCCATCGCTTTTCTGTTAGATTTTCATCACATTTATGAAAATGTTTTAGCGCTTTTCTGTTGCTCTTTTGTGGCTTTTTGTCGCATCTTTGTCACGTTTTTTTCATTCTATTGTTCCATTTTCACCCTCATTTTTGTCGCTATTTTGACTATTTTTCAAGCAACTTTTAGATTTGGGTGACGCCAAACTGGAGAAAGTGTGCCCGGTTCAGGTGGGGGTTAAGAGGTTAAGACTCATCCAAAGTATCCAGATAAACTGAGACCCATGACGCAAGATCAAAATGAAACATAGAAAACATAGAATTTCCTCACAAAAATCTGTATTCCATCAAACAAATCTAAATCAACAGCGATTGTAGCCAAAGTCACTGGAAAAGGTCTTGCTAGTATTCAAATGTTTCCCTTACTCTTTCACCTGATCATTTCAATGCTTAAATTGCCTCCACTGTAAAGGCTGCCATCATGTTTTTTGAGGGTATTTGGCAGTAATCTCAAACAGGTCTCTATCATGTTTTATTTTATTATTATTTTCGGCTCCTCTTCGCTGCAGGGCTTCTTGGGTGTCGTCGTCGTGATACCAAGAATAGCCACTGGAGAAGATCCAAAGATTACTCAAAGCTGCGCGAGTGGGTCGAAACACAACTCCGGGTCCGTTTGCGACGAGAACACAATATTATCACCTCGTATAAAGCTCTAAAAAGTTGATATTGCACCCCACCTCTTGATTAATGACACAAAACTCATTATTTCACATGATAAAATATGGCATAATGATCTGAAAATCATTTATATTAAAAGGCAGAACAGTGTGCAACAATAGGACCTTAAGAGCAAATCGCAAAACTGTACAAGGTAAGAGTTTCAATCTTACAATCAGAAAAGTTTCTGCAGAAGACTTTCTAATTGAAATATAAATTATTCAACAATTAAATATATTTCTCACCTCATGATGGAGTGAAGCTGCACTGGTGACCATTTAGTGACCGATAGGATTTTGTATCTGCGTGCCGTACTACCTTCACCACGCCGCCTGCTGATCGTCTCATTAGATACATTTCGGACTTCCACCTGAACCTTCATAGTTTAAAGGAACAGGCCACCGTTTTTCCATACTGAGATATGTTCTTACCTGAGCTTAGACAAGTTGATACGTATCTGTCTGGTCTTTGTGCGTGCCCGTAGAAGAGCTTGGTTGCTTCCAACTTCCCCCCGATTTGGAGCTATAGGAATATGCTCGGAGAGGCCAAATGCTAACAACATCTTTGGCCTTTTTGCATTACTGATTGCACGCACAAAGACCAGACAGGTACGTATCAACTCGTCCAAGCTCAGATAAGAACATATCTCAGTATGGAAAAACGGTGGCCTGTTCCTTTAATGTGTAATAAATTTGCAATGCTGAAGCGAGAGACTTTGAGAGGATGGAGTCGATTGTTGGTTCTTCCGCCCAGGTCCTTCTTAGCTGGGTCTGACAGGATCGCGCAGAGCAAAGGCGGTGTGGCCACAAGTTTAGAGGGGTACAGAGTCATGGACCTGCTGCACCACGAGTATACAAGATAAATCTAAGGCATTTTGTGACGTTAGCAACGTACGTATGTTTAAAGCTAACGGGAATATCCCCAAATTAATGCAGCTCTCTGTACATGGTTTACAATAACAATAATGTTGGGGTAATACAAAATTATTTTATGTCATGTCAAACACCATTTCTTTGTAAATAAAAAAAGAATCTAACCAGATATACAATGCGCATCACAAATGTGTGCATTCTTGATCTCAACTTCTGACTATTGATGATTGTGTCTCGTTTGATCGCATGCAACTATAAGACTCGTCTATTCTTCTGAAAAGGGTGCGCACCTGCCACTTTGTTTGGTTTTTATACGAAAACAAAATTGTGTTGATTGGGTGATTTGTACCAAGTCTGGGTGTGCATACACCTAATTTAGTATGCATACGTCACATGAAATGGGTCCATCATGGAGGAATAAGATTGAAAGTAATTTGAGATGTTATTGGTTTAAAGGCAATGGTAGCAGGATGTGATTGGCTTGGGGAAGGCAAATGCAATTTCCCCATTTTTCAGGCTCATGAGCTCAGTTACAGGGGTGTATAATGTGAAACTCTGGGTACAAACCATTGTGGTGACCCATACCACAGGTTTTTAGTCTTTACCAGCTAGAGGTATAATGAATTTAGTTTGAAAGCTAATATCCGTCTCCTTTTGTTGAACTAACATCCACCATCCGTTGCATTGTGCTTGTATGTCCACATGTCCGTCCAATTTAAGCAGCATGGGGCTCGCTCTAATGCCGCGGCTAATGTAAGAAGTACGAATGGCTGGTCATTTAGTTGATAGAGCCTCACAGCCGGCCACAGCCCTCTCTGCACTCAAAACAAGATCGATCGAGGGGAATGAAGGAGACCCACAGCGAGCGCAAAGAGAGAGGGGGGGGGGGAGAGAGCAGATAGGCTAATACCAAAGCACCCCCTGTACCCGGCAGCCGGTAATCACGGCCGTAAAACTCAATGATCACTGCGGCCTCTCTGCAAACAATGAGGGCTAAGGGCACGGAGGAGGGGGGGGGTAAACCCAGTGTGACTCTCCTACTGCTGGGCAAACTCAGAATATGACGGGGAGCTCAACTATAAAGGCAATTTGTGCATGTATTCAAACAAACGATTTTGATGGAAATGAGTTTGCGAAGGAGCAGTGAACCGCGGCGGACCCTGTGCGTCTTGCATGAATAGAAATAGAGCTGTTCACGATTATATCACTGCAAAGCAAAATTCAGATGATTGTTTTTTTCGTTTTTACATACATTTTTATAACTTGGTCTGGCAAAAAAGTTAAATTCAACAACCTTTTACACTTTCATCCTATTTTTCGTGTAGAGTGTCCCATGTTTTAACTTTGATGACTATCGCGAGTTTCTAAATCATTAGTTGTTTTGGTAGTAATACTAGGAGCAGAACTTGTCAGACTTTACAAAGTCCTACTGTGTATATATATAGGAAGTGAGGAGAGTATTTTGCGAGAGGAGAGAGAAGGAAGGCTCTGGAGATGGAACCGAAGCGCTACTATGACGATACTACCCGTGTGCAACGATTTAGCACTGCAATTGATTTGGTGTTGGAGAAGCAAGAAATGACCCTCCATGTGCCACAATGCATATGAACAGACTAAGAACATTTTTGCTTGAATGACAGCAAGTGCTTCGTCGTAGTTGGAGCATTTTGTATAGTGCATAGCTGAGGCTTATGTTGTATATTTGCTTTCTAAAGAGCCGAGTTTATGGTTAAGGCAGATGGTAAGACATGTCATAATGCAGATGCCCAGTGGTGGTTTTAGCTATTTGGAGGCCTTAAAGGAACAGGCCACCGTTTTTCCATACTGAGATATGTTCTTACCTGAGCTTAGACCAGTTGATACGTACCTGTCTGGTCGTTGTGCATGCCCTCAGTCACGCACAACGACCAAAGATGTTGTTAGCATTTGGCCTCTCCCAGTATATTCCTATGGCTCCAAACGGGGGTGAAGTTAGAAGCTACCACGCTCTTCCATGGGCACGCACAAAGACCAGACAGGTATGTATCAACTGGCCTAAGCTCAGGTAAAGAACATATCTCATTATGGAAAAATGGTGGCCTATTCCTTTAAAGGTGCATTACTCAACTTTTTATGCAAGTAAACAAAAGTTGATATTTGTGCATATTTCACCCAGCATGAGCGGTCAGCATGGTGCCTTTACTTTCCATCACAGTGGTCCTTACAACGCTCCAGGATCAGTTGTTTATATAGGTTTTCTGGTGAGAGGCTCCGTCAGCAGTGAAAACCTTCCAAACAGTTGATCCTGGAGCATCTTGGAGACCACCGTGATGGAAAGTAAAGGCGCCATGCTGACCACTGGGTCACTACGAGGTGAAATACGCACAAGTGTAAACCTTTTTTTCGCTGTGTGCAAATTTGCTCAAAACTAAAGCTGTCTGATAGAGACCCATTTCCGACTGATGACTCCCTGGTGCAATGTGATTTGGGCCCCCACGACCCGGCAATGGACAAGTGGAAGAAAATGGATGGATGGATGGATGGACTCCCTGCCCGCCGTCCACACACATATCTGCTCGGGCGTGGGCTTGTTAACGGCCCAAAGTGGACGATCTGTGTTAATTATTAAGTAATTCAAGCAGCATTTAAACTCCATTGATTTGGAGAAACACGGCACGCGAAGACCCGCTTCTGATTACTGCGCTGATCGATGCGCAACATAAATTAGCACTTTTAAACAGGAGCCTGGCATTTACAAACTCGTACCTTCGCCTATTGACTCACGCCCACGCGCATTATTTTGTGTCCAGATAAACGGTGTTCAAGACCGTGGGCCGCGCAGTCAGAGGTAACGTTATAGATTTAAAAAAAATGCCAGCAAAGTGTGTGGCATAGTGGCAGTTTTTGTCGCAGAGAATAATAAAGCGTAGACAATGGACTGTTGTAAAATTGTCAAGGATTTTGTGATATTATCATATGTATTACATTGGTATTGTTGCTAAATGAATTTGTGTTGGTTGAAATGTTAACTTCTTAAACCTTGAGTTGTTGTTGGAGGCCAAATGTCAAAGGTCTCCTGTTTGTTTTGGTTAAGGCATTGAAGCTTGACTTAAGGACATCTGGTTTTGTGGTAACATTCCTTATCAGTCACATCGTTTTTACGATCCCCAAAGCATCCTGGACCAAGGTGAATTATTTGTAGTGCCCAGGAAGCAGGGGGCAGGGGTCTTGGGTTTACGACGGCAGGACGGAAAAGTACCAGCCGGGACGGAAAACAATAGCCCCACCCTGATTGAAGGGAGCGGAAAGTTACTGGAAAATGGGAGTGGCAATATTTTTCATACAAGTCTGTAAGAATCTTGGTATTCTGGGTGTTTTGAGCTGAGGCTGGCGCGGCGCCAGATGGCCCAGACTCATCCACCCGGTATCGGTAATAAACCTCAATGCTTGACCTTAATGTGTTAAATTGGTTTATTTCTGGAGTTTCTAAAGACTGCTGTGCAAAAATCCCTAACAAAAATCTATCGAGAAATATCCGGTAAGTCCAACTTTCTTGAGGTTTTCCGGCGCCCCAACTTCTAATTCGTTCCCATTTATTGTTCCTCACGTTTGTTTTCGCTTTGTCAGGAGCGGGACCAGTTGCAGAAGTGGATTTTCTTTGGCCCAAACTTGCGGACAAGCTTTCCTCTTTCCTCTCTCAGCCGTCTTTCCTGCTTTGTTCAGTTCAGACTTGTCCTTCCCAATGCACACTTCCATTCGTTTATCTCTCACCTGGCCCACCTCCTATACCGGCTCGGTGTCCAGAGCTTTTATTGGTCTGTACAGCTCATAAACTACGAAGGAGAGCAGCTAAATAAGACGACACTAATGCATTCTCGGGGCGGTGTCATGATAAACCGCTGCTGCTCTATAGTGACTGCTGATAATGGAGGTGTCTATGGAAGAGGGGGTAGAAAGAAAATGTCAGATTTGCGATTAAGCAAAGTGCAGATGGCCGGGAAAACAATGAGCATTCAATTTCCTGTTTGTCTTTGAGGAAGGGAGCAGGAAGAAGCATCGAGGAGCGGCACAGGGGCGTTTGGAGGAGAAAGTGGGGCACAGATGGCACGGAGACCTGGGGGCTAAGTGTCTATGTGTGATTTTAGACCCGAGATGGTCAGAAACGAAGTGCATTCATTCAGTACTGCACTCAAGTAGAGGTTTTAAGGATATGCATTTTACTTGAGTAGTACTTTTGTTTAGAACGTTCTACCACTACATTTGAAAGGTAAAAGTAAAGCGTTCTACAACATTTCTAAAAACATGTCGCCACGTTATCATTTCATAACATCAATTTGCACTTTCTACTTTGGGTATAGCTATACTTCAGTATTTTCTACACCAAGTGCTTTAGTATTTAAACTTGAGTCATAATTTCACTGAGAATTTATTTTGTTCCTCTTTATTTATAAAAAATGAAATTCAATTGTTAGCTGTGGTTTGAACTCATTCCTAACTTCCATAACTTATTGTAGTTCACACTTTCACAGAAATGCTAGAAAACTCGCCTGTAAGTACCGGTATATGAAGTACAGGCGGCATAGTAGCGCAGTGGTTTACGCTTGTGCTTCACAGCAACAAGGCCCCGGGTTCGATTCCCACCTGAACTGGGCGTTTCTGTGTGGATTTTGCATGTTCCCCTTGTGTCTGTGTAGGTTTCCTTTGGATATTCCGGTTTCCCCTACCACTAAATTATGCCGGTCAGGTTAGCCCACTGTGGCGGCACGCAGAGTTTCAGTGGCTCAAGACTAACCCAACATCTGATCTATGCAATTTCGTTGTACAATTGTATAATAACAATAAAGTCCTCTATTATGCCATGAAATTGATTAGCCTGGGAATACCCAAGCTGCTTGTGCGCTCAAATTATTTCTAACTGTTCAGCAGCCTGGAAACATGGGCCTGAAATGGGCCTCCCCAATCACAGAACGGGGATGGACGGCAAGGCAATGACGCACCATTAGACAGACAGAAGCTTGCAGTTTATTTACGGATCCAACATGACAGCAGCAGACGCAAAGCCATCTTTGATCAAGCTTTAGACCGGGTTCTAAATAGTTTAGCTCGAAAGTTTATTTTAAAAGCAGAACAGCAGGTACGTCATACGTCATCAGGTACAATTGATATGATTGGCTATGGGCTACGTGCAGACACATGTGATAGACATTCACAGCACCCAATAAATGACTATGGACAATCATAAACCCACCTCTCCTACGAGAAAATGAATGGGTGGTTCAGTCCAACATATAGTCCAAAATATATTTAGTCTGGCGTTAGCCAGGCTAGAAATTGATACAAATGCTTTATAATTAGCCATACTGCCTTTGCTCTGCCTGATCCCGTCAGATCTTGGAAGCTAAGCAGGGCAGGGCCTGTGGTGGTCGGAGGGGCCGATGGCGCAGATAGGCAGGGCAGCTGTGTCTACAATAGTAGCTTACCACCACCAAGTATGGAGTGAATTAAAAATGCAATGTAAAGTGTCTTTGAGGGTCCAGAAAGGCACTATATAAAACAAATGCATTATTACTATTATTATTTATTAGATGCACAGTCCTTTAAGTAATGAACCACTTTTCCCTAAATCTGAGATAGCTTTTGTCAAGGGGTGGTGCTTTGTTATTTTCCAGAAAGTTGCCAATTTGACTTCTTCTGCAACCAGTGTGCACTGTTGTTGTGGTCTTTGGCAAGACACTTAACTTCCATTCATGTGCTGTTCGTCGGTGATGGAAAGTGGCCCAGTTGCACAGCGAGAAGCTTGTAAAGTGTCGTATTGTGTTAAATAACAGACGAGCAACAGTGGCAGAACAGTGGTTGGCTGTTTGAATCCAGACTGGTGTAGACAGTCATTGTTTCCCCCAGACAGGACACGTCCACCACATTGTCAGTCACTTTTATAATAACTTACTGCATTATCCCCAATCATCAAAGAACAGCTACATTTCATTTAAACAGTGAGAATCAGTGTGCAGTGGTACAAGGCCGGGACCCACGTGTGACCCTTCCCCCACTGCCCAGACGAGCGAAGTGCGCTGGGCCGTGTCTAGCAGCGGGAGAGAGAGGTTTTAATCTGCCCCCCACCCCGGATGCCCCGCTGCCCTGACACTCCCCTCTTACCCCCGAGCATTAGCGGCACCGGGACATCCCGCTGCGCCATCATTATGTTGGCACCGGAGAGGCTCAGAGCATCAGCCCCCCACAGAGAGACAGGGGAGTGGCGGGGAAGAGGAGAGCGCGGGGGCAGCCGGGGCTCCAGACACAACAACATCTGATACTGACCACTATACGCTGATGAAATAATTGTTGTGCTTGTCATAATAGCACTATTTCCCCCCCTAGTTTATTACAAATGTAATTCTGAGAGACCCTGAACATCACTTTCTCTACTGGTGCACTGAAATTTAGCTTGAACAATGCAGCAAACTGATTTTAGATACAGTGCCTTGAGAAAGTACTAATACACCTTGAACTTTGCACATTTTGTCATGTTTACAACCCTAAACATGAAGATTTTATTTTGAATTTTTTTACTGAAAGTTCACACCAAGTAACAGACAACTGTGAAGTGAAAGCAAAATGATCATGATTCTGTTATTTTTCAAAAAATAGAAAACCAAAAAGTCGGGCGTGCATAAGTATTCATACAGCATGACTTAATACTTTGTGGAACCCCCTTTTGCTGCAATAACAGCAGCAAGTCTTTGGGGTATGACTACAAGTTTGCACATAGAGACTGACATTTTAGCCCATTCCTCTTTACAAAACAACTCAAGCTCTGTCAAATTAGAAGGAGAGCGTTTGTGAAAAGCAGTTTTCAGGTTTTCCACAGATTGTCAATAGGATTTAGGTCAGGACTTTGACTGGGCCATTCTAACGCATTAATATGTTTGTTTTTAAACCATTCCATTGTAGATTTAGCTTTGTGTTTATGGTCATTGTCCTGCTGGAAGGTGAATCTGCCCCAGCCTCAATTCTCTTGCTGACTCCAGCAGGTTTTTCTCCAAAATGTCCTGTATTTGGCTCCATCCATCTTCCCAACTATTCTTACAATCTTCCCAGTCCCCGCTGAGGAAAAGCAGCCCCATAGCATGATGCTCCCCCACCATATTTGACACTGGGGATGGTGCACTCAGGACGATGAGCAGAGTTAGGTTTGTGCCATACATAACGTTTTGCATTTGGGCCGAAAAGTTAAATTTTTGTCTCATCTGACCAAGCACCTTCTTCCACATGGTAGCTGTGTCTCCTATGACTTCTGGCAAACTTCACACGGATTTCTTATGGCCTCCTTTCAATAATGGCTTTCTTCTTGCCACTCGTCCATGAAGGCCAGATTTGTGTAGAGTACGACTCTAGTTGTCCCATGTACAGATTCCCCAGCTCAGCGGCAGTACGTCGCAGCTCCTCCAGAGTTATCTTGGGGCACTTGGTTGCATTTCTTACCAGTGCTCTCATTGTTTGGTCTGTTAGTTTAGGTGGACGGCCGTGTCTTAACGCTGCTTTAACCTTCTCCACAACCAATACAGTAGTGACCAATACACTCTGACCATAGCTCTGAGGCCCTCACAGAACAGCTGGTTAGGGCAAGGTGTGAACATTCTGCAGTCATTAGGAATGTCATAAAGGCAATTTAATGCACTCAGAAAAATGCTGTGTGAATACTTATGCACGCCCCACTTTTCTATTTTTTGAAAAATAACAGAATCATGTATCATTTTGCTTTCACTTCACAGTTGTCTGTTACTTGTGTGTGAACTTTCAGTAAAAAAAACAAAATAAAACTTTATGTTTATGGTGTAAACATGACAAAATGTGCAAAAGTTCAAGGTCTATTAGTACATTCGCAGGCACTGTATATTGATGTAAAAGACGATCACCCTCTTCTTGCATTTTCTGATAATAAAGTTCATTATTCCCATGCGCGTATGCCTTGTTCTGTAGTTGAAGTACCCACACCTTTTCACCGTCTCTATATTTGTGATGAAAGACCAAACGTATAAAGGTTAAGAGATAACGCGGGGAGGTTGTTATGGAACTAAATGCTTCTTGCGCTCCGAGTGGTTAAACGGCTCAGAAAACTCTTAAAGGTCATGTCCTCGGAGTCGATAAAGTTCCTCATGTTGTTTCGAGACGACTTGAATCCTCTTCACTTCGCTCAGTAACAGCGCATGATTGTAATTTTTACCGCGAAATATAATTGCCGACTGATTGGATGTGGGGTGGAATGAATGATCAAGAAAATCAAGCGACATGTACTGCAATAAGGACAGCGTTTCGCAGAGGAGTTGGCCATTGTGGGCTTTATGGTGAGGCGGCGCCAAAGATAGGAGTTTGATGTAGAGGAGACTGATTAGGAGTCAAGAGGAGGGGACTGTTCACGGATGGACGACTGAAATATGAAGTCAGAGAGGCCAGACTGAGATGCTTAGACAGGAGGGCTACAGGGAGAAAAGGAAATTGGAAAGTAGCTGAAGAACATGTTGCGTAGTGGACAAGTTGTGTGAGGAGACATGAGGAAGTAGAAGAAGAAGAAGATCTTTATTTATATAGCGCCTTTCACAGACATAGTCACAAAGCGCATTACAAGTAATACAGTTCCACTGATTTGTGCTAATAATGGACTATTAGTTGTTTTGTTTTTTTTTACTTTCCAGGTTTGTGTGTGTCGGTAACTTTCAAAACAATTTCAAAACCTAGGAGCATTCACCGTTCTCCACTTTTCTAATATATTTGTTGTTATCATATAGCTACCAATACTTCTGTACCTTTATATTTATCAGGCAAACACAGCACTGCATGAATTTACAACCTACTTTTTATTTTGATCCTTTTAAACAGGTGCAAATGCTCGATGAAGGCTTATTTCATCTGCTCAAGATCTCATCAGCAATGCAAGCGGTGTGAGAAAAATCTGATAAAACAGCGAATAAATCTAAACTAGGCCTGTCGAAATAAGCTTTAACTCACGATTAAATTGGAAAAAATATTAATCGCAATTAACTGTTTCTGAGCGCACATGACCTGAAAAACAAAGCACTTGTATTAACTACATATTGTAAGCCAGGGGTCTCCAATCTTTTTACATGATGAGCTACTCTTATGTAACACAAGCAACAGAGAGCTATTTCTGCATCAAAGAGGCAATTGTGTCCTTATACTTTACTTTATGTACCTAAAAGTTTGCAGATTCTGTTCAAAATCTTCAGCACCAAAGAAAATGTATCTAAATGTGATTAATGTAGAGCGAGAGCTTCTGGTTTGGGATCCCCGTTTAAAGCTGTTGTTTTCCACAGAATTATAAAACAGTGAATATTTAGTTGATAAAACATGTTAGTGTTTATGTCGGCCAAGTATTAATTATGAATTATTAGAGAAACACTTGCTGCGAATCAAATTTCACATGTGTGATTAATCGCTATTAAAGCAATTAATCGATTGACAGCACTAATCTGAACCAAACTGGTCCACACAAACCGCCTGCCCCTACTTGAGGAGGCCACTGAACGCCTCAGAGGGTTTTCCACACTATTCTCAATGGACTGTGTAACTGTTTTGGTTAGACAGTGTTTGAGCAGACAGGCCTATCATCTCACAGCCTCTTAAGTCCTAACATTAGGGAGAAAAGTGGCGTTTCCATCCATGCCAGGTCCACCTGCCTAAAGGACAGTTTCATCCACCAGCTGAACTCTCCTTCCCTCCCTCTTTTCCCCCTACTGTGTATATTTATGATATTGCTTTGTCGCGATACCGTTGACACTAAAGCCGCCCGAACTAAACTGATTAGGTCAAGTATCTATTACACTGTTTTACGCTCGCGGACAAAGTGCACATGTTGTTTTTTGACACATTTTGAAAAACGGGGATAGATGTCCAGCCGCGTGGAGAAGCAGCTCGTCTTGTCCCAGAAATTCCCTCTGACCTAAATAGGCCTTCCTCGGATACAAACCCCATTTCCTCCCATTGAGCGCGGTGCGGTGGCCTGTCACGCACAGTTAGCCTAGGATTGACTTAGGGCTACAGCCTGCTGCTCAGAGAGAGCGGGGCAGGGCTAACTACTGCTCGCACCAATTTAAGAGTCCTCCGCAGTTCACCTGATACGGGGCTGCGGTGAGAGAAACATACACAACTGCACTTGGGACTAAGGTAAATGTGTTTTATTAGGAGATCGTTCATTTTTGGGATCAACCGCTGAGCAGGGTAACAAGGGACAGCGCATTTAGCATCAGTTTGTCCAGGTTATTGACATTCTGGAATAGGGTTAGTCATTTTAGATAATTAACATCAGTGTGCTGTTTCCATGTAACTGCCGCAATTACAATGTTTTACATTGGTTTATTTATTATGCAACTTTCTATGTAAAAAAAAAAAAGTTGATATTAAAATGTGTTTGACCTTCCAGTGAACCAGCGGATGCTTGGATGGTTCACATAGCGCCTTTACTTACCAATCCGATGGCCCATAGGACGCTCCTGAGTCAATAGAGCTCAACCGTCCCACCCACTTCCGGTCACGTGTCTGGATCATTTCTTCCAAAATATTCAAATATTAAGAGTATAAAGTTAAGGTTAAGGTGCTTTATTTGTCATTATAACATTTGTATAATGAAATTTGTCTCTCTTATTGACCATCCTTCGACACCGCTGGGACGACCCGTAAGGAGCAGTGGGGACCCGGGGACCCATCTCCTGATGTGGAACCAGGCTGATGGTCCGAATCGCCTGGCTGGAGGATTCACCTATTGTACATGTTTTAGTGGTAGGGGAAACCGGAGTACCCGGAGGAAACCTTCAAACCTATAAACTGAAAAGTTATCAAATAATTTTGCCGTATTATCAAGTACTATGTGTTTTCTTTCTTGTAAAATATCCACACAATGGTCTGTAGTTAACTCATAGCTGATTAGCCGGCTTTTAAACTCTTAATATTTGAATTTTTTGAAAAATCAATGCTAAAAATCAATGGGATATTTTACGTCAGATCCAGTCATGTGACCGGAAGTGGGTAGGACTGTTGAGCTCTATTGATTTTTCTAGGATTTCACTGCTATCCATGGTTACGTACATTCCATTCTTTAAGCGTCTCTCATCTTCATTTTAATTAAACAATAAAACTGCATGTTCTGCTCCAAATGCAACACTAGTAATAAATATAGAATAGAAATGTATACGCTCAATGAATAAAGTTTGCTTGTTTTTTGTTTCCGTGTCCAAGAAGATACTTGTTTTTGAGTCTTTCACCTTCTCTCCTGTGCTGGGATTTATATTTGCGGGCGCCAACTCCCCACGTCTCCCCAAACAAGGATGCAAAAGAGAAGTTGTACGAAAAAGTAGCAGCCTGAGAAAAAAAAAACAAGGTCTTTCTTCCCTGGTTCTATTTGGAGCAGGGGAGCAGGGTTGGCGCTGCCGGGAGCCCTAAACGGTTTATACCTGCATGCAACCCCCAGTAACGGACTCCAATCTCTTAAAAAAAAAAAAAGGGAGGGGAGGAGGAAGCACGCTCGCTCTGGATCCTAAATCTCATTTGGCTGCGGGACCCGAGGCATGACTCTGGCGCTGATAGTGAAAAAAAAAAAAAGTGAATAAGAACCGAGGAGCGAGGGGTGAAGACTGCACTGGGCGGGGGGGAAGAAAAGGGTAAAAAAAAAATAAAGTGTCGGGGGAAGCGCAGGCAGGCTGAGAACGAATCCAAGGAAATGCAGGAAATCGCAAGAGCAGAAGATAGGACGAAGGTGTAGACTACAGGCTTGCAGGATGCTGTGGGTTTTTAAGTTTGGGCTGGGACGAATCGAAAGCGAAGATGGCGGTGGAAAAAGGAACGAGTCCAGATAAGTGCTTGTTCTGGGACTTAAAGAATGAAACAAAGCCGAGATTAAATGGCTTTATACAAATGCTCAAGAAGATAAAGCATGTTGACATTTCAGGTTTAGATGAATTATAGATGAATATTTTTGCCAGGTTTTGTTGAAGGGTGGGACAAATGCAAAGAAAAGTTTACAGAGGGAGAACAATAAAAGAACTTGATTTGAACTGATTAATGAGTAAAGACTCGTCCAGCCACCTGGGAGCTTCTGGCGTCCTATGAAAGCGTCTTCGAGGATGCTTGAGTGAAAGGGCAGACCCAGTCGGACACAGTGGAGAGGTGCGAGGGAAGGAAGGAGGAGTGAGGCTGATTGGGCTCAGGCAGTGGTAATAGGTTGATCTTAATGCAGCTCTGGTCAGAGTCTGGAGGATGCAGGAGGTTAGAAGACTGTTCCGAGGAAGAGGGAGAGAAATGGATACATACGGTTAGAGGTGGGAGATATATCGTTTAGACGATAATATCGAAATTGTTGTCTGGACGATATGCAAAATTGGATATCGAGATATTTCATCATTTGTACAATCCGACCCCCCAAACATGTTTTTTTTTTTTTTTCCGGACTTTGTCTCCCATAGCACGCCAGCCGCCCCCTCCGCTGCGTAACACATTCAAAACAACAACATGGCAGCGTGGAGCGATTACAGAGATGAAGAATCTAATGATATGAATGAAGTTTGTCACTTGAGTCGCTCATATTTGCGAGGAAAGGGCTCAGGACAAGTTGTAGAATGGCCTTCCTAGCTAGCTAACTTTCCTAACTTTTAGCCTCGCGCTAACTAACAACGCGGTGAAGAAAACCACAATGCAAACGCGGTTAAAGGCTAATAATATCCTCCTCACCTGTTTTCTTCAGATCACGTAAGTTCCAGGACAAACTTGTCTCCCTCTCTGTCTCTTTCCCTCCTGTGTGTGCGTCTGCCCCGCCCCCCCCCCCCGCGTGCATCAGGAGAGACGCGAAAAGGAGAAATAGGGAAAAACTGGATCCTTTGAAAAACGCGTTAATACTCACTTCCCAAACGCGTTAATACTCACAGATCTATCCCTGTCTCCTTACAATAAAACACAAGTAAACTCCCAGAGGCAGTAACTTACAGGAGCATTTCACTGTGATGAGATGAAGTGCAAATATTGTAGCAAATTATTTTATCTATCTTCCGTCTTCCCATTGACAGTATGTTCTTCCAGATGAAGGTAGAGCTTAGATTAATAAATAGAATAAAATAGCTTTAAATGATTTGCCTATGTCTAAAGCTTGATTTGAAGTATTTGTCAGGTGTAATTATATCGCAATACATTGTTATTTGATATTTTTTTCATACCGTGATATACATTTTTGTTCCCCTGCCTAATGTTTAAATCAATAATGTGTCACATCTATACTAGTAATTCTATACAATAATAGTCAGATACAGCAGTCAAAAGACCAACTGAACTTTTTCCAGTTGCACACATACTGTGAAGGATGCAAAATATCGTCTGAATATCTGGAGATATTGGAAAAAAAAATCGAGATATTCATTTTTGTCAATATCGCCCACCCCTACATACGGTTTAGCTCGAATCTTCTCCTTCGTAATTCAACTCGAAATCACACATTTACTGTTAATGCAGTCGAGTATGGTTTGCAAGCAGGGCCGGCCCTGGGCATTGGCTACCCAAGCGGCCGCCTAGGGTGCCACCTGCTGGAGGGGGGTTTAATGTTTGAAATGGTACATGGACTCAACTTATATAGCGCTTTTCCACCTTTATCAGGCCCAAAGCGCTTTAAGCGTCAACCAGTCACCCATTCACACTCTCATACATACACCAATGTACGGAGACACTGGAGGCAACGAGGGTGAAGTGTCTTGCCCAAGGACACAACGACAGTGAGCATTTATGGGATCTGGGCGATTCGAACCCCCAACCTTCCGATCACGAGACGACCCGAACTGAAAGTGATAGAGACTTGCGGTCTTTTTGTTGGAAACGGGGAGCTGCGTAACATCGGTAAAAATGTGTACATTTGCTTCAGAAGTAGAGGTCCCTCCATGTTGTACGCATGTTTCATGAATGCACATGCTGAATTTTTTTTAAATGAATAATCATAATATAATATTACAATGATAATCATCCATCCATCCATCCATCCATCCATCCATTTTCTTCCACTTGTCCGTTGCCGGGTCGTGGGGGCAGCTGTTGGAGCTGCCCAAATCACATTGCACCAGCCCCTATGGCTCCTCCTGCAGGTGGTGGGTCCACAGAAGGACGGCCTCACGATTCTAACCAGGCCTGTTGGTCTCTCATAAGGGGCTTCTAAACCGCTCTTTATCTGACCCGTCACCTAGGACCTGTTTACCATGGGAGACCCTACCAGGGGCACGAAGCCCCCGACAACAGAGCTCCCAGGATCATTCAAACCCCTCCACCACGTTAAGGTGGCAGTTCCAGGAGGGGTATGATAATCATAATAAAATAAAATAAAACTAGCCTTTTCCATATCCAAAGTGTGTCCAAAAAGGACAGAGAAACACAGCAAAAAAAAAGCCTATAGAATGCTATTTCAAAAAGGCTTCGTGCGTGTGCGCTAGAGAAACGCACTTAAATAGTCTCTGTGGAGTCTTATATATAAAAGCTGCAAACCCCGACACTACAGTCAACTTAACTGATTTCAAATGTAAATCTAATCGCATAAGATATTTCCCCCAAATTGTGCAGCTCCAATCCGAACTTTGCAAACCGCTAGACAACAAAACAACAACAACTTCCTCGGGTCCCTTCTGACATTTTCTCCTAAAATCACCACACACACACCTTTATGCTTTTGAGTTTCCCATTCTCTGCTTCTCAGGGTGCGCACACGTTTAATGTCCAAGAACCAAGACAGGAGACACGTGCCGCCCTCGAAGTTGCATCAGCCCTTTAACCGCAGGGCTCCGGGGGCCGCAGCAGTGTTTAAGTAATTGCGGCTTCCACCTATTGGAAATGCAGCGCCTGAAACCAGCAGAGCGTGAGTTTACATAGAGCCGTATAGCGCACTGCTTTTGAAAAAAACGATGCAAATGTGTGAATTCGGCAATCTAAAGTTTTCTCTCAGGTCTCTGAAGCTTCTCAAGTTTCAGCCGCACGAATGCAAAACTTTGCGGTAAATAAGCGCCGTCAGACCAGTCGATCGGTGAAGAATGACAATTGGCGACTGAGAAGGTTACGACGTCGCAATATGGATCAAACATGAGAACTGTCCCCGATGGTAACATTTCAACCATCATTAGGCTGAGGAGGCTGATGATCTACTGCTGCGGTAGAGCCCTGGACTATAGGTTTGAGCTGTATTTACTTTGCCGAGGTCGACAACTGACAGAAAAAGGCACCCCTCGCAGATCCACGTCTCTTTCTCATCAACCTTAAAGTGACAGTCTGGAAGTCTAAATGTTTTACAAATATTATAACGTGCAAAATCAACCACCTAGTCTTGCATTTTGATGTAAAGTAATAATAATATGTATATAATATTCCCTCCTTCCTGGATCTTAGCAACTAATCAGAGTCTAGTCTCCTCCCGCATTGACCAATGAGACGAGCTTCTCCTGTGATCGAGCCTGTCAGGTCCAATCAGGAGGGAGGGGGAGGGCTTGATCTTTTACTTTTAAAGATTCTGTTCCTGCTCTCCTCATTTTGCAAACTGAAAAGGGCTTTCTGGTTAAGGAGGGGAGGGATTTGATTGTTTACTTCAAATTTCACTCATGTCTCTCATCACTTTGCAAACTTACAGACCATCACTTTAACAGAGCCAGCGCGAATACAACCTGGCGCTTCATTTGCACCGGCGTGTCATGTCTTCGTCGTGTTTCCGGCTCAGCGGCGGGAATACGCAAGGAGTCTGTTTTTGACGGAGACGCAGCGGTTTCAATGAAGCTGAACAGACAAATAAAATGAAACCAGTTTTAATCACTCTTTACTGTTCTCAGACCGACCCTTGTTTCCTTGTTTCTGTCTGATTAGAAAAAAAACAGGACAGGACAGTGGCATCAGTTCAAACACAGACGCTGGATAAGTTTTTTTAATAAATACAAATATTTGTATTACCAAATAAAATGAGCTAAAGCCATGACTATCTCTACAGCCACCTGGTGTCGGGCAGAACCCAGTGCATAGGTCAGATTTCTTACTTTTCCTTGTGTCATTCGTATACGCACTTGAGCACAATTGTACACGCTGGGCACTGAAGGCATGTGAGCTTCAGACCTTGGATACACGGGGATGATGGAGTAGAGGAGGGTGGAGAGACAAGAGGAGGGGGAGAAGGAAATGGAGACGGACCCACGCAAGGCAGCGGCTCAGTGTGGTGCTTCGTGAAAAATGCATAAACACAGATCACAGCCTTTTTTTGCATTAGTGGTTCTGTGTTCCGCACTGTTTGCTGGATGCTTTTATGCGTCTTTGCCGTGTTTTTGTGAGGTTCGGCGGACTTTTTTCTTGCTGCAGAGAGTCCGTAATGGTCCTGAAGAAAGCAGCTTTTTAAAAGTAAACAAACAGCTAGCTTATGAGCTGAAGACATTTGAGACCTACAAATGTTTTCTTCTGGAACACTGAAGAGGCACCAAGAGCCCCCCACACACCTGCAGCACAGTGGAGGCGTCACAAGAGGAGCTACAGGAAACAAATAAAAGGGACAAACTAGGAGAAGATGGTGAAAGACTGTTGTGGAGTGGAGGAAGCTGCGCAGGAGGAAGAGGAAAGAGGAGGTGGGGCTGACCAGTGCAGAACACCACGCTCTGAAACATGGACAAACCCAGGAGGCGGTGCACCGTTTCAGAGGAGCACTGAAGGCAGCCAGCCAGGTTTCCTCTGAGTGCTCTGGTTTCCTCTACCTTCAAAAACATGCTGCTCAGGACTAACACCTGAACACAATTTCGTTGTACGGTTGCACAATGACAAATAAAGCACTTACTTACTCAATTTTAAAATGTAGGAAATATATATGAGCTCCACTATTACATTAACAAGGGAAACAAGGATTCTTATTCCTCATTTCTTGACTGAAGACATGATGGACTCTAAACTGGGATGTGTCACATGTCTGTCCTGAAGAAGTATAGTACAGCAGATTGAATTTGGTGCAACGGAGAGGTTAGACATTCAGTCTCCAGCTTCTGTAATCACTTCCCTAAAATACCCTCCTTTAAAGAGATCAGGAGCTGGGAGTTTAATTTGTGAATGGTTGACAGACTTGTTGAAAAGTCATCTCTTCTTTTTTTCATCCTTCTTCAAATGGCTTTCTATTATACTCTTTTTTTTTTTTTGGTATTAAATCTGAAATTGACAAAAAGATAGTATCGGTTGCTCGACATGCTGCGCTCTTTCACTCTCCTCTTTCTTTCTTCTCTTCTCCGGACTTGGCTCCGAGCCCGAAGAACAAGGGCTGGCTTGGGGCGGCGAGACGGGAGCTGCAAGACAAAGTACCTAATACCGGGCGCGGTGATAGAGATGGAGAGGAGGGGGAGTCGCCACCAGGGGAGATGGACGATAGTTTTAAGGTCCGGCGGCGCGTCGAAGGCAAAAGCAGTGATTTGCAATTCCAATGAAATATGTGTACAGTGACTTACGCAGGCACGCACTCAGCTTTAAGTGTGCATAAATAATTTCAGGGCGTCCCGGAATGGATGGAGCCCCTGTAACAAAGTTAGAACTGGGCCGTCTGTGGCGGGACAGCATAAACATCAGAAACATTATGAGGAGTGTCAAGGCTGATTAAGAAGAGATGGAGATGGGCTTTGGACGGACTAGGGTTTGTTTAAGGCGAGACACTGCAGGTGAGTAGGTTTGATTATGCATTTTAACAGCTTCAATCTGTACCTCAGTGTAAATCCCAAAGCTGTGGAGTACAAGGCCCCGTGTGTTTGAGAGACAGATGGGGGAGTGATGGATGACTAGCAGAGGGATGAACGACACTAAACGACGCCATCAGTCAACAAATTAACGGCGCGTGATCAGGCACAGCGCGAGCCCCACCGCTCCGCCGCCATCTTTGTTTGTTTGTGCAGAGAATAGTGGAGTGGACACCCATCACGGGGCGCTAACAGGGAGGACAGCACCGTGAGCAGGGACCTAATCCGGAGATATAGACTTCAAAGCGGAAGACATGAAATCATTTAGGAGTTGTCTGACACTGCGGCCTGACACCTGGTAAGGCTTTTGCCGCACCACGAGTGTTCGTTCACCACCACTGATTATAGCCTTCCATGGGGAAATGTTCTGGGCATGTCCTGTCGGGGGGAGACCCTGGGGAAGGGAGGGACTACATCTCTTGGCCAGTTTGGAAACACTTTGGGGTTCCCTAGAGTTGCATTTGGTTGAGATGATGTCTTTATGCTTTAGTAATGCATTTAGGTTAGGAGTTTTACACATAATTCTGTCTCATTTAGGTCTGTCTTAGACTGAGTTCAGCCCTGATTTGACTTTATCTTGACCTGGTGATACTTGGAACTTCAGAAGGTCATGGTACTTGGTGTGACCTGAAATGGGGGTCACAATATGATTTTGAGATTTTATTTTTCTGACACTGAATTTGATGCATATTTCAAATATCAAAATACAGTATCCAAACTAACATCATTAACCTCTTAACTCCCACAACGCCAAGATGACAACTCGGCAACAATGCGAGCAAAAAGATTTTTAAACTTGGGTAAAGCTGAACTGGAGAAAATGTACTTGGTTAAGGTGGGGGTTAAGGGGTTAAACCAGATTTGAAATGTTTTGCACCTTAAAGGTAGCCTGGCTAACGTCAGACTGCTGTGTGCGCTCGAATCATTTCGAACTTCACAGCAGCCTGGGGACCATGGCCGAAATCTTCACATGGATTTGTGGACCAATCACAGAACGAGGAGGGACGGCAAGACGATGATGCGCTATTCGACATACGGAAGCTTGTAGTTTGTTTACGGATAAAAAAAAAATCCTAATCTTTAGATCAAGCTTTAGACCGCGTTCTATATAGTTTAGCTCGAAAGTTTACAGCGGGTACGTCATCTGATACCATGATACGATTGGCTATGGCTACGTGCAGACGCATGATAGACATTCATGGCGCCAATGAACGGCTATAGACAATCGTAAACCACACCTCTCCTACCAGAAAATGAATTGGTGGTCCCCAGACTAAATATCATTTGTGATTTTAGTCTGGTGTTAGCCAGGCTACCTTAAAGCACTATACCGGATTTTTTTAATGTAATGGAACGAAATTTATAAAATCAGACATTTGTGGGAAAACATAGCATCTGTAATTGTGAAGCATTTGGAACAATTTTATGAACTTGCAAGCTATAGTTTCCAGCATTTTTGTGAAAGTTACCCTGAAAAGTGACCTTACAAGTGGTGAAGTGTGACGATAAAGTCGTCCCTATGAAGATTTGGGATGCTAATGTACAAATATGTAAAAACGTTAGGAATGAGTTTGGATCACAACCACCATTTCAATTTAGTGGCTTCCTCTTTCATTGTTTGCTATCAAAAAATCAGTACCGTAGGGCCTTTAAATTATTATAAGTGCTGATTACATTTTACAGAAGGGAGTCTTGAAAATATACAACAGTAAATTATCTTTTCGCTGAATGTCTATTTCTTCCCTTTTGGCCGATGCTGTTCCATCCAATAAAGTACACAGCCCAAGAATCCTTTAAAAAAAAAGAAATGCGCTAATTGAGGCGCTGTGGAACAGAAATGGTTGCCTAGTTTCCCCAACACGTCTCCCAAGTGGCAACCTTTGAAGGATGTGTAAATTAGGAGAGATTTGCCAAAATTAGATATCTACTAATTAGGCTGATAATAATATTTCACTAGCATTATCCTGGCACTATATCATTGTGTGGTTAAAACCAACAGCAACTTTTCCATCTAGATCTAACTTTGGAGCCATGTCCAGCCATTTTTGTTTTTACCTGTAAATATGATTTACTGTATATCTCTTACATTCACTTAAAACCTTTCAAACATATCAAGAACCTTTTAACTTTAACATCTTAACTAAAGAACGTATATTAGTATTTCACGTTTTCACGAAGAAGCTGAGGAAGCGTGTGATGTGGCAGGTTACTTGAGGATACAGTTACTCTCTCTCCCTCTTTTTTGTGATTTTTAAAACCATTCTTTTTGCTCCACAGCTGCAGAGAGAGCCATTAAAGTATCAGCAGAAGCATCTGATTAATACAGTGCGTGTGTCGGAGGATCTTGATTCATGGGAGTAAATGATTTGACGAGGCTCTGACCACAAATCTGCCTGGACTAATGTGAAGCTAATGGCGAATGACAACAGGAGCAGGAGCTGAACTGACGGCACACGGCGTCGTCAAGGGCACAGGGAAGTGCGGGAAAGTTTGACAGGTTTGGGACAAGAAGGTTGGGGGCACAGAGTGGGAAGGGTAAAGTCCGACAACGTATATTTTTTTCATTTGGATGTCCCAGTCATATTTTAATTCAAACATTAATATAGTCCGGCAAACGTTTTACTCGCATGCATAAGAAATCAGCAGGGTTCAATGGAAAATCTACTTCCTTCGTTTATTCATGTAAACATGCCCTGAATTGGACTTCCATTTGGTGAATGAGAGAGTAAAACAGCCATGGTTGGGGGGAGGGGTCACTTAGTATGTATCAATCATCTTCCCGAAACCAGCATATCTTCATAAAGTGATCTGGATACCTCCATCTGTGTTTTACAAGCTGTCACTGTTGAGACAAATATGTAAACAATTCTAAACATTGTACTCAGTAACCTCCAGCTATTCTGATAGACCCAATCTGCTGGAAAAGTCTTCACCTTATTTATGTGGTGTGAAAGCTTTTAGTGACTACTTTTAGATTTCTTATACAACCAAAGTCCCGGGTCTCACACATGTCTCAAAAGGGCTTCAGAATAAAAGTAACTATGAGTAAAGAGAAGGAATTTGACTGGACTGGACAGTATAACTTCCCTACGTGTTTCTGTGGGAGGTTTGTTTTCGCTGTGAGGAGCGAGCCAACCGTTGCGTGGGGAAACAACATCAACCAAATGACTGAATAATTGAATGACCAAATGAAAAGGCTGCACTGCTGGAGCGATCAATACAGCGCTGCACCGCTCCCATCTCTGAGCCAACAGCCTCTCCGCGCACGGGCACGCCTCCGGGTGAGCTGTTGCTATGTCACGTGACGCATGTCCAAAATGTTCACAAAAATAAGAAAATGTGGCTTAAAATGTTTTCTTTGAAAACAAAATAACACCCCTGTCTATTATCTTTTCAAAATTGTCATCCAAAAATATCCCAACTTGATGAAGGGTAAAGGATTGTCTTTTCTTCTCTCTAAAACTGTTTGTTCTCAGCTTCTCCACTGCAGATGCTATGACAAACCAATATGTCAAGCTACTATTGGACTTTAATTAGAAAATGGCCTCTCCATTCAGGAAGTGTAGTGGACACGACGACTGTGATGGATGCCTGATTTATGATAGTGTTGATAAATATTATGTTGCTTGTGTACTGTATGTACAGCGGGAACCATACGTTTACATACACTTCATAAAAAGACACATTGCATTTTTTCTCACTATCTGACATGAAACCAGAATTAACCTTTATTTTTTTAGGTAAGGTAGAATTAAAAAAAATTCTATTTGTCAAAGTCCAGAAAAATGAGAGATAGAATTTTTAGAAATGTTTTTGTTACTTTTTACAAACCAAAGGTTTACATACATTTCATTAATATTTGTTAGCATTGCCTTTAAACTGTATATTTTGGCTCAAATGTTTTGGATTTCCTTCCACAAGCTTCTCACAATAGTTAGCAGGAATTTTGATTCATTCATCCATACAGAACTGGTGAAACTGAGACGAATTTGTAGGCCACCTTGCGTGCACATGCCTTTTCAGCTGGATTTAGATCAGGACTTAGTTTTTTCACTTCAAAACATTGACTTTGTTATCCTTAAAGGGACTATACAGAGTTTAAAAATGTTAAAATGATGTATTTTCCTCCCCTACATGTTCCAGCCATATCCTAATGTGTAGAATGAGCCCAGACCTGTTCACCACAACGGCCTCTAAAATCCTGCACTGTCACTCAAAAAGGTGTTAATTCAGGTCCCAATTGCCGTCATGCACAAGCTAAATACTGTATAGAGATTGCAGTTACACGTATGACCTGAGTTGGCAGTAGCGAGTATAAACTGACCAACGTGCATCTAGTCCCTTTAAGCCACGTTGTAACCAGTTTTGCAGTTTGCTTTGGGTCATTGTCCATTTGGAAGACCAATCTGCGCCCAACATTTAACTTCCAGGCTGATGTCTTGAGATGTTGCTCCAATATTTCCACATAGTGTTCTTTCTTCATGATGTCTATTTTGTGAAGTGCACCAGTCCCTCCCACAGCAAAACAACCCCACAGCATGATGCTGCCACCCCCGTATTTCACAGTTGGGATGGTGTTCTCAGGCTGCAAGATTCCCCCTTTTCCTCTAAACGCGATTGTAACCGTAGGGAAGGCAGGGGTGCTCACAAGTAAGTCTCGCAAAAATAGGAACCGAGGCAAGAGTAGTAGAACAGGTGTCATTTTATTAATATTGAACAATGTTAAAATTCCTTTCTTTTAATACGACTTTAAGAGCTTAATACAAATACACTTCAAACACCAATGAAACTTGACCAAAGGAGGGAGTTTAGACAGATGAAACTAAACTAAACAAACTTAAAGTAAATCAATCCAAAAACAAACCAAACCCCACCTTCGGCTAAAGTGCTACATTCAATGTAAAAGTAATTTCCCCCAACCAATATTAAGAACAGCTAGTTTGAGCACAATTGGGCCGATTGTGAGCAGTAAGTTTAAAGCTTTCAGATACGATCGGGTAAATTTAGAGCTAATTTTGTAAACTTGAACTCTATTGGAGACTGAATGAGAGCACTAAATGAGCAGCAGCGGCTAACTGGATAGACAAAACACCAGTTAGCCTCAGGAAACTTGACACTGAAATATGCATTAGCAAAATAATAATGTACCTTTCACACTCGGAAACCCGGTTCCTACAGGGGCTCAGGGCGGATCACGGGAGCCGCATTCCCCTCGATACCAACCTAACCCAGACAGTTCAAACAAATAAGTAAACGGATCAATAATTCTTTTTGACACGAAGTGGAGAGATTATTTACAAGTAGGCGCCCGCACAACCGCATACCAGCCCGACTGCCTCACTGGCGTCACACCTGCTCAAGATAGTGCTAATGGGAGGGCGCAGCTAAGAGCATTGGGAAACAGTGAGGAGTGCTGCCTACGGTGGGAAACTAAAACATTTTAACCGCCTGGTTACACGATGAGGGTCATTATGACAAAAAAAAGAAAAATGTTTTCCACATCAGACCACAGGATATGTCTCCAAAAATTAAAGTCTTTATCCTTTTTTATTTGCAAACTCAAAACTACCCTCTCAGCCCATGTCGGTACACTACTTGTTTCACTCTAATAATGACAAACTCTTACCAGTTTCAGCATCTTCACCAGGTCTTTTGTGTCTGTTCTTGGGTTGATATTCACAATTCAGACCACAGCACGTTCATCTCTGGGACACAGAACCCGCCTTCTTTCTGATCTGTATGATGACTGGTCATTTCCATCATTGTTTTAACCAATGAACCTGGCACCTTCATTTCCCTCAAGGATGAACCAGACTTGTGCTTCCAAGGTCATGACATCGTCATCTGGGCCTTCCCAAATTGTTTAAAGGTATAGTAATCTTATGTAAACTTCTGACCAGTGTTAATTTCGTCGACTAAAATATTTAGTCTTAATTTTAGTCAAAGTGATATTTTTGACGACTAAAATTGGACTAAAACTAAATTACAAGTTTTCATGAGACTAAAACTATGATTAAAATGTCCAGATATTTTAGTCAACTAAAATAAGACTAAATAAAACTGAAAAGGAGAGACTAAAATCATCCAAACTTCTATTGACAGTCTGAAAGAGCCTCAGATCATGTAAATCCTCTGCCAAAGGAGCAGCTCTGAGCTTTGTTCATGTGGGAGCAGCTCCATGAAGCAGAGGACCTTGATTAAATCTGATTATAATAAATATTATAAATGCAAAGTCGACTTAATTTGTCTTAAATTAAAAAGAATATCTTAAATTTTAGTCTAGTTTTAGTCGACTAAAATTGCAAGTCAATTTAGTCGACTAAAACTAGACTAAAATTTTAAGATATTCTTTTGACTAAATCTCGACTAAAATTGAATTACATTTTCGTCAAAAGACCGAGACTAAAACTAAATTAACATATGTTGTCAAAATTAACACTGCTTCTGACTTTGTAAAAAGTAACAGAAAAAGATACATTAAGATTCATTCACGTTTCATTTTTCTGGCATTTAGAAAATAGAAATATTTTTTTAAATTCTACTTGACCTAAAAAAAAAATTAAGTTAACTCTGGTTTCATGTCCTGTTTCTCAGAAGAAGAAAAAGGAAAACCAGAAATGCTATGGTCAAACACTGACTTTTGACAATCATTGGAAATTGCTGAAGTAGGAAATATTTCTGACATTGATTGTTGAAGGAAAAAACAATCTCTTTTCCAAGTACAGTACCATTGTGCTCAATCAATGCCAGCCGACACACGATCCAAATGAGACCTGACTGTACGCCAATATAAACAACTAAAATGATAAAAACTGGCAGTTGAAGAGGCAAGATGGAGAAAGCTGAGGAGGCCAGTGGTTTTCCTGCTGCCGTATATATCAGAGGCACACTGGCACAATTGGCAAGAGGGTGAAAGTGCATTATTGATATAGCTTAGAGATAATTGAGAGACTTGGGCATCCTATGATGAGTTGAAATCTACAAAGCAAATGATTGCTCTTTACTGTAAGTGGATCCACTCATGTCAACGAGTCGTTCAAAAAACTCATTGTTTTTAAATATTGATTTGTATCACAAAGCCTGCCTGATTTATCCGATTACCATCACTGTAATATTCTTGAGACGCATAAACTGCTAGGCTTTGAAACATTTGGCAAGTTGTGCCTTCTCAAACTAACATTCATACTACAGAGACAAAACAATAACAGAGTCACCAGAGGCTCCATCAATCACAACCGTACGATTCCAATTGGCAAGACTGTTTTTTGGTCAGTCTGCCATTTCGTACTTAGGTCCGAAGCTGTGGAACTCATTACCCACAGAACTTACAGCCATATCGGAGTTTCAAATGTTCACTTCTAGGGTTAAGTCTTGGCTAAAAACAAACCGAAGTTGTACCCATTTGTAAATAGTACGGACTCTGTGAGAATGTATGTGTGAAAGTTTGTGTAAGGTTGAAAAAGTTTGATATAAATGTTGTATTCATGTATTTTATTATTGTAAATTGAGTAGAAAGGCCCAACCAGGGACATTAGCTGTGAATTAGCACTAGATAGTTCTTTATGCGTCGCATCAGCAGCAAACTATGTTGATTGCATCGTCCCTGATTGATAAATAAATGAATAAATACAATTACACCGCAGACAAGTTTGGTTTATCCAGCCATATAGTGGGACTGTTTTTTAAATGATTTACAAAAGAAAAAGAGTTGGGAATAAAACAGAAAGGCACAGGTCCAGCTTTTTCTCCACAAATGAGATCAATTCAAAGCTTTCATGATCAATAAGCATTGAAAAGATGACTATAGCTGAAAGCAACAGTATTTATTGCTATCAGCACTGCTAGATCCTCAACATCAAATTATAATTTAGACGTCTTTGAGAACGATGAAAAAGACTGACAAACATCTAAATGTGTTTGAATTGCAATGTCAAAAATAAAGAGAAAGATGTAATTGGAGCACCACACTCCCTAGAAGCATAACTGGCATTATAATGCCACATGATCCATGATGCACACACGGCCATACCAACCCAGGACCTGTATCTCATAATGGATTTGAGGACCAAACCAATGGGTCAAAACTAGGACTAAACCAGCACTAAACGGAGATAAACCAACACTAAAACCAAGAGTAAGCAGAACTAAGCCAGGTCTATCATGTGATACAACCATGCAGAGCTCTCATCACAACACACTGCAACAGTAGTCCAGCCCCAAAACAACAGCCACCTGTTTGCACAAGGAGAAGCTGACACCTTATTACAATACAACATTTCTAAGCAGAAATCATCAGGACATTTACATTTGCTGCAGTAACCACACATTATACTTAGCAGGTAGGCTACTTACTGCGTTTGAGTCACTCCTCTCCAGTCTGGAGAAGCTGCTTCTCTGATTCGACAATCGGTTTCCTCCAAAAATATAATCCACAGAAAGCGGGTCCAACTTGTTCACCTCTTAGGAAATGTTTAATATCCATTTTTGATTAATATTACAAGCTACAGCCAAACTTTACTGCAGAAGCACGAGAGCTCTGAATGTAGCAGCTGATCATCAAGGCCTGAGGACATGCGGCTCACCGGGAGACTGTGCCACTGATCCAGGGTCAGCACAGAAACAACGCTGACAATGAATACGGACGCCGAGTGTGACTTATTAAGTTTATTTAGTGTTCATACGTCGCACAGAGATCTAAATGATCATACAATAGTTATCCCAACCCTGATCCTAGGAGGTCACCAAAGCAACAGAAACATAAACATACCATTGATACCAAAAAGGCTCCAATCAAAATAACAGGACACAATTCGGTGAGTGCATAAAAGGTTTATTTTTGTGCACAGGTATAAGTATGCAAGTCCTAGACAAAAAGGTAATATTTACCCACAAATTCACAAAAATGCTCCAATCTCTCTCAGAATCTGGAGCCAAACTCTTTTACTAACTGAGGTAAGCGCAACGACAAAATGGCCAGGTGTTGATGAGGTCAAGGCTGGAGACAGGTGTGTCAGATTTGCTCATGCCACGCCCAGATGGAAGGAGAGACATTGGCTGCATCCAAAACCATTAAATGATAGCCTCTAAGTACTAACACTAGCAACTAATCCTGAACCTTTCATGGGGTCAACTGTTAGATCTCTATGCAGTTAGTGAACTAGAGCTTCAGCAGCATTTGCCCAATTCCACCGTCCTTACCCAGGGGAAGGGGAAGTGAACAGCTGTTCTTCTTCTTCTTTAAAGTTCAGTGCAGGCCAAACAAAAGCGCATACCGCCACCTACTGTATATTGTCCAACAACATAGTGTTCAAATAAAGACATTTAAGGCGAAAAAAAAGAAACATCCAAATGATCCTTCACATTTCCCTTTATTTTATCTCAACAGCGGTTTCATAAAGCTACAGTATGCAAATTAGCCATGTGGCTTAAGTTTCTACTAAATTAAAACACAAGCACAAACTGCCTTCATTTAGGCCATTTACTGAGGAGGCTCTTTAAAACCATGTGACTGTGCTGTGGTAACGACAACATGTATTTTGTCACTTTTATAAAGTTTGGCTTGAAACTTTATTATTATTATTTTTCCTTTTAGTATTAAATGTGCATGTGCACCTGTCAATCAACAGTGGTTGTGCATGAATCACTCGAGGGTGGGGCGAGGGGGTGGGGAGATTGGCGCAGTGGCTTATGGGTTGGCACATAGCTCCTAATCGCCAGTAAGTTAGCATCAGAGGTCCCTATGCTAAAGTGGCTATGATAGTTAGCATACAGGCCACTTTCCCTAACTCCTTCCTGACCGAAAGCCCAATTCGGACGCTTCTTATCATGGCGGACGCTGACACACATCCGGTTTGGCGTAAGACCTCTTACCAATTTACTGGTTTCGGATGGAGCAACAGAATCATAGTCGGAACGTACCGCTGCCTCAACGTCCCCACTGCCTGAACGCTCCACCCCTAGTCTGAACGTACCAATTCCTAGTCCGAATGTACCGCTCTCTGGTCTGAATGTACCACCTTCGCGGACCCGCGGTTTTTAGCACGGGTCCGTGGCGAAGGTGCTGCGGATCCGTTGCCAACCTCGCGGTACCGCTCAGCGCCCGCTTCGGATCTGCGTGTGTGTATTTTGTCATTATTTGCCTTCTAGTTTTTTTTATTGATCCACTCATAACTTTGTGATTTGACTAACATCTACTATAAAACTAGCTTAGAATTTGAAAGGAAATTGTTAATAAACAAATTTGGCAATACTAAACTATACTGTAAAAAAAAAAATGGACAAAATAGACTTAACATGACAATAATTCTAATAAATAGACCTTAAATCATAGAAATATGCATCAGTGCTACAGCCTTGTAGGCTAATAAACCCCATTTATCATACAAACGAATGAGAATAATTTACACAAGATGGACAATTGTATTTAATTCATCAATTACAAATATTAATATTTACATTTTAACAAAATGATCAGCTATAGGCTTCTACATTTGAAGACTATTTACGTCACAGTTGGCTTCTCAATGAAAATAAATAACATAAAGACGTAGTAAAACAAATGACCAACAAAAGATTTATTCAGTGCAGCCTCATTTCAAACCAATATATCTGCATCTTCACTGTGTGCCACTCAGCCCAGCAGAGGTTCACCTGAAATAAACAATAAGAATATTATTTGCAAAGGTCAGGTTTCATAATGCCATTATGTAAAGGTCTTCAATACAGGTACTTACAGTACTTTTTCCTTTTCATTTTAACATGAAACCACCAAAGGAAATGCTGAAAGAAAAGACAATACACATTGGCAAATACTTAATGCATAGAATGGACGCTTATTTGTAAAGTGTACTTTAATCCTGCCACACACAGCGGCGGTAAGTTACCACAAGCGCCAATGTTTAGGTTAATTATCAAGCTGTGGGTCAGTAGTGAGGAGCAGTTAGCCTGGTTCCTCTCGTCCTGGTGAATATCCAGTCTCTCAGTGTCCAGAAAATGAACACCCCTCTTTTCACAGCAACTGAAAGCACAATAGCAGATCATTAGAATGTAATATTATGGACAATGACTGACTGTTGTTGTTCTGTAATCTAAGGGTTGATGGTTTATAGAGACCAGACATCACTGTGGCTGTTCAGTCAGTGGCATTTGTGACATCAAAAAATTGATTTTGGATGCAACGTAAGATCAACCAAAGATCCATCGCTTACTTAAACATTATTAGAGTGTGTTACAGATAAAGCTCCGCTCTATGTTTAGCCAGGATTTATTTCGTTGGACTGGACTTTTCCGACCAACAAACACTGGGAAACATAAAAGAAAACAGGTATCTATTAATAATCGGTGTATTTACCAACTTAGATTTACAAAATTATAAAAAATCATTTACCTTAAAGCAGCAGCATACTGTATGCTGATCAATGTGATCTTAAAAAGTCTTACTGCAAGAACAAAATCCCAAAACCCAAATTCCAAACTTCAACAACAAAAAACAGATTCAAGCATTAACTAAATGAAACAGAAGCTACATCGTGACATGAACAAGAGATTTAGGACAGATAGAATATCAACACAACACTGGTAGTCTAACAAATAACAAACAAAACGTACTTTTGACCAACCTGCATTATATTTAAATATAACACGCTATAAACACAAATGGCTTCAGAATAACTTCATAAAATCTGTTTAGCCAACAACCACAAGTATAGGCTAAAGACAGTCTTTTTCCCTACTAGCTGGCACCGTGTCTACTTCCTTTACTTGGGAATTATGATCCGATAGGCCTACTAACATTTAGATCACATACTTCAAATACAGCATAATAATGTTGTATTATTATTATTAGTATTACAGCTGCCCAGTACTGGTTCATACACTGCAATTCTAATGAAATTATAAATGCTCATACACATCTTAATGTAATTGCAGGCTTACGAAAATGTCAACATACTGTAGCTCTAAATGCAGAAGGAAATATCTAAAAAACTACATGTACAACACAAACCAGCCAATAGGCCTACAAGTACATTTTATTTGTCCAATCACAAATGATGGCTCCATTCAAACATTGGCAAAACAGACTAAAACAAGGATTCCTGCTCTCAAAACAAAGTTTATACTCCACCAAAATGCAATTGTAATTAAACAAAACAAGATCTTTAAACAAAACAAGGCTTTCACTGTATTTCCATTGTTTTCAAAGAGCCCCAAACTCTAATACCAACTCTACATCTCAGGAACAAGTTTGCTCCTTTGTCCATTTGCTAAAAGGTCACATAATAAATGCCACATAATAAAGAATGCCTAAAACGAGAATCAGTTCTCTTATTCATCCAAACCCCTGTCTACATGCATTGTCACAGCATGAGTATTCTGTGTGTGAGGATTACTTTTGTTTTAGAACCACTAATAAATAGATAAAAATGAAAATCGGATGTTGATCTTGCTCCTACCTCTGCTCTGGTCATTGGCCATTTGCTGAACCTGTCGAGATCACATCGCAGAGGGTGTTGAGGATATAGAAAACTGTAATGAAAAAGGGAGACAATTTGACAAAGATTTTGAGTTGTTGGCTGTTTGACTCTGCCCAAGGACTTAATAAACCTGGGCATGTACCCTAATAGAGGCTGTGTGGAGCCTATATGTAGTAAAGTGTTTTTGTTATAGTAAGTACTAAGCCTCTTAATCAATATACAATGGTTATTAGTATGACAATAGGTGCATTTGATTGATTTGAACATGTTTACTTCAAATCTGGTGACATGACTGGTTATTTTATGACACAAACCATAATATTTTTACCTAAAGAAAATGTTTACTTACCAAGTGAAGTGAGTGGTGCATTAATTGTGGCTGTATATTGCTTTATAAACAGAAAAAGGAAACAAAGTTTAAAAAAAAAAGGCATTTATGCTACAATCTCTATTATAAATCAGTGCATCCTGAAGTAATCTCTGATGGCACAGATTTGACGAACGTGTAATGTGGATTTAATATGTTTTTCATTCAACAGTTTTCTATACAATAGCTGGGTAACCTAGCAAACTGGTTATCTAGCTTTGGCATCACATAAAATAAATAATGTACATATATGGCAAAACACAACGGTAGGTCAAAAACATGTTCACTTACACACTAATGTAAATGTCAGTCTGACCAAAAAATAACATAGGAAAAGTTACAATTATTACTCACTCACTGGCTGGAAATAACTTTTGTGTACAGATCTACACGTCCGCTCGAAAAGTAGCTACGTAACTAGGCAACCACACTTACAACGACGTACGACGTGACATGTTTTGTTGGTTCTTGACGCTGGTGTCCCGGGCGGGCGGGATCATGTAATACAGACAAACTCTCTTGACTTATTTTGCACTTTTTACGTTCAATCAACATTGGAGACAAAAAAACAAAGACAAAGAGCACAGTCAGTAGGCAAGTGTTGATAAAGAAACGTTAAAAAAGTGTTGCTAAAGAAACGTTAAAACGCATAAAAACACATAAAAGTGATTAATATATGGAGCCCAATCTTACGGTATCTTTGTACGTTATTAATGGGGCCCAATCATTGTACTAGTAAAAGTAAAATTGCCGGGGCATTCAGACCACTCGAAGGGTACATTCAGACCACTCGGTCGGTACGTTCAGACCACTCTACCGGTACGTTCAGACCAATGGGTGCGGTACATTCCGACTGGTACATTGAGGCAGCGGTACGTTCCGACTAGCACCCGAGCAACAGAAGGGAGGGGGAAGGCACATTTTAGCTTTCACCAAAAATTCCCACTGTATTTTTCACCAATAAAAACACTCGTAATGGAGTAAATCCTCATATTGTAGGTTGATTAGTAAAAGTGATGTTGTGTTTACTCCTACACAAAATGGCAAATCGGTTTCTGTTCATCATCATTTGACAAACTAAATACATGTAATAGCGTACCGTGTTGGATAATTTGCCACCTTTGATGTTCAGCCAAGCACTTTCAAAGCCATTACAAGACATCTCCCCACAATGACTTCTCTCCGTTGCAGAGACTGTATTCCATCTCACTCTCCGCTCCCTGTCAGTTCTCCGGCACGCTGGATATGATCCGGGGCCCGCATCACGGACCCCATCTCCGGGAGACGCCCACGCGCCCAGCCAACCGGAAACACGCCGGCAAATCTCTCCGAGAGGTTAACAGGTGAGCGCGGAGAGGGGGAGGGAGATGGGAAGAGCTGTTGTTCTTTCAGAATGCGTGACCTGTAGCACCTCGGAGTATCGGCCTCATCAGCTCCACAGCGCGCCACCGGAGCAGGGTTTCCACAAAGGCTTAAGCTACTGCTCTGCGGAGGGTCTGAACTCGGATTAGGCGTGTGCACGGGAGCAGAAAACAACCAGACTTAAGGCGGGTGCTGGGTTAAGCGAAGAGGTGCATTGTTTTATTCGGCTCCATCATCTGAGGAAATAGATTCTTGTATTAGAAAAGTTTCAGCAGTCTAAACTTTCCTCTTTTAGGTAAAACCCTCTTCAAAGTGTTGTTTGTTTGTGTATCAATATGATGATGATGATGATGATGATGATGATGATGATGATGATGATGATAATAATAATAACAGTAGTAAGTGGACTTATAATTGTGTTTTATAAACCTGATTGTGAGCCCGGGCTTTGGTATTGTTACGTTTCACATCTTGAAAATCATTTCTGACTTCTCACTTTATCACCAAGGACTGTTGTTTTTTACTGTCTGCTTGGGGCACCCCTACAGGCAACACTGGGAATAGCTCATCTTGAACAGAAAGTGAAAGTTTGTATTTTTAGCTAACAGCACACCAACAAACAACAAATCAATAGTGTATGAAATCAATAATCTATGCAGTTTGGATACGGAACTGCTCCAAACGAGCCCGGTGATGCTTTATAGACTTTAAAGTGATAGTCTGTAAGTTTAACAGCTTAGACATTTAATAGAACGTTTATATATGACCGCTTGGGTCTGATATTGAAGAAAGTATGATATTAAATAGTTTTTTTTTTTTTTTTTAATCCCTCCCTTTGCTTATCTCAGCAACAAATCAGAATCCCTGGTGCCATCACTCTCTCTCCTCATTTTGCAATCTATTTTTTATTTTTTTATTTTTTTATTTTACAAATTCATTTTATTTCTTAAAAATCTCAATTGAAACAAATGTATTAATCATAACAATCAACAATGCGCTTAATATAAAATGCAAAAATTGAGGGGCAGGGAATTAAAATATTTTCCTTAACTAATAATAGGAATGGTTAATAGGCAACTACCTACAAATTATACAAAGATTTGAACATCTTGAGTTTTGAACAATCTGATGATTTTTTTTTTTTTTTTAAAGTCACCACTATCTTTAAACAAATTTATCATTTTGCAATCTCAGACTATATGTGAAGTGATGATGTCATCACTCTACTTCCGGGTTCAACGGAGCTTTAGCCCTTTTCACTCTAATGGATTTAGGTGATTTTAACCTGCTGTAGAACTGACTACAAGGCTCTTTTTAAACATCTGATCACACAGACATATTACATTTACTCTGGATTTTCTTTAGTAATGCTTTTCTGGCATTAATATTTTCAGTATTTTTTTCCATACACAGTGAAGGTTTATTTCAAATATAAAAAAAGTCTTTGTTTTGCCTGGAGAAATGGTGAGATATTATTATTCTAATTAGGTGTAAGTTTTGGGGCTTTTATCTGTTGTTATTTCAGCAGGAGATTCAGATAAAGTTGTGTTTTTCTTTTCTTCATGACTGTCCAATGACTTGTTAGTTTCTTGTTTTGTTACACCACTGTGTCCTCCTGCTACTATATACCCTCCATCCACCTCCATTCAGTACGAACAGAGCCTGGATGTGGTCTAATTACAGTCACCCCCTCTGCCTGCCCCGCGAGCTTGTCTGCCAGCTCTCCGGTCAGCAGGGGGAGCAAATGCCTGAGACGCTGATTTATTGGACAATTTCCCAGCAGTGTCCGTAGTAATGGGACAGGATGAATGGGCCGACCCTCCCATGTGACTGAGCCTGCTCCATGTGCGCGAGTTTACCCCCAGCATATGTGTCAATTTCTCATCTCTCCGCCGCTCTGTTTCTTTCCCAGATATTTCCTTCCTCTCTCCTTTTGGTGTGAAATTGTGTGTTTTGGCGTTTCCATACTTCACCTCTCCTCCACCGGCTCGTTTTTATGGCTGCTGCCATCTCCATCCGTCCTCCTCCGTCCCATTATGACTAATTCACCGCTGGCCCTGTGTGTCATCCCTCTGCGCTCCAGCTCCTCGTGCCCCCTCAATTTCTGCTATCCAGTAGATGCTATAGAGACTGTTATCATTGCTCCCTCTTTCTACCCTCAATTTCCTCTTCATTTTCTTCTCTGTCTCGGTGGTCTGTTGCGTATAGGTCCACTGGTTTCCCCGGGGCCTTGAAGAGAATTCATCTTTTGTACATAGGACCTGTCTTCTACCCTCAGGCAACTCAGTGGGGACTCTCTGCAAACCAAAATACAGTTAGGCTAAACAAACTTCAGATGTCTTATGAGAGAAAACTGCCTTTCTGCTAGCTAGTTCAAATGTTGTGATACTATAGCTAGAATAAAATTGTTTAATTCCAGCGTATGGCGTGGTGTAGTGCTATTATTGCTGCACCATAAGACCTAAGGGGTAATCCTCGGGTTTGTTCAGTCTGTGCATGGTCTACATTGATCATCTTGGTTCTGGATGAAGCAAAGTCCTTCAGTTTGGTGTAAGTGGTGGAAATGTGCACATGTAAGCCACCGGGAGTGTATAAATGAAAGTGAGGCTGCTGGCCACCACTATCAGGTATTGCCACAGACTCGACTTACCTCCAGGAAATATGATTGGGTAAATGTAACGGTATCAAAAAACGTTTACATTATTGCTCAGACCACGACTATGATTGAAACTTCTGACACCATCCAATTTCTTAAAGGGACTAGACAGAGTTTAAAAATGTTTAAAAAATATGTATTTTCTACCCCCTACTTGCTTCAGCAATGTCCTAATGAGTAGAATGAGCCCAGACCTATTCACAACTGCCTCTAAAATCCTGCACTGTCACTCAAAAACGTGTTAATTCGGGTCCGAATTTCCGTCATGCACGAGCTTGATAAAGAGACTGCAGTTACGCAAACGACCTGAGGTGGCAGTAGCGAGTATAAAAACGTCAACTTTCATCTAGTCCCTTTAACCATTCCTGACTTTAAGGTCCGCAGATGAATATACAGTACCAGTAGAAGCGATCTTTAAAAGGGCCTAAGGGCCTATCTCATCGGCCTGGAGACTAGTTGGAGACTCGAGTCGCCACTGGTCACGGAGATGTCTCTGAGACGTCCCATGGAGATAACGCAAGTCTCCAGGTAGTCTCGGTGAAAACATACACGTTCAATCTCAGCGGAGACTGCATGGAGACTTTAAAAAGTCTCAGTGTACGCAAACACTATAAGACGTTTCTGTGATGTCCAACTAATTTCTTGGCAGGTGTGATAGGCCCTTTGTTTGTTTGTTAGGCAGTAAAGAACAAAGCAGTACATAATTGGGTACATTTTGACACATACATTTTGGCACATTAAATATTAAACTAACATGAAAATTCGACTTGACTGATACGGTACATTGTGTTATTTAGAACACTTAAAGACATGTAATCAAAATCCATTTAGTCCAGAAGCATCGCCCACCGTTTCAACCTGGAGCTGACCCCCAAACGTCCTGCTGTGGCTTTTAAACAATAAGCTTCATTACTGTATCTAACTGCTTTGCCATTTCTCCATGTTCACCGTATGTTGCCGTGATTGCCGTTCTTGTTCGAATGGCCCCCAAGTATAGCATCCGCTGGTCTCTAAAAGCTTCAGTTTCCAATCTTTCTGTTGTTTCTGCGCGCCGACAGGGTAATATTCGTTTCCTTCCTCCCACTCTCTGACTCCTCTGCCCTTGGTTTTAATGGGATCTAAATCACCAGAGAGGAGCACGACACGACTGGCCTAATTAACACACAACTTTGCAGGAAAAGACCTCAAAATGTTGTATCTCACACGGAAGCAACAATAGCAATAGCACAGAGGAGATACTGTATGTGGGTTTGCTATCTGCTGTACTTGTCAATTTTCTTGAGATTTGTGGGGGGGAAGGAGTGTGGAATGTCTTGCTAGTTCAATAAATGGTCTGAAGCCCGGTCCCCAATCAAAACATGTTGAGCCCTGTCAAAATCACACATACGCTGATGATGTATAGAAGGTGTTTTCCCTTGGAGGAAGTGTATAGGAATAGAAGTAGCATGTGGCTAACAGCTAATCATTACGCTGTCCCCGTCCTCGCGCCTGCTTATCTGTGCTCATGGCCCTCAGCGTTTCAAATCAGGGGGGCTTGATTGTGGCCAGCCAGTTGGTTCTGCCGCCCTGAGACGTCTTGGCTCGCACCATGGGAGCGTCAGAAGGAACCGCTCTTGGAAACACACCAGACTGTCACAACATGAAATAATGAATTAATCTGGCGTGAGCGGGGAGTAACTTTCCCTCAACGCTACTGCCAGATGGGAAATTTAAAGTTTTGGTGTTTTTTTGTTTTTTTTTAAGATTCTGAGTTTGAAAAGTGATCTCACACTTAAATGATATCATGTCTGTTGGTGAGGCTGCAGAGGCTCTTTTCAAGATATTTCATCAAATGTTTGTTTAGAGCAACATTTTTCCATCAATTAATAATAATATTGAGCACTGTGATTTTAAAGCAGAACTAAGTAACTTTTTTACCTTAAGTCCTTTTTGTAGTCCCTCTGAGGGTATTACAAGTGTTAATGGGATGATTGGGGGGTCTTTCATCTCCCACTGGTGTCTCTGGCCAGAAAACCACACTTGCGACTTTCCCTGGCTCCGACCCAGCAGCCCCAATACACACTAATGGAAAACTTCTCCCTCGCTGCTCTCTGTTGTTTACAAAATCACTTTTGGCTTGCATTTCTGAGGTTTATGACGGACAGGTAAGTCCTGACTGTATTCTGTCTACAGCTTTCGGTTTGTTGATGAACGTTTTGCAAAACGTTATTTGGTTTATCACGATCAGAAGAAGCTAACAGGCAAAGCTAACTGTGGGCTAGTGCCACTTTAGCAGTATTTACAACAACAACTAAAAATGTTCATTGTATAATTGGGTTGTGGCACAATGTACAATATCCCTCTCTCCCTTTGTCTTTTCTCAGCATAGTATTTACTCCATCCATCCATTTTCTTCCACTTTTCCGTTGCCGGGTCGTGGGGGCAGCTGTTGGAGCTGCCCAAGTCACATTGCACCAGCCCCTATGGCTCCTCCTGCAGGTGGTGGGTCCACAGAAGGACGGCCTCATGATTCTAACCGGGCCTAGGACACCTAGGACCTGTTTGCCATGGGAGACCCTACCAGGGGCAGGAAGCCCCCGACAACAGAGCTCCAAGGATCATTTGGGTGCTCAAACCGCTCCACCACATTAAGGTGGCGGTTCCAAGAGGGGGTATTTACTCTTACGGACAATTAATGAGTAAAATAAAAAAGCAACGTGCCACGACAGCTGCAGTGGCGCTTGTAATATCCGGGCAATAGTCGTCAGTTAGCACATAGTTGATTAGCCGGCGTTGTGCATGGAAATCTTAATATTTGAATTTTTCCAAGAATCTTATGCGAAGCAAGTGATTGGAAGTGGGAGCTCTATTGGAACCTCCACATGTGTTCCTTTTTCTCTCGAGGAAATGTACTGGAATGCAAAATAAGTAATTTTTCCCAAACCACTTTGATACATGCGTTTCCAATGAAATCACGCATAGTTCCGGCCATAGTTTGAATACCGAAGTAGAATGATGCAGTATTACAACATGTAACAATATCTCTACTCAGGAGGAAAATGAAAGACAACTGATTGACAGTGGCATTTTTATGTACTTATAATCATTGCTCATGAAGATAAGAGTAAAAACACGGCCCCAGAGATGCACGTTTAAGTGATATAACCAGCAAATGTGGCACAGACGCAGCAGCTCTGTCTGTCGAGCTACAGCAGGATTTACTAAAGATCTGCTTCACTCCTCAGACTAAATGAACCCATCAAAGAGGAAACAGAAAACCTTTCTCTGGGATTTCTACAGTTTGTCATGTCAAAAGAGTCTCAGTCTGAGTCAGTGTTTAAGCTGCTCAAGACATTAGCATGCTACCGGTTAGCAACTGTCAACCAACTGTCAATGACTTCAACACGATAAACACGTGTCTCTCACATCTATGAACACTGAGGAAATACTACAGTAACAGCTCAGCACTGACCTCTGTCACATGTTGTATCCAAGGATAAATGTTTGGAGTGAGGTTCAGGGCTTTCTCTTGGAGAGATGTCAGCTGAGCTGTTGAAGCTAAATACTAACTTGTAGCATGCTAACGTATTGAGCAGCTTAAACACTGACTCACTGGTTTCTTTACATAAAGGTGCGTCTCTGGGGCCGTCTTTTTACTGTTATCTTCTTGAGCAATGATTACGAGGACATAAAAATGCCACTGTGAGTCAGTTGTCTTTCATTTTCATCCTGAGTAGAGATATTGTTAGATGTTATAGTACTGCATAATTCTACATCTGTATTCAAAATGGCCGCCATAACAACAAAGGTCACATGACTGAAAGGCATTGTATATCCAGGGTTTAAACAGCGCCTGTTTCCACTCTGAAACCACAGACGGACTTGTAAAAAGATGCTAAGCTCAAAGGCACATGGTAAACTATTTGTGATTTACAACAATTCTGCCCAAGTTCTACTTCTTCCATTCTAAAAGCCAAACAGTTACGAAGAGTCTGTAGATGTGAAAAACAGATAGCGTTCGCTAAAGTGGAGCAAACAGCAAATTAAGTAAGGTTTTTTATTTACCCACAAAACTGTACACTTTGCCTTTGCTCTGCCACACACACACTATTCAGCAGCTTTTTGGTCATGAGCGATTGGCTTTGGCCACCACCACTGTATGAGAATCCCAGGGAACACATTCAATACACCACATTAACATTTTTCATTTTCTTCTCTTTGGCAGTTCCCATAAGATTGTTGTGTGTGTGCAGTTTTTGCAAGCCTGGACAGATATTTATTAAAGTATCTTTTTTATCCAGTTTCGGCACGGCACACTCTTGTCACTCTTGGTAAAAACTTGAGAAATCTTTACAACGCAATACAAAGCAGTGTGACAAATTGTTGAATAATAGATAAACAGGCCATAAATCTCTTACAGTCTAACGCTAAAGTCAGATCATTAATACCGTTCCTTATATTGTTGTTTTCTTGAGCAAAACATTCATTTCCCCCCCCAAAAAACGGCCGCATTTTCTCAGAGCCGCGATGATTTATTCAAATGATTTCGCACTTAAAAATCAGTTAGTCATCCCTGCGCGCCGCGGTTCGCTTTGTTTACAGCAGTCATAAATAAACTCGCTGTTATTTACCATTTCTAATGCAGCCATCAAAGACTATTAATGTTTGAAATTCCAGAAGTGGAGAAATGGCATTTACAGAGAGACAATCTGAAAATGAGGATTCACAAAAATGGGACAATCTTCAAGGTGTTGCACGACGCTAATATTTTTCCCTCCCGTGTGAAATTAAAGTTTATTTGGGATATTGTCGTATGTAGCGCTTAAGGAAAACTAAAGAAATACACTGCCACACGAGTAGACACATGCTTCTACCAACTAATATGATAATGGCATACTAGGAAGAGTCTCGGTTATGTCCAAGGTCATAATGAGGAGTTGCTCAAGGCCTGATTATTTTGAACCTCTTTTCAATCTACTTTGCAATGCCATCCATGAAAGGCGCAATATAAATGCTGTTTATTCTTCTTCTTCTGTGCAATTTGGTTGCACAAAGATTGTTATGGAAAGTTCTTCTTCCAATGCCACATCCTGCGTCCATTTTTAAAGGAGGAAACAAACTAATACAAATCATTAATAATAATAAAAAAGCCCAAAACCAGGATGAACTTTCCTCAAATATCTTAAATACAATTGTGTTTTCCATGTTCTGATAAAAAATAATATTAGGCTAACTAGTTATATATAAGTTTATGGTTAAATTGAACCAATGGTAAGTAAATTATTTTTCATCTTGTTTTAAGAAGGTTCAAAATAGTTTTAACCATTTCTCCCCAAAACCAAAAAATACGACTTTGTTCTTGTCCACAAGTAGCAGGGTATTTATAAATCCACCCTTCATCTAAAAAAGAAAACTTGAGTCCACACAGCACTCCATCCTCCCCGAACCGCTATCTGTGTTGTTAAGTAAATTAATTGTTTACCATTGTAGTTTTACATACCTGCCTAACAATTGAGAGACAATTTACCTTGACAAACCAAATGCATTTTGCCGTTTTTTTGTAATCTTCCATCAGATATATCCAGCGTGCGAGCAACTTTCTTGACCAGACAGACCGGTGATCGCATGACAGTAGACTGTCCTCGCACTTGATAACTCCAACAATGGAAGCATCGAGGACCGTGAAATTTGTCTCACCGTTTCCTTCGGGAGGACAACTTCCATCTCAAAGTTCTCCAGCAGGAGGTAGTGCATCCCGGTTTGACCCAATGCCTGTTGGCATCTTCAAGGAACATGTCTTGGACGTGGGATGGTTATTTGGCGGAAAATACCCCACTATAAAGTGCTCCTTCGTCTGCGCTCTTCGACGTGAAGCAGTACTTGTAAAAACAAGCAAGCATTTAGTGCCTGAACAATCTTTAAAAGTCTTGAGGCATCCTGTTTCTGATGTAAACACAGGTTATGTGCGCGACGTCAGAGCATATTTTGTCGCAGACAGTGACATTCGGCCTAAAATTTCACTTTGGCCCAAGGTTTTAGAAACCTTCGTTTTTAGGGACATACATCGTTTTTTGGGGGATGATAGTCTAAGTTGTAGGAAAACATCTTGGTTTTGTGAAATACCCTGCTCTGTGTGGACAAGGACTTAGACAATTGCACTAAGGAGCTACGATGCGTTCCCATTCTTGGAAGCCATGTGCGGTGTCTTATCCCAATGTGTTTGGAGAGTCGAGATCTGCAGGTGCCAGTGCAGATCTGCAGTGCAAAGCAGTAGTTTACATTTGGAAATATGGAAAGATTGTGCAAATGGTGGCTTCATTATCCCCATAGAAAGCTTTTACACAGGGCAATTATTCACACAGCTGTCTATATGGTCTCTCCAACCATAACCAAACATCCCGGTTGCAGACACAATCTTACGATGCTCTGTATGTGTTTAGAGTGAGACTTTTCACTCCAGACAACTTCTGTGAAAGGACCTCAGCTCTAAATCATGCTGTATGTGCTTTACTGCTCAGATCTGCCCACGCACGCACATGCATGGACGGACCCACAGGTGCTTAAGCTGAAATACTCGGTTCACTCTAATAAAGACACAGCGAGTGTGTCTATGGCCTTTGCATGTGGAGACACAGTACCTGGCCTCTCTGTGATGGAGTGGGGCTGGACATAATGACTCCTGCAGATGTTTCCTCTGGACCTGAGGGAGGGGTAGTGTCAAGGAGTGCAGCGTTTAAGTCGAGGAAAAACGGCCATAATATTTTACTGTAAAAAATTGGTTTATTAGAATCCCGCCAAGCTTTCTTTCAATTTAATTTTGCTGCAGTCTCCTAAAAGCGGTTGAACCCAATTAGGATGTAACTTGTCGTGTCCCTGGTTTGAGGTCTCTCCGCAGCCGCATTAATCCTTCCCCTGAAGCGGTGAGTGCTCTTGTCTGAAAAAAAGCTCTCCTTCGCCAACTCTATAGCTGCACCTCCTCCTCGGCTCTTGAGTGACAAATGTTTAAAAAGACTTGTTATTCGTGTTGAGTCTTATTTTCTTCTTCATGGCCAATTCCGGCGACTGAATTTCCCACAAGATGTCAAAGCAGGTGGGCGGTGACACATTTATTTAACTGGTTGATTAAAATCTCCCATATTTTACAAGATTTTTTGGGTCTTGCGTCTGTATTTTTGGTCCGTTCTTTCCTTTTTAAAAATACATTCGACGGTACAGACTCTCTGATGTGGGGCTCCAGTGTGAATTTAGCCAAATTGTTGACACTCACAGTCGACCCTAACGTCACAATAGGAAGTCCTGCGTAAAACAAACGCCATTTGAAACATTTGTGTTCCTCCAGTGTAGTATAAAGTTCGTGATGAATGATTGTGCTTATATATACTTGGCATTTCTTGAGCTTCTTCTGCTGTCGAGAGGTAAAAACCTGCTCCGGGCCTCCGTCTGTGTGGAAAATGGGTTGATGTTAAAATCATTTGTGCTCTTCATGTTACAGTGGACTGTGGACATACATACAGACTCCCACCACAGCTGAGTGCTATAACACATGTGTGAGAGAGAGAGAGACAGGCTTCAGCAGCACACTGCACGGAGGCCCATGATGGATAGCTGCTCAAGGGTCTGGATATACACGTATACACAGACAAAAAGCATCTTTCCTCGCTCCGTCTCCTCCTCTGTGTGCCATATGTTCGCCTAGCAACCACAGTACAGTTGTCAACAGTGAAGGAAACCAATGTACAAAATAAAAAGACAGAAGGGCAAGAGTGAGATGTTGCATAGTCAAGACCCAAGAGGACAGTAAGCCTCCTAAACTGGGTCAACACGAAACGGCAGCAATCAGTCGCCCGCATTGGTTCACGTCAGAAACCACTGCTGCTGCGCGATTCTAATAAAACAACAACAACAACAACATTGTGTGTTGTGAAAAGGGATGTCCCGATCCGATCACGTGATAGGAAATCGGTTACAGACTCGATCGGAATCGGACATTATCTCCCGATCAGGACTCGGATATATACGCATATCCATTCTCATTACTTTTGATCAGATTTCGAGCTATTGCAAACCACTTTCTGTCCTCTCCCCCTGGCCCAGCGCCTCTGTAACTCACTCCACCTGGCTGCATCAAACCGCTTGCACCATCCCCTTCGTCCCCCTCGTCTGAGGAATCACCAAATCCACAATATACATTTATGTAACATAATAAATTATAACGGGAAACGTTAAGCAAAAACAGATGTGTTCAATGTGAAAAACTGCAGCTAAATTAATTTTGGCGAAAATAGACGAGCAATGTAATTATTATCCAAGAAATTTAGATTTGAAGCCAGATGGAATCTAATTTACTGCCTCAATTTTGGCAACATTAATTTAAACGTGACACTGCAGGTGAAATTTGGAACTTTTGCAGTAGATTACTGACATCAATCTGAGAAAAAAACAATTGAAAATTTTATTTATTTATTTATTTTCTATTTTATTTATTTATTCTGTCGGGACAGATGGTTAACGTGAACTTTCAAGAAGACATCAAATTACTTTTCATTACTTTACAACAATACAAACGTAAAAACAAACAATGTAATAATAATGACAATGAGAAATGGAGCATTGGCATCAAAGCCATTGTGAGTATACATAAAAACATGCATAAAAGCAGAATAATTCACTTAGAAGTGGAAAAACATGTGTCAAAGCAAAATAAACTGGCCGTAAGTCCATAAGAAATGAAATGCAAACCTGCAATAAGAAAATGTGCTTCTGGTGAAATCTTGTAGGTAAACTTGAAGCTGTCGGTCGGTCTTAATGAAAATGCTTCATCTTACACTAGAGGCTCTCCCACAGTGGTTCAGTGAAGCCGTCTGAGACCCCAAGATCACAACTAACTCCACACATGTTAATCCAACGTGGATATACTTTAGGTATATACCAGAGATCTGTGTGAAGTTTGGATACATGAAGGGATCCAGAAAACAGCGTCACTTTGCCGAGGATCTCTCTGTGTATAAAGGTGGAAGAATAATAAAAGGAGAGTACAAATACGACATGATGCACAAAAAGATATGAAATGTAAAAAATAAATGTAAAATTGAACTAAACATCAGATATGGATCAATGGCCCCAGTTGAGAAGACATCAGATGACTTTTGTATGAACGTAACATAACATGATGTGATGATGATAATACAAAAATAACAATGTAACAATAATATCCATCCATCCATTTTCTTCCACGTGTCCATTGCCGGGTCGTGGGGCAGCTGTTGGAGCTGCCCAAGTCACATTGCACCAGCCCCTATGGCTCCTCCTGCAGGTGGTGGGTCCACAGAAGGACAGCCTCATGGTTCTAACCGGGCCTGTTGGTCTCTCATAAGGGGCTTCTGAACCGCTCTTTGTCTGACCCGTCACCGAGGACCTGTTTGCCATGGGAGACCCTACCAGGGGCACGAAGGCCCGACAACAGAGCTTCCAGGATCATTCGGGCGCTCAAACCCCTCCACCACGTTAAGGTGGCGGTTCCAGGAGGGGTGTAACAATAATAACAACTACAAATACAGTACACATAAAAACATACATAGAAACAGAATAATCCACATATGACAAAGCATAATAATATGGCCGTAAGTGCCATAAGAAATGAATGATGCAAATGTGTAAAAAGAGAATTTGATTCTGGTGAAATCCTGTAGATAAACTTGAAGCTGTCGGTAGGTCTTGATGAAAATGCTTCATCTTACACTAGAGGCTCTCCCACAGTGGTTCAGTGAAGCCGTCTGAGACCCCAAGATCACAACTAACTCCACACATGTTAATCTAACGTGGATATACTTTAGGTATATACCAGAGATCTGTGTGAAGTTTGGATACATGAAGGGATCCAGAAAACAGCGTCACTTTGCCGAGGATCTCTCTGTGTATAAAGGTGAAAGAATAATACAAAGGAGAGTACAAATACAACGACATGATGCACAAAAAGATATGAAATGTAAAAAATGAATGTAAAATTGAACTAAACATCAGATATGGATCAATGGCCCCAGTTGAGAAGACATCAGATGACTTTTGTATGAACGTAACATAACATGAGATGATGATAATACAAAAATAACAATGTAACAATAATATCCATCCATGCATCCATTTTCTTCCACTTGTCCGTTGGGCCTGTTGGTCTCTCATAAGGGGCTTCTGAACCGCTCTTTGTCTGACCCGTCACCTAGGACCTGTTTGCCATGGGAGACCCTACCAGAGGCACGAAGCCCCCGACAACAGAGCTCCCAGGATCATTCGGGCGCTCAAACCCCTCCATCACGTTAAGGTGGCGGTTCCAGAAGGGGTGTAACAATAATAACAACTACAAAGTACACATAAAAACATACATAGAAACAGAATAATCCACATAAAATGAAAATTATTGTTATGTTTTGCAAATGACAAAGCATAATAATATGGCCGTAAGTGCCATAAGAAATGAATGATGCAAATGTGTAAAAAGATAATTTGATTCTGGTGAAATCCTGTAGATAAACTTGAAGCTGTCGGTCGGTCTTGATGAAAATGCTTCATCTTACACTAGAGGCTCTCCCACAGTGGTTCAGTGAAGCCGTCTGAGACCCCAAGATCACAACTAACTCCACACATGTTAATCCAACGTGGATATACTTTAGGTATATACCAGAGATCTGTGTGAAGTTTGGATACATGAAGGGATCCAGAAAACAGCGTCACTTTGCCGGGGATCTTACAGCCTCTGCATAAGACTATAAAGGTTCAATACAAATACAAATGGTGAGTATGTAGTTACATGAGTCAAATAAAGATATAACATATAAAAAAGAAACAAAGGCAGAATAAAACAGACAGTAAAGCACGGTGGCCACATCTGAGTGAAGAGGCTCTCCCACAGTGGTTCAGTGAAACCTTCTGACCCAAAGATGATCTGATCCTGACTCCTTTCTCTCTCAGCTCTGAGACAGATTTCTACTCACATTAGGACTTGCTTTGACAAGGACCAGTGATGAAGATGGTGGATGGATTCGGTCCTCAGTTCACTAAGACTATCGACCCTCCACTCAGACCTCTGTGAACTGGGCTGAAGTGAGAGACCTCGGGGAGAGACGCTGGGACTCCCAGGGCTTTGCAAACAAGCTTCGCCCCAAACAGTCTCTACACTGAGGAGCATGACGCAGGCCTCCTCTAAGATCTCCAGCTGCCTCCTCCCACATGCTCAGAGCACGGGCTGGAGGTGCCGCAGCGCAGAGCTGTGATGACTGCCCTGGCTCCTCGTTGTAGTGAAGGCTGTACGACAATCCTCCAGGTTCTCAAAGGTCTCAGAGCGCTGAGTGGACCTGCATCCCTCCAACATGGCCTGAGAAAGACTCACAATCAAGAGGCTTTGAAGAGACATTGATGGGAAGTCATGGCAGATACTTGTGTTGGCTCAGGCTCCGTTCCACAGCGACACTAGACTCCACTCCCCTCACTCCTGCAGACTATGGTGAGGGCCACAGAGCAGACCCTCCATGGTCCTGAATGCCCACCTGTGCAGTTCCCATCAACCAAAAGAAGACCTGGGTAATGAAGGCCACACGAGCAACACCTTCCCCAAGGTTCCCTCAGAGTTACCCCGCCTGCACTGCCGGCCCCGTAGGAGGTGGGCAGAGAGGGGCCCTGGAGGGTCTGCTCTGTGGCCCTCGCCATAGTCTGCAGGAGCGAGGGGCATGGAGTCTGATCTTGCTGTGCCACGGAGCCTGGAGCGCACACAAGTAGCTGCCATGACTTTTCATGGATGTCTCTTCAAAGCCTCTTGATTGTGAGTCTTTCTCAGGCCGTGGTGGAGGGATGCAGGTCCACTCAGCGCTCTGAGACCTTTGAGAATCTGGAGGATTGTTGTACAGTCTTCACTACAACGGGGAGCCAGGGTGGCCGTCACAGCTCTGCGCTGCGGCACCCCCAGCCCGTGCTGTGAGCATGTGGGAGGAGGCAGATGGAGATCTTAGAGGAGGCCTGTATCGTGCTCCTCAGTGTAGAGACTGTTTGGGGCGAGGCTTGTTTGCAGAGCCCTGGGAGTCCCAGCGTCTCTCCCCGAGGTCTCTCACTTCAGCCCAGTTCACAGAGGTCTGAGTGAAGGGTAGATAGTCTTAGTGAACTGAAGACCAGAATCCATCCACCATCTTCATCACTGGTCCTTATCAAAGCAAGTCCTAATGTGAGTAGAAATCTATCCCAGAGCTGAGAGAGGAGTCAGTCTCAAACTTTCTCAGGATCCAGAAAACGGCGTCACTTTGCCTGAGGAACTTTCCAGCCTTCAACATAAGACATGGCTTGAAGTAAAAGAGTAGAAACACGCTGTAGTTCATCGCAGACGGTATCTGAGAAAGATTGTCAAGGAAAACATGAATAAAAATGTATTAAGCAAGCAATGTACAAGAGAAAATATAATCTGTGGCTGGTCAGAGCAAACCACTGACCCAAATGAGCTGTCGATCTCACAGACTTCCAAAGATGAACCAGAGAATATATGATGTCATTCTAAATATCATAGCAACAGAACTGATGATGTCACTGCAACCGGCCAATCAGAGATCAGTATCTGTTTTTTTAATTGCCATAGAGATTGTCTGTCTAAATAGCATTTGGGATGGAATGTTCTGAAGTGAACGTCACCATAGAAACCCGCCATGTTAGGGAGAACTAGCAAATCAATATAACATGAGCTAAAAACAGCATAAAAAGTATAAAGGTGATTACGGGTGTGTCCAAATGCTTCTGTAATAATGTAATAATAATGATAATATTAACAAGATTAGAAATGGTGCATCAAACATCAAAACTATTGCATCAAAACTATTGCAAGTGCACGCATATGGCATGGAAAATATGGCCGGGACTTATTTCTATTAACTGAATAATTCCATAAGATTTAGTGCGATTAAAAGTATAAAGGAAAGTTAATCATACTTTACTTTTCTGGCAGTCTGCGAGTCTTGCCCGGCTACCTCCTTGTTTGTACCTTTTTTGTTTCCTGTAGCGCCTCTTGTGACGCCTCCACTGTGCTGCAGGTGTGGGGGCTCTTGCTGCCTCTTCAGTGTTTCAGAAGAAGAAATGTGTGGGTCTCAAATGCCTTTAGCTCATAACCTACCTGTTTGTTTACTTAAAATAATCTGGCTCCTTCATGGCTAGTATGGACTCCTCAGTAAAAAATAAATAAAAAAAATCCTCTGAACCCCACAAAAACACAGCAAAGATGTACAGAAGTATCCAGCTAAACAATGTGGAACACAGAAACTACAAATGCAGTTTGCAGAAAAACGCAAAAAAAAACGCTGCTGTACCAAGGGAGAGGGACGTTGCGATTTGTTTACACGTTGCCATAAAGTAAAGTAGTGATGGTAGGGTCAGAGAGTCAGAGCACAGACTTTAGCTCAGCATTCAACACTATAATCCCACTGAACACGGGGGCTCCCCAAGGCTGTGTGCTGAGCCCCGTCCTGTTCACTCTTGCTGACCCATGACTGCGCTCCAAAGTACGACTCAAACCTCTTCATCAAGTTTGCAGACGACACAACAGTGGTGGGCCTCATCAGCAACAGAGACGAGTCAAACTACAGGAGTGAGGTGAGCAGTCTGGCCATGTGGTGCACACAGAACAATCTCTCTCTAAATGTGGAGAAGACAAAAAAGATTGTTGTGGACTTTCGAAGAGCGCGCAGCATGCTCCTCTAACAAACAGTGCTGCTGTGGAGAGGGTGACCAGCACTAAGTTCCTGGGTGTGCACATCACAGAGAACCTTTCCTGGACCATGCACACTACATCACTGGTCAAGAAAAGTAATCAGCGTCTCTACTTTCTCCGCAAGTTAAGAAGAGCCAGAGTCCCAGCCTCCGTTATGTGCAACTTCTACAGAGGGACTATAGAGAGCATCCTGACCAGAACCATCACTGTGTGGCACGGCACCAGCACTGCCTCCTGCCGAAGGAGCCTCCAGCGCATCGTGAGAGCAGCGGAGAGATCTGTGGAGCCCCTCTCCCCACTATTAAGGACATGTACTCCACCCGTCTCACCCGCAAAGCCATCAGAATCACCAGGGACCCTACGCACCCATCACACAGTCTCTTCAAAGTAATACCTTCAGGGAGGAGACTGCGGAATCTACAGGCCAGGTCCAGTCGACTGAAGAACAGTTTCATACACAAGGCCATCTGGAAGCTGAACTCTCTGCCCTCCCTCCCACCCCTCTTCCCCCACCCCCTGCTCCACAATCAAGGATGAGAGAAATATCATTTCAAATCATTCACATGGTTTGACAAATAAAAAATCTTGAATCTTGAATCTTGAGTCAGAAGCATAGCGCCAGAGGCTGTTTCCCAAAGCTTATAGGTACCTTGCCTTGCCTTGGTGTTGAAGGCAGTGCCTCCAAACTCACTTCCTTCCAGTCCAAGGCAAGTGTCCTGCCAAAAGGAGCTGCTAATGGAACACACTTCAGAAGTAAAGGAAGTGACATAGCAAACTAAAAAAGGAAGATATGTTTCATCCAGAGGAAAGGGGAGGGTCTGTTGAGGAGGGAGGATTCTGAAGTGCTGGGGGTGAAAGTAATTCGATTTTTACCAACTAAAATTAAATAATTAAAAAACAGTCAGATATGATGAAACCTATCGGAAAATACAAAATAAAAACTCGCAAGTGAGACTAAAAACTTTAGAAATAAACATTTGAAAGAGCCTTATATCAATTTAATTTAATTCAATTTAATTAAAATGAAACAAATCATGTCCTTTGTTGCTCCATGAAGCAGTGACATTTGCTTTAATGTTTGCAAATTATATACAGTTCACATTTGTTTTTGTTAACAAAACACAAAAACCTAAAATTAATTATTTGACCAAATCTTGACAAAAACATTGCCTTTTTTGTAAAAAAAGACTACTGGTACAAGTAACATGAATACGGGCTGCAGAGCCATTAAACAAGTCAAAGTATGTTTGTTTTTGGGTTTTTTTTTCTTAAAAAGTGGAATTTAAGTGCTTTAACAAGTCACAAAAGCCAGCACCACCTTTTTTTCTTTCTTGTTTTCTTGAGAGCCGTGGTGCCTTACGCCTGTTTCACACCGCACGCCGACCGCAGAGCCGAGCGTCCATCCATTTTCTTCCACTTTTCCGTTGCCGCATTGTGCGGGCAGCCGTTGGAGCTGCCCAAGTCACATTGCACCAGCCCCTATGGCTCCTCCTGCAGGTGGTGGGTCCACAGAAGGACGGCCTCATGGTTCTAACCGGGCCTGTTGGTCTCTCATTAGGGGCTTCTGAACCGCTCTTTGTCTGACCTGTCACCTAGGACCTGTTTGCCATGGGAGACCCTACCAGAGGCACGAAGCCCCCGACAACAGAGCTCCCAGGATCATTCGGGCGCTCAAACCCCTCCACCACGTTAAGGTAGCGGTTCCAGGAGGGGTGTAACAATAATAACTACAAATACAGTACACATAAAAACATACATAGAAACAGAATAACCTACATGAAAGGAAAAAAGCAAATGACAAAGCATAATAATATGGCCGTAAGTGCCATAAGAAATGAATGATGCAAATGTGTAAAAAGATAATTTGATTCTGGTGAAATCCTGTAGATAAACTTGAAGCTGTCGGTCGATCTTGATGAAAATGCTTCATCTTACACTAGAGGCTCTCCCACAGTGGTTCAGTGAAGCCGTCTGAGACCCCAAGATCACAACTAACTCCACACATGTTAATCTAACGTGGATATACTTTAGGTATATACCAGAGATCTGTGTGAAGTTTGGATACATGAAGGGATCCAGAAAACAGCGTCACTTTGCCGAGGATCTCTCTGTGTATAAAGGTGAAAGAATAATACAAAGGAGAGTACAAATACAACGACATGATGCACAAAAAGATATGAAATGTGAAAAATAAATGTAAAATTGAACTAAACATCAGATATGGATCAATAGCCCCAGTTGAGAAGACATCAGATGACTTTTGTATGAACGTAACATAACATGAGGATGATGATGACGATAATACAAAAATAACAATGTAACAATAATATCCATCCATCCATTTCTTCCATGTGTCCGTTGCCAGGTCGTGCGGGCAGCCATTGGAGCTGCCCAAATCACATTGCACCAGCCCCTATGGCTCCTCCTGCAGGTGGTGGGTCCACAGAAGGATGGTCTCATGGTTCTAACCGGGCCTGTTGGTCTCTCATGAGGGGCTTCTGAACCGCTCTTTGTCTGACCCGTCACCTAGGACCTGTTTGCCATGGGAGACCCTACCAGGGCACGAAACCCCGACAACAGAGCTCCCAGGATCATTCGGGCGCTCAAACCCCTCCACCACGATAAGGTGGCGGTTCCAGGAAGGGTGTAACAATAATAACAACTACAAATACAGTACACATAAAAACATACATAGAAACAGAATAATCCATATATGACAAAGCATAATAATATGGCCGTAAGTGCCATAAGAAATGAATGATGCAAATGTGTAAAAAGATAATTTGATTCTGGTGAAATCCTGTAGATAAACTTGAAGCTGTCGGTCGGTCTTGATGAAAATGCTTCATCTTACACTAGAGGCTCTCCCACAGTGGTTCAGTGAAGCCGTCTGAGACCCCAAGATCACAACTAACTCCACACATGTTAATCTAACGTGGATATACTTTAGGTATATACCAGAGATCTGTGTGAAGTTTGGATACATGAAGGGATCCAGAAAACAGCGTCACTTTGCCGAGGATCTCTCTGTGTATAAAGGTGGAAGAATAATACAAAGGAGAGTACAAATACAACGACATGATGCACAAAAAGATATGTAAATGTAAAATTGAACTAAACATCAGATATGGATCAATGGCCCCAGTTGAGAAGACATCAGATGACTTTTGTATGAACGTAACATAACATGATGATGATGATAATACAAAAATAACAATGTAACAATAATATCCATCCATGCATCCATTTTCTTCCACTTGTCCGTTGGGCCTGTTGGTCTCTCATAAGGGGCTTCTGAACCGCTCTTTGTCTGACCCGTCACCTAGGACCTGTTTGCCATGGGAGACCCTACCAGAGGCACGAAGCCCCCGACAACAGAGCTCCCAGGATCATTCGGGCGCTCAAACCCCTCCACCACGTTAAGGTGGCGGTTCCAGAAGGGTGTAACAATAATAACAACTACAAAGTACACATAAAAACATACATAGAAACAGAATAATCCACATAAAATGAAAATTATTGTTATGTTTTGCAAATGACAAAGCATAATAATATGGCCGTAAGTGCCATGAGAAATGAATGATGCAAATGTGTAAAAAGATAATTTGATTCTGGTGAAATCCTGTAGATAAACTTGAAGCTGTCGGTCGGTCTTGATGAAAATGCTTCATCTTACACTAGAGGCTCTCCCACAGTGGTTCAGTGAAGCCGTCTGAGACCCCAAGATCACAACTAACTCCACACATGTTAATCTAACGTGGATATACTTTAGGTATATACCAGAGATCTGTGTGAAGTTTGGATACATGAAGGGATCCAGAAAACAGCGTCACTTGCCGGGGATCTTACAGCCTCTGCATAAGACTATAAAGGTTAAATACAAATACAAATGGTGAGTATGTAGTTACATGAGTCAAATAAAGATATAACATATAAAAAAGAAACAAAGGCAGAATAGAACAGACAGTAAAGCACGGTGGCCACATCTGAGTGAAGAGGCTCTCCCACAGTGGTTCAGTGAAACCTTCTGACCCAAAGATGATCTGATCCTGACTCCTTTCTCTCTCAGCTCTGAGACAGATTTCTACTCACATTAGGACTTGCTTTGATAAGGACCAGTGATGAAGATGGTGGATGGATTCTGGTCCTCAGTTCACTAAGACTATCGACCCTCCACTCAGACCTCTGTGAACTGGGCTGAAGTGAGAGACCTCGGGGAGAGACGCTGGGACTCCCAGGGCTTTGCAACAAGCCTCACCCCAAACAGTCTCTACACTGAGGAGCATGACGCAGGCCTCCTCTAAGATCTCCAGCTGCCTCCTCCCACATGCTCAGAGCACGGGCTGGAGGTGCCGCAGCGCAGAGCTGTGATGACTGCCCTGGCTCCCCGTTGTAGTGAAGGCTGTACGACAATCCTCCAGGTTCTCAAAGGTCTCAGAGCGCTGAGTGGACCTGCATCCCTCCACCATGGCCTGAGAAAGACTCACAATCAAGAGGCTTTAAAGAGACATTGATGGGAAGTCATGGCAGATACTTGTGTTGGCTCAAGGCTCCGTTCCACAGCGACACTAGACTCCACTCCCCTCACTCCTGCAGACTATGGTGAGGGCCACAGAGCACACCCTCCATGGTCCTGAATGCCCACCTGTGCAGTTCCCATCAACCAAAAGAAGACCTGGGTAATGAAGGCGCAGCCGGTGGCCACACGAGCAACACCTTCCCCAAGGTTCCCTCAGAGTTACCCCGCCTGCACTGCCGGCCCCGTAGGAGGTGGGCAGAGAGGGGCCCTGGAGGGTCTGCTCTGTGGCCCTCGCCATAGTCTGCAGGAGCGAGGGGCATGGAGTCTGATCTTGCTGTGCCACGGAGCCTGGAGCGCACACAAGTAGCTGCCATGACTTTTCATGGATGTCTCTTCAAAGCCTCTTGATTGTGAGTCTTTCTCAGGCCGTGTTGGAGGGATGCAGGTCCACTCAGCGCTCTGAGACCTTTGAGAACCTGGAGGATTGTTATACAGTCTTCACTACAACGGGGAACCAGGGCAGTCATCACAGCTCTGCGCTGCAGCACCCCCAGCCCGTGCTGTGAGCATGTGAGAGGAGGCAGATGGAGATCTTAGAGGAGGCCTGCGTCGTGCTCCTCAGTGTAGAGACTATTTGGGGCGAGGCTTGTTTGCAGAGCCCTGGGAGTCCCAGCGTCTCTCCCCGAGGTCTCTCACTTCAGCCCAGTTCACAGAGGTCTGAGTGAAGGGTCGATAGTCTTAGTGAACTGAAGACCAGAATCCATCCACCATCTTCATCACTGGTCCTTATCAAAGCAAGTCCTAATGTGAGTAGAAATCTATCCCAGAGCTGAGAGAGGAGTCAGTCTCAAACTTTCTCAGGATCCAGAAAACGGCGTCACTTTGCCTGAGGAACTTTCCAGCCTTCAACATAAGACATGGCTTGAAGTAAAAGAGTAGAAACACGCTGTAGTTCATCGCAGACGGTATCTGAGAAAGATTGTCAAGGAAAACATGAATAAAAATGTATTAAGCAAGCAATGTACAAGAGAAAATATAATCTGTGGCTGGTCAGAGCAAACCACTGACCCAAATGAGCTGTCGATCTCACAGACTTCCAAAGATGAACCAGAGAATATATGATGTCATTCTAAATATCATAGCAACAGAACTGATGATGTCACTGTAACCGGCCAATCAGAGATCAGTATCTGTTTTTTTAATTGCCATAGAGATTAGTCTGTCTAAATAGCATTTGGGATGGAATGTTCTGAAGTGAACGTCACCATAGAAACCCGCCATGTTAGGGAGAACTAGCAAATCAATATAACATGAGCTAAAAACAGCATAAAAAGTATAAAAGTGATTATGGGTGTGTCCAAATGCTTCTGTAATAATGTAATAATAATGATAATATTAACAAGATTAGAAATGGTGCATCAAACATCAAAACTATTGCATCAAAACTATTGCAAGTGCACGCATATGGCATGGAAAATATGGCCGGGACTTATTTCTATTAACTGAATAATTCCATAAGATTTAGTGCGATTAAAAGTATAAAGGAAAGTTAATCATACTTTACTTTTCTGGCAGTCTGCGAGTCTTGCCCGGCTACCTCCTTGTTTGTACCTTTTTTGTTTCCTGTAGCGCCTCTTGTGACGCCTCCACTGTGCTGCAGGTGTGGGGGCTCTTGCTGCCTCTTCAGTGTTTCAGAAGAAGAAATGTGTGGGTCTCAAATGCCTTTAGCTCATAACCTACCTGTTTGTTTACTTAACAAGGCGTAAATGAACGCACGTGTAGATTGTGATTACTTGAGTGCATGAAGCAGTGGGCGCGGCATCCCTGCTCGTGTACCGCGCTGTTCTCCCTGGCTTTGACGTGTTTATTCTCATCCGCTCGCATTTGCTACGCTTCATACGCGGAGATGTCAAAGCACATCTACATAGGGTTAACATGGAAGTTGGAGGTGTGGTGGTGTTTGGTGTGTACGCACCTTAAGTGCCCAGCCCTCATGGGCTTACAAGACACATTTCAAAACAGAATTCAGATGACTGCCATAATAAATTTACAGAAAAAGGAGGATACAAATTAATTCGTCTTCGGTTCCAAGCTTTGGAGATACTGTATAGTGGCCTAAAGCAAAAACGTGTTTTTCAAAAAGCTGCCTTAAAATGTTATCATATGGAAACCAGAACACATCTGGGTTCTCATGTTGCACCTGTTGGAACAATATTTCACACAAATCAGAGTAAAGCGGACCATACAAAACAAAATGAAACTCATCTTCCACCACTTTTAAATCACACAAAGTACAAAACCTCTTCTCCTCAGGAAGACCTTTGAACCTGCCCACCTCTACTGCCAGAGGCAAAGTGCCAGTTCTCAGTTGGGCACAGAGGGACATTTGTTTTCTACTAAGATTTAAGAGAATATATGATTCCGTTTCATATTTGTCCTTAAACTGAATATAATGTCTAAATTTCACTTTCATGTTTCCATTGCATTTTAAAATCAATTAACAGCTTTTCATTTAATGATTTTAGATTACAAATCAATGTATGTGTATAATGTAATTTAGATCACAGTTTGAAAATATTGCTGCCATTTCTTTGGCCCAAGGATATTGATTTGAACATTTTTGGTCAATCTGTGCTCTGGCAGCTGAGTGAGGCGGTTCCACAGGCGCATCATTTCAACTCTCTGCTTTATAATGCATGGATCCCATCCCATAGCCCCCTCAAGAGCTAGTTTAGTGGTAACTTATGCAAACCAAGGAAAATTCTAATTGCTCTATTCTGAAGAGCATTAATATATGGACTTTCCTTATAAGCCCCACACACCCACCACATAAACAGAACTGAATCAACCATAGAATTAAATAATTGTGTAAATACCGAAAGGTACAATTTTCATCTTACTCACTATAGAGCCTAGAGCGCTCCCTGCAGACTCAGAGAGGAACTTAATTCCCTCAGCAAAACTCAAGGTTTAAAGATCAAACCTAGGTATTTATTTATTTATATGAATGCCATTTTTCACACCATGCACATAGGATATTTATCATAGTAGTAGTAAGTGAGTATTGTCAGCAGTCACTGGACTTAATGTATTCTTTCATATAGCTGTTGTTGTTATAGTTCTACATAATTTCACGTTTTCTCTTTCAACAACTCAAACCTTCCACCATTTTTTTTTCCTGAAATAACTTTTTCCTTCTTTCCTTTCACATCCCCCACTCTTACTGTTCAACTGTTAAAGCCAACAAATAATGGCTCCCCCTGCAGGTCATGTGTGTCCTGCTGACGATTGAACGTATTGGGGGAAATCGAACTCAGTTTACTCCATTTCCAGTGCATGTCACTAGCCACTGTCCCAACTACAGACACTGTGAGCTCGATGAGAGTTTCAACCGATCTGCACAGACACCTTCACTGGTTAAAAGGATGAAATGCAAACGACTATCTGATTGAGTAACTGTAAAGAGACAGCAGCATTTATTCTTAGTAAAACTAACTGTAATTGGATCTGTAACCATAGTTCATCGTTCTCAATGTACACATATGTTCGCCTTCTGCTAAATTTCCACATTAATGCTTACTAAACACCCTCCCGATCCCTCACAGTACTCCAAACTCTTAATTGTTTTGACATTTCTCTCTGTGTTCACTGTAATAAACCCACATTGCCTCAACATTAAACACCTCAGCAGGTCAAACCACTGGAAATCAAATCCTTCTGTCCTGAGTGCTGGTCATTGAATTATATAGATGGAAGAGGCATGCTGTCCCAGCTCCTATCTCTTTACATAGTGGTGCTCAGTGGCGCATGAAACCAGTTTCGTCCGCCATAACGGCCCATAGTACCCGTATGACGCGTCACCTGTATCTATGCTCCCTACGGCCCAAGTGGGTAAAAGCAGCGGGAGCGCGCACAGCTGCCGACGAAGCCTCAGAGCGGAGCGGACGCCATTACGCTGTAAGTTAAATCTCTTGATATAATCGTACTTTAAATACAAAATGAATTTTTAAGGCCATTTGAGGCGATTAAGTTACTATGTTAAGATGATCTGTGGGGTCAGTTTGTCAGTGCAGGGCTTAATAAGCTAGATAGCCCCGCTCTTTTACAACAACCGTAACTTACAGCGGCCCTTCGAAAGTACGTCGCCGCGCTAATGTACTCTCGCTCGGCCACTTTTCTGAGAAGTTTCGTAAGTGCTGGCCGTCTTCATATTGCAATAGAAATGATAAAAATCGACTTTTTACTTCACTGTATTTGCTAGTATAACCTCACCACTAGAATTGTTTGGCTGAAATACAAAGGAGCACTACAAAAGTGTTCTATATTGCATTATCATTAGTATAATTTGAAGTAAATGCTGTACCAGTACAGCATTTATCTGTACTGGATCCAGGGCAGATGCAGAAATCATGTTTTGTTGTTTCAATATAGGTTTTATTGGTACTGTACCTACGTTATCTGAAAAGAAAGGTATAAACATCACCACTGAAGTAACTTAAATGATTTACCTTTTTTTTATTATCGAACCAAAAAGCTATTTTCAAAGCCGTGCAGCCTAATCAGAAAAACGATCACGTCTTCATTAGTTTAAATTGTTGTTGTTCTTGTTAGCTAATAGGCCTACTTTTAACATTTAAACACGCTTGCCATGTGTAGGTTCGCAATACATTTTAGTACTGAGTAAAGAAAAAACTTACTTTAGGTGCCTGTTAGCGTTATCCTAGTCCAGTCCTGTTCATTACCGTATTGTTGTCTGTTTGGCTCTCAGACCGCTTAACGGGGAAGACCTCTGCTCGTTCATGAGTCTTCACGCACACGCTCGCGCACGTCCACAGCACTGGTGACGTCACGTCATTGGAATACTTTTTAAAAATTGTTTTTGATGCTTTACAATTTTTTTACGAAGAAAAAAGTCCATGTCCTAAAAATAGTAATTTTAAAGAAATATATTTGCCTTAGTCTGAAACTCCAGATGCCCCGTGGACCATTTTACAGGCTGCTCCTTTTACATTGTTGTCTATGGCGAAAAAGGCTGTTGAGCCGTAGGGTGCAATATCACGGCCTGGCACTATCACAACTCATTTCAGAGCAAAGGGGGCGGACCCCCCCACTGGTGCTGGTCCTTTAGCTGCCTCTGTACCACCTGACCTGACTGTGTCATGTATATTACATAAATGATATTATTACTATGCAGATTACTTGAAAAAGTAATCCGTCCAACTACCACTGATTACTCGTAACTTAGTTACTTTACTGATTACTTGGTTTTGAAAGTAATCCAAACCAGTTAGATTACTCATTACTTTATTGTAGCGAGTTTAGTTTAGTGTTTACTATCGTGAGATTACTCCTCAGGGAGGAGCGGCGTTACTCCTCTGGGAGAGCGGCGTCACTCCTCTGGGAGGAGCGAGTTACTCCTCAGAGGAGCGGGTTACTCCTCTGGGAGGAGCGGAGTTACTCCACAGGGAGGAGCGGCGTTACTCCTCTGGGAGGAGCGGAGTTACTCCTCAGGGAGGAGCGGCGTTACTCCTCTGGGAGGAGCGGCGTTACTCCTCTGGGAGGAGCGGGGTTACTCCTCTGGGAGGAGCGGCGTTACTCCTCTGGGAGGAGCGGAGTTACTCCTCAGGGAGGAGCGGCGTTACTCCTCTGGGAGGAGCGGCGTTACTCCTCTGGGAGGAGCGGAGTTACTCCACAGGGAGGAGCGGCGTTACTCCTCTGGGAGGAGCGGCGTCACTCCTCTGGGAGGAGCGGCGTCACTCCTCTGGGAGGAGCGGAGTTACTCCACAGGGAGGAGCGGCGTCACTCCTCAGGGAGGAGCGGAGTTACTCCTCAGGGAGGAGCGGCGTCACTCCTCTGGGAGGAGCGGAGTTACTCCTCAGGGAGGAGCGGCGTCACTCCTCTGGGAGGAGCGGAGTTACTCACAGGAGGAGCGGCGTCACTCCTCTGGGAGGAGCGGAGTTACTCCACAGGGAGGAGCGGCGTCACTCCTCAGGGAGGAGCGGCGTCACTCCTCTGGGAGGAGCGGAGTTACTCCTCAGGGAGGAGCGGCGTCACTCCTCTGGGAGGAGCGGAGTTACTCCTCTGGGAGGAGCGGCGTCACTCCTCTGGGAGGAGCGGAGTTACTCCACAGGGAGGAGCGGCGTCACTCCTCAGGGAGGAGCGGCGTCACTCCTCTGGGAGGAGCGGATTACTCCTCTGGGAGGAGCGGAGTTACTCCTCTGGGAGGAGCGGCGTCACTCCTCTGGGAGGAGCGGAGTTACTCCTCTGGGAGGAGCGGGTACTCTCAGGGGGCGCGTCACTCCTCTGGGAGGAGCGGCGTACTCCTCAGGGAGGAGCGGCGTCACTCCTCTGGGGAGGGAGCGGCGTCACTCCTCAGGAGGAGCGGCGTCACTCCTCGGAGGAGCGGCGTCACTCCTCGGGAGGAGCGGCGTCACTCCTCAGGGAGGAGCGGCGTACTCCTCAGGGAGGAGCGGCGTCACTCCTCAGGAGGAGCGGCGTCACTCCTCAGGGAGGAGCGGCGTCACTCCTCAGGGAGGAGCGGCGTACTCCTCAGGGAGGAGCGGCGTTACTCCTCAGGGAGGAGCGGCGTCACTCCTCAGGGAGGAGCGGCGTCACTCCTCTGGGAGGAGCGGCGTCACTCCTCTGGGAGGAGCGGCGTTACTCCTCAGGGAGGAGCGGCGTCACTCCTCTGGGAGGAGCGGGTTACTCCCAGGGAGGAGCGGCGTTCACTCCTCTGGGAGGAGCGGAGTTACTCCACAGGGAGGAGCGGCGTCACTCCTCTGGGAGGAGCGGAGTTACTCCTCAGGGAGGAGCGGCGTCACTCCTCTGGGAGGAGCGGCGTCACTCCTCTCAGGGAGGAGCGGCGTCACTCCTCTGGGAGGGAGCGGCGTCACTCCTCTGGGAGGAGCGGAGTTACTCCACAGGGAGGAGCGGCGTCACTCCTCTGGGAGGAGCGGCGTTACTCCTCAGGGAGGAGCGGCGTCACTCCTCTGGGAGGAGCGGCGTTACTCCTCAGGGAGGAGCGGCGTCACTCCTCTGGGAGGAGCGGAGTTACTCCTCAGGGAGGAGCGGGTCACTCCTCTGGGAGGAGCGGCGTCACTCCTCTGGGAGGAGCGGAGTTACTCCTCAGGGAGGAGCGGCGTCACTCCTCTGGGAGGAGCGGCGTCACTCCTCTGGGAGGAGCGGAGTTACTCCAGGAGGAGCGGGTTACTCCACAGGGAGGAGCGGGGTACTCCTCTGGGAGGAGCGGCGTCACTCCTCAGGGAGGAGCGGAGTTACTCCACAGGGAGGAGCGGGGTACTCCTCTGGGAGGAGCGGCGTCACTCCTCTGGGAGGAGCGGTACGGGGGGGGGTCCTCTGGGAGAGCGGCGTCACTCCTCTGGGAGGAGCGGAGTTACTCCACAGGGAGGAGCGGCGTCACTCCTCAGGGAGGAGCGGCGTCACTCCTCTGGAGGAGCGGCGTCACTCCTCTGGGAGGAGCGGAGTTACTCCACAGGGAGGAGCGGCGTCACTCCTCAGGGAGGAGCGGCGTCACTCCTCTGGAGGAGCGGCGTACTCCTCAGGGAGGAGCGGCGTCACTCCTCTGGGAGGAGCGGAGTTACTCCACAGGGAGGAGCGGCGTCACTCCTCTGGGAGGAGCGGCGTCACTCCTCTGGAGGAGCGGAGTTACTCCTCTGGGAGGAGCGGCGTCACTCCTCAGGGAGGAGTGGCGTCACTCCTCTGGGAGGAGTGGGGTTACTCCTCTGGGAGGAGCGGCGTTACTCCTCAGGGAGGAGCGGCGTCACTCCTCTGGGAGGAGCGGAGTTACTCCACAGGGAGGAGCGGCGTCACTCCTCAGGGAGGACGGCGTCACTCCTCTGGGAGGAGCGGAGTTACTCCTCTGGGAGGAGCGGCGTCACTCCTCTGGGAGAGTGGGGTTACTCCTCTGGGAGGAGTGACGCCACTCCTCAGGGGGAGTGGCGTCACTCCTCTGGGAGGAGTGGGGTTACTCCTCTGGGAGGAGCGGCGTTACTCCACAGGGAGGAGCGGGGTTACTCCTCAGGGAGGAGCGGCGTTACTCCACAGGGAGGAGCGGGGTTACTCCTCAGGGAGGAGCGGCGTTACTCCACAGGGAGGAGCGGCGTCACTCCTCTGGGAGGAGCGGCGTCACTCCTCTGGGAGGAGCGGAGTTACTCCACAGGGAGGAGCGGCGTCACTCCTCTGGGAGGAGCGGCGTCACTCCTCAGGGAGGAGCGGCGTTACTCCACAGGGAGGAGCGGCGTCACTCCTCTGGGAGGAGCGGAGTTACTTCAGGAGCGGAGTTACTCCTCAGGGAGACGAGCCAAGGCCGTCACTCCTCAGGGAGGAGCGGAGTTACTCCTCAGGGAGGAGCGGAGTTACTCCTCAGGGAGGAGCGGCGTTACTCCACAGGGAGGAGCGGCGTCACTCCTCTGGGAGGAGCGGAGTTACTCCTCAGGGAGGAGCGGCGTTACTCCACAGGGAGGAGCCGGCGTCACTCCTCTGGGAGGAGCGGAGTTACTCCTCTGGGAGGAGCGGCGTCACTCCTCTGGGAGGAGCGGAGTTACTCCTCAGGGAGGAGCGGCGTCACTCCTCAGGGAGGAGCGACGTTACTCCACAGGGAGGAGCGGCGTCACTCCTCTGGGAGGAGCGGCGTCACTCCTCTGGGAGGAGCGGAGTTACTCCTCTGGGAGGAGCGGAGTTACTCCTCAGGGAGGAGCGGCGTCACTCCTCTGGGAGGAGCGGAGTTACTCCACAGGGAGGAGCGGCGTCACTCCTCAGGGAGGAGCGGCGTCACTCCTCTGGGAGGAGCGGCGTCACTCCTCAGGGAGGAGCGGCGTCACTCCTCTGGGAGGAGCGGAGTTACTCCACAGGGAGGAGCGGCGTCACTCCTCTGGGAGGAGCGGAGTTACTCCTCTGGGAGGAGCGGCGTCACTCCTCAGGGAGGAGCGGCGTCACTCCTCTGGGAGGAGTGGGGTTACTCCTCTGGGAGGAGCGGCGTCACTCCTCTGGGAGGAGCGGAGTTACTCCTCTGGGAGGAGCGGCGTCACTCCTCAGGGAGGAGCGGCGTCACTCCTCTGGGAGGAGTGGGGTTACTCCTCTGGGAGGAGCGGCGTCACTCCTCAGGGAGGAGCGGCGTCACTCCTCTGGGAGGAGCGGAGTTACTCCACAGGGAGGAGCGGCGTCACTCCTCTGGGAGGAGCGGAGTTACTCCTCTGGGAGGAGCGGCGTCACTCCTCAGGGCGACCCCGGAGGAGCGGCGTCACTCCTGGAGGAGCGGGTACTCCCGGGAGGAGCGGCGTCACTCCTCAGGGAGGAGCGGCGTCACTCCTCTGGGAGGAGCGGAGTTACTCCACAGGGAGGAGCGGCGTTACTCCTCAGGGAGGAGCGGCGTCACTCCTCAGGGAGGAGCGGCGTCACTCCTCTGGGAGGAGCGGAGTTACTCCTCTGGGAGGAGCGGGGTTACTCCTCAGGGAGGAGCGGCGTCACTCCTCTGGGAGGAGTGGGTTACTCCTCAGGGAGGAGCGGGTTACTCCTCTGGGAGGAGCGGCGTTACTCCACAGGGAGGAGCGGGGTTACTCCTCAGGGAGGAGCGGCGTTACTCCACAGGAGGAGCGGGTCACTCCTCAGGGAGGAGCGGCGTCACTCCTCTGGGAGGAGCGGAGTTACTCCTCAGGGAGGAGCGGCGTCACTCCTCTGGGAGGAGCGGGTACTCCTCAGGGAGGAGCGGCGTCACTCCTCTGGGAGGAGCGGAGTTACTCCACAGGGAGGAGCGGCGTCACTCCTCTGGAGGAGCGGAGTTACTCCTCTGGGAGGAGCGGCGTCACTCCTCAGGGAGGAGCGGCGTCACTCCTCTGGGAGGAGCGGCGTCACTCCTCAGGGAGGAGCGGCGTCACTCCTCTGGGAGGAGCGGAGTTACTCCACAGGGAGGAGCGGCGTTACTCCACAGGGAGGAGCGGCGTCACTCCTCTGGGAGGAGCGGCGTCACTCCTCAGGGAGGAGCGGCGTCACTCCTCTGGGAGGAGCGGAGTTACTCCTCTGGGAGGAGCGGCGTCACTCCTCAGGGAGGAGCGGCGTCATCCTCTGGGAGGAGGGGGTTACTCCTCGGGAGGAGGGCGTTACTCCACAGGGAGGAGCGGGTTACTCCTCTGGGAGGAGCGGCGTTACTCCTCAGGGAGGAGCGGGGTTACTCCTCAGGGAGGAGCGGCGTTACTCCACAGGGAGGAGCGGGTTACTCCTCAGGGAGGAGCGGGTACTCCTCAGGGAGGAGTGGGGTTACTCCTCGGGAGGAGCGGCGTTACTCCACAGGGAGGAGCGGGGTTACTCCTCAGGGAGGAGCGGGGTTACTCCTCAGGGAGGAGCGGGGTTACTCCTCTGGGAGGAGCGGCGTTACTCCACAGGGAGGAGCGGGGTTACTCCTCAGGGAGGAGCGGGGTTACTCCTCAGGGAGGAGCGGCGTTACTCCACAGGGAGGAGCGGCGTTACTCCACAGGGAGGAGCGGCGTCACTCCTCAGGGAGGAGCGGCGTCACTCCTCTGGGAGGAGCGGAGTTACTCCTCAGGGAGGAGCGGCATTACTCCTCAGGGAGGAGTGGGGTTACTCCTCAGGGAGGAGCGGCGTTACTCCACAGGGAGGAGCGGGGTTACTCCTCAGGAGGAGCGGAGGAGCGGGGTTACTCCTCAGGGAGGAGTGGGGTTACTCCTCTGGGAGGAGCGGCGTTACTCCACAGGGAGGAGCGGGGTTACTCCTCAGGGAGGAGCGGGGTTACTCCTCAGGAGGAGCGGGTTACTCCTCAGGGAGGAGTGGGGTTACTCCACAGGGAGGAGCACTTTGACTCATTTGGAGGGCAGTTCCACCTGGTGCAGTAGGTGGCACTGATCGAAGGGAGCAGACACTTCAACAAAAGAGTTGGTCAATCCACAATTAAACTGGCACATGAAAAATCCTATAATTTTTCTGAAGTGAAACACATCAGATCTGATTCCCTCACTAAACCTTTTTACTCCAGGTATCTGAATTCTCTGAGTATCTAAGAGGGGGGATTTCCTTTATCACACTATCTTACACTTTGTTGTTTAAAAAAATGCAATATTGACCCAAAATATCCAGTAGTTTCCCTTCCTGATCCTCCCTCGTAAACATGGTAAAAAACTCAAGTCAATTTTGTACAGTACAGTACCCCTCATTAAACTCTTCTTGAAATAACTGTGTACCAAAGCGTGACAACGCCTCCCCAGATTCAGCCAATCATAGTGAAGCAGAAGAAACAGAGAAGGTATGTTACCTCTTTGTTCCATAATTTCAGTACATTAATAAATCAGAATTGTGACTTTGAAAAAAAAAGGGGAGGGAAACTGTTTGCCTTACAATGCACCCAAAACTTTAGTCGTAGCAAAACCAGGCTGAAATGGAGAAGTTCTTTTATCTATGGTCTCTCTCTGTCTGGGCGTGCGTTTGTGATTGTTCGGTCCTGAGAGCAGCGTAGCGAGAAGCCACCTCTTCACAACGCACTTAATCACACAGCGCATTAAATATCTAATCACAGCACGGGCCCATGGCAAACACTCATATGTTTACTACCCACGCCCTGCACAGAACTTATGAACAAAAACAAAGAAAGAGCATCTGACACTTGTCTATGAAGAAATTCCATCTTTTTCCACTTTGCGTCTGGGCCGGAGCAGGCACACATCACCGTTCGTGATCTATCTCAATGCCACGCCTCAACAGATTCAATCAGAGGGGCTTTTCTTGCACTTGTTTTATTTTCCTGCTTTCTCTCTCTTTCTCTTTCTCTGTTTACTGTTTCACTCTCCCCTCTCTCCCACATTCTCTCTCCCACAGTCCTCTCTTCATGCCCCTGTTGGAGCCAAATAACTTTAGACTGAGTGGCCCCACTGGTCTCACTGTGAAGCTAAACGCAAGCCTTCGCAAAAAGGAGCGCTGCACGTATGAATGGCGCCGTGAGGAGTTGGTCATTGGTCTGATGGAGTGGCCAGGGTCTTACAAACACATGCAGCTATGGGAATACGTTGATACATTGGAGCTAATATTGTAGTGAATATATCATAGGTTTCCAATTTCACTGTATAGTTATAGAGAGTATCGAACATTTACGGGAGACTCTTAACAATGTGACTTTTAAAACAATTTCTTTCATGTTTTAATTATTACTTTGGCGATCTGGTCTCCGTCTGCATGAGCAACCTCTCTGTATTTAAAAAAACATGAAGTTTGCTCCTATGTAGATTTAAATCATCTAACATTTGAGGCAAACCGTCCTCAACTTTACCAAAACACAGTCCAGTTGATGATTTAGCTTTTCTACGCTCTAAACATTTGAATTCTGAATTTGCTTTTTTGTATTTAGATACTTGACATCCATTTTTTGTGTTTTCAAATCAAAACTTCAAATGTAAGAGTTTTTTTCACCCCTAAATCTATGTTATGTAGTTTGACCTATTTTATGTAACTGATGATGTTTTGACACATTTTCAGAATATTTTTTTCATTTTCTTTATTAGCGTAAGTACACTGTTTAATGTGGATAACTGATCAATTGATTGTTTTGTATAGCCCAATATCAAAGTGAAGTTCAGGCATGTGAAGTGTCCAGGCAAACCGAATAAACGTCGGCGGCGTCTACCCCGTCACTCCGACAACCCTCCATTGCGACGTCCCCCGAGTCCGACACTTTATGATACCCCCATTCCGACTGTAGTTAGGGTTGGGGTTATCGGCTCCTTGTACTGACGAGCCCTTGTCCTTAGACTCTCTGAAGGAGAGATCCACTCGCATGGATGGACAGGCTATACAGTAGGGAGACCCAGGGCTGATGGGAGTCCCTCTGAGGGCCAGGACCGTGGACGAACAACCAGTCCTTATTGGAGCTTCAGTTCCTCTTGTCCAATCCTGTAGAAGGGGTTCCTCTGTCGCTCGGGCTGAAGACACCAATGACCCACCATCTAAACCAATGACCCACCATCTGATAAAACGTCTGATAAAACTGACATCACAATATCAATGCCAAAGAAAGTTAGTTAAACCATTGCATATGGTTTGCTCGGTCCCACTGAAGTTTTACTATTTATAATTATATTGATAGTTTTTTTCCCCTTTTTTTCAATTAATAAGTAATTTCCACGTGTCACACCGCTGGACATTTTGGCAGGAAAACAATGAGGAAAAAGATAAATAATTAAAACATACTCTTGAAATCAACAATTGTCTCAAAAACTAGAGGCCTTTAGGATGACAACTGAGATTAATTTGCTTTAAAATAAAACTTCGAAAAACAACATGGTGTCACACTCTGTCCCATCAGCCCATGGCTCTATCTGCCTGTCCGTCCATGGGAGTGGATCTTTCCTTGCTCCGATTCTCGAGCTGCGAGCTACGTTACAAATGTCTATCTGTGTTTAGTTTGATTAAAAACATGGGTAAAATGACTGACTGAGAGCACGGCCCCAGACTGGCAGTGGCAAAAAGGGAGCCGATCCTGTGCTAAAGCGAAGGTACATTTATCACCGCACTCCTGATCCTGATGGAGTTGTGAGCAATCCTGTATAAACTCAAATGGATTTCCCATAGATTCAAAGAGTGATAAATTTGATCTTGAAACTTATCAATGTATAAGAGTCATTACTCAGACCACTGGCCAACTCCCCGACTCCCCCCAATGTTTGTGTGCTGGCGTTTGAGATGACAGCGGTGAGTTACACAGCCCTTTGTTCTCTGTCCACTTCAGATTTATGCCACGTTCACTGACCACCCTGACATCCCATTACTGTAGTGGTCTGGGCTTTTATTAACCACACATAATATGAGCACAAGCCTGTCAGGCGCTGCTCGCTGTTGGATATAGTCAACTCAAGATCATTTAATTATATTTCTGATCAGCTCAAAGTACGAGAGACTGATGCGTTTATTATAGCTTGGCTCGGTCATAATTACTGTCAAAAGTTTGGACATAATGCTCATGAAGAAGCAGATGCTTTCTTTGTCAATAGTCGGGAGAGCGATTGGTTTCACTGTCGCGGTTGAAATCGGTTGAAAAGTTTACCGATACACAGTCCAGTGGCGCGTTTACAGTAAATACACATTTTACTGAGATTATCACGATGAGTAAAATGTTGTGCTGTGCGGTTTTAAAAGTTGATTCTGTCTGTCTTCCAGAGCAGAGAGTCCCGGGACAGGTGGAGGAGATCTCATTTAGAGCCGCTTCCCCCTCTCATCCCTCTTCATGTGACACTCAGCTGAGAAATGTTCCCCGTTTCAGCCCAGAGGCGCCCGCCCCGCACAGGTGGGGCGCAGAAATATGCCGCCGCGGTTAGCACTAATTAAAAACAGAAACCCAGTTACGCATTGACTTTTCATATCCGGAGACCGTCTGGATGCACTTGATTCAATCCCGAACTCGCAGATCTCACCTGAGGCGGAATATATTGCCAAATGACGCAGTTTAAAAGTCCTTGTTTGGAAACTAAGCCCAAAAGCTGGCTGCAAAAACTGAATATCTGCATTGAGGTAACTTACATTCTGAATATTTATCTTGTTTTGAGTAGTTTTGACAAGTTGTATTTTGTTTTTGTTTTCCTCAGATTTATGATAATTTGCTCGATGTCAAAGACTTATGTATTTATACAGTATACATTAAGGAGTAGAAATTGACAGTAGCATTATGTTATGTAAATTGCTGTAAATATTAAGTGCAGTCAGTTCCAACTCCATCATTCTGAAACATACAGTCCATTAGTCCTAATACAATTTATAATATGCCATATTACTATTACTGTAGTGCAGTGGTTCGCAACTGGTATGATGTCGGGACCCACCATCACCATGAAACTACAAGCTGCGACTCAAAACAGAGTTGAATTTGTTATACATCATGTCAAATATTGCATTTTCCTTACACATTCGGATGGTGGCGCAGATGGTAGAGCGGGTTGTCTCATGATCGGAAGGTTGTGGGTTCGAATCCCAGCTCCCGCAAATGTCCTTGGCAAGACACTTCACCCTACTTACCTCCAGTGTCTACGGACACTGGTGTATGAATGAGAGGGTAAATGGGTTGTAAAGTGCTTTGGGCCTGACAAAGGTAGAAAGGGCTATATAAGTTGAGTCCGTTTAATAAGCCTAAAAAAGAAATCATTATTAAAAAAGATGAACAAATAACAGTCATGTTAAGTAGATATTTTGAAATAAATGTTTGTTTGGAAAGGCTGGGGACTGACTTTCGGGTCCCGACCTACCAATTGAGAAAAACTGCTGTGGTGGACAAGCAGTGGGTTAAGAGTCTGCTCACCATCCTGATTGTAAGAGAGAATAAAAAGGAAAAGTCGACTAAGTAAAAAATCTAAACCTAAACTAGTCAAAGCTGCTCAAAATGTTCACAAAACAAGGCCCTTCCCATTTATTTTTTCTTCTACTTAAAGGGTTTTCAAGTTTTTAGTATTGACCACATATTGAAAACTTTCTCCATAATGGAAAACTCCTGTACAACTACAGTCACTTTCTTCTTTCTCAGTTTCACTTTCTTTTCAATCTGAAATAAGTACGTGGTTCCCGTACCCATGCTTGGGAAACACTGGTGTAGATTATGCAGAAAACAACAACAACAACAACAAAAGTAATGAAGATGTCTTATCTCACCTCCGCTCACGTCCCCGCCTAAACTGCGCCGCGTTCCATTCTCCCTCCACACTATCTCATTCGTTTCTTCTTCCTCTCCTTTGTGTGTAAACTGTGCTCCAGCGACTTCTGGAAACGACAGCAACAATTCTCCACGCCGGCTGAAAGAGAACACGCTAAACCCTCCCGAGTGTCTGGGAAGATCGGCCTGCAGCCTCTACAGCCCGGCCGTTACCTCAGCAAATCCAAACAAAACAGATTCTGCATCAACTCCGAGCTCGCATTTTTCAGCCCGGACAAGTTCATCCGTCAGCCAAGCACCGCCGGAGCTTTGATACGCGCCCGCTGACTGATTATTGAATTCGGAATGGTGTTTGGGTTTTTCGCTATCACGAGAAAACGTTTGAATGAAGAAGTCACGCATGCACACATTTGTCATAGAGTGGAATAGTGTTTGTTTTATTTTATACACAGCAATACGTCAACCAAAAAAAAGTGTTTGAGCATCACCATATGACTTCTTACCTTCATGGCCTATCTAACATTAGCATATGCAAAGATATTCACTTCATCTGTCAGTGGTCATAATATTATGGTTCATTGCTGTATCTTCATATACTACCGTCATTATCTGAAGCGCTCCTCATTTTTGTGTACTTTGTCCCCTTCATTCACCCACCAGTACGGCTGATATTTTCAAGTCTTATTTTCGAGTTTTAGTTAATGGTGTACAATTGTGGAATAAATTGGAGATGGAGTTGAAACGATGTCCAAACATCAACCTGTCAAATATAAATACAAACAAAATACTTTTGAAATATATAGAGAGGAAGAAATGCGTTGCCACCAGGGGAGCAATAAGATCAATTGTGTGTATTTTTTCCTCAATCAATCAAGGAAGACTGTTGCTGCTTGAAACGGTTGTCATTCTATTGTTCAAATTTACAAATAGAGAATTAGGGTAGGCAACTTATGGATCTGTTGAGAGGAATCCTCCCAACGGGCTCAGAACCTTGTCTTTTAAGGCACCACTCAGTATAGGAACATCATCTATGAAATCAGCTGTTAGGGCAGCTGGGTGGGGTTTGTTGGTGGGGAGTTACTGCCCTCTTCAACTGGCCCGCTCTACACCCTGGCTTTTTAATGCACCACACTATGCAGGTAGTGCATACTTCACACATAACTCAATAAAAAAAAAAAAATAAAAAAAAAATATATATATATATATATATAATAATAATAATAATAATAATAATAATAATAATAATAATAATATTATTATTACTATTATTAAACTCAAATTAAAATTATATTGAGGATGGTAATGACAGCTGGAAGTAGCAAGATCACAAAGTATAATATGTACGGTATAGTAACGTTCCTTTATAACATAAAAATAGTGAAAATAGTGACTTCCCGTAATGTTACCAAGGTTTGGCATTGGTAACATGCTGAAATATATTATATTAAAGTGATAGTCTGGAAGTCTAAATGTTTTACAAATATTATAACGTGCAAAATCAACCACCTAGTCTTGCATTTTGATGTAAAGTAATAATAATATGTATATAAAAAATGTTTTTTGTAAAGTCCCTCCTTCCTGGATCTCAGCAACTAATCAGAGTCTAGTCTCCTCCCGCATTGACCAATGAGACGAGCTTCTCCTGTGAACCAGCCTGTCAGGTCCAATTAGGAGGGAGGGGAGGAGCTTGATCTTTTACTTTTAAATCATTTTGCAAACTGAGAAGGGCTTTCTGGTTAAGGAGGGGAGGGATTTGATTGTTTACTTTCAAATTTCACTCATGTCTCTCATCACTTTGCAAACTTACAGACTATCACTTTAAGGGTTGCCTTTTGTTACTTGCTTTGTACTAAACATCGTACATGAAACGAGATCCTGGTTGTCGTTGTGCTTCGTTTCTGTTATCGATATGAACATTTCAAACAATGCTTTGTAATTTGGTCTGTGTTAAAAAAGACGCTTTGAAGTGTGACTGGTTCTCCTTTGACACTGATGAAAATCAAAATATGATGCTGATAATTGTATGATTGATAATGTAATTGCAATAGCATAAAGTTATTATTATAGTTCTGTCATGTAATGTCTTTATGTAGATGCTATATTGTAAATGTTGTATGGATTTTGGGGGTGGGCGCTTATAAGCTCTTGCTTCAGCCCACTCCTTTTGAGGAGAATGTTTACTGCTCAAATAAACTAATAAACTAAACTAAGTCCATTTGTTCCCCCTTCTTTCATCAATTACACAGACCAGTGGCGATTTTCTTGCGCTCTATCCCACATGTGTCTCGCTTTGTGTTGTAAGCTGTTAAATGAGCCCTGTGGCGGAGCACTGACGTAGGTAGCACTCCATTAGCTGTCCGTTTCCCCTGCATGACTGCGCCCGCGTTCACTCCGCGTATAATGCACTAATTGCATCTGTAAACACACAAGCAGACAAACAGTGTTTATTTACCGCGTCTGCCCCATGTCTGGTCCCATGATCCAAGTGATTCAGATCAAGACGTAATGTCCTTTTCCTCCACAATGATGGAGCGATGTGGGGAGACAGCGGTTTGTGTGTGGGCAGTGTGGCATGTCCCTCCTCGCTGACTGCGGGTGAATGAATGTATGAGTATGCAAATGTACTAAGGCCACTGGTGTTTGTTCCAGGTGAACATGTTGTACATCCCACACATGTAACCTGGCTGCTGGCCACTCCTACTTTCTGTTCGAAAGCAGGAACGTCTGCAACCTGGCTCATGGCAAATCATTTCTCCTAGAGTTTGGTGGTCATACATTTTCTCTCCAACATCTCTGTGTTACTCAAAACTGACTTAAGAAGACTTTAGAGGTTTTTCTGGTCTGCTTCAGTGTGTAGAGCTTCACTTAATAAAAAAAATAAAATAAAAAAGCCTCCATGTTTGTTTTGATATGAACTGATCGGTGTTTCTGAAAAAGGTCAAAATATAATGTACGGCCCACACATACAGACCAGGAGAACGGGAGAAGACAGGAGAAGTTTAGGTGTTTGAGCCACACCTGAGGAGTGTCTCATGTTCAGCGATGAGGACTCACAAGTTTTCCCACAACAAGGAAGACTACATCCTCTTTCGGCAGGCGAGAGGAGGTCTGTGGATGTAAAACGAGATGGTCTTCAGGAAAGAAGAGGGAGGAGAGAAGAAAGAGAGAAGAAAGGACAGAGAGGGGGAAGAGAAAGACCGGAGAGTAGGAGAGAAAAGAGAGAGACCGAGACTGTTAATTTTGACTACATATTTTAATTTAGTTTAGTCTTAGTCTTTTGACGAAAATGTAATTCAATTTTAGTCGAGATTTAGTCAAAAATATCTTCAATTTTAGTCTAGTTTTAGTCGACTAAAATCGCAAGTCAATTTAGTCGACTAAATTTAATACAAATTTAGTCGACTTTGCATTATAATATTCATTATAATCATATGTAATCAAGGTCCTCTGCTTCATGGAGCTGCTCCCACATGAACAAAGCTCAGAGCTGCTCCTTTGCCAGTGAATTTACATGATATGAGGCTCTTTCAGACGGTCAATAGAAGTTGTGGATGATTTTAGTCTCTCCTTTTCATTTTTATTTAGTCTTATTTTAGTCGACTAAAATATCTGGGCATTTTAGTCATAGTCTCATGAAAAACTTTTAATTTAGTTTAGTCCAATTATAGTCATCAAAAATATCACTTTGACTAAAATTAAGACTAAATATTTTAGTCGACGAGAGAGATTCTACACAAATACTGTATGTAGTAGAGTATAGGACCTAGACTGTATACATACAGTTTTTGTATAGTTTTTTATTTATGTTTTTTATGTTTTTATTTATTTATTTGACAGGGACATTGCACAACAAATGTGTTGCACAGACCAGAGATAGCTACAAGCTAATTTTCATCTGTAGTCCCTGGGCAGAGGCAAAGTGACAGCAGGTTTATACAGTGGCCAATGAGCATTCCTATACTTAAGTCCATTCACAATTATATAAAATACAGATAAAGCACCAGCAAAAACAAACATTCAGATGCAATATTTACGGTATTTGCACTTGCAATTACAAATATCTACAGTTTTAAAAAATATACAAATTGTACCTTCTTACATTTTAACAATACCCCGATGAACCAGTTTGTGCTAATGATCACAAATCTGACCGTCTTTCACTTCTTCAGGTTAAGTTTAAACTGTCGCAAGGTGCTACTCTCTCGAACAGTTGATGGCAACGAGTTCCACATCCCTGCAGCTTTCACAGAGAAGCAATTCTGTCCAAAGGTGGAGGATCTAAATCATGAAGAATGTTAAACACTAAACTGACATTCGAAAACAAAATGAAATTTCTTTACAATGTCTGTTGAGCTCTCTGCACGGCCTTGGTAGTCGCATTCATTGTTTAATTTTCAGTTTAATCTTGTTTTCCGTTGGTAGATTATTAAAAACATGTTGATGGATTGGACACGGTTTAGTCATTGTTCCGGGTTATTGCTCTGTTTGGACATGAGTCACGTCTTATTTATTCTAAGTTTTGTACTATCAGTTTAGAGAGTTTGGAGTTAGATACTTCAATCCCTCTTAACCGATAACTATGTAATAACTTAGCCCCCCTTTGTCACCATTTTAAATTAAAACAGGAATGATTACCAATGATCCCCACATTTCCTCTTTTTTTTTTTTTTTTACTGAAAATGGAGTTGCTGAAAAAGCAGTTAAACGTTACGACAGACAGCGCAAGTGGAGCACAGCGGAGCAGATGTGTGCATTTTCAGACCTTATTAGGGTCGCGGTCCCACTTTCAAAGACAAAGTGAGCTTTTTCTTCATCCCATTGTAAACAGGCCGATACGGCGCCTCTGACAAAGTGGCCGGCGTTTATCGGCATGTCTCGCGCCGCTCAATAATACAGGCAAATGACTGTTTAATGTTTACCGCAGTGAAAACGAGCCGCGTCTTAATTACCAAACCAGATTAAGGTTTCAGACGAGACGGAATGAAAGCCTATACAAAGTGGGAACATATTGCCGACTGATTATTGTCTGTTTACGTTATAAACTTTCATGTTTTAAGACAATATTTTGACATTGATCTCTTTGCTAAGTTTGCAAAAGGCTTTTAGTTTATTTTCTATAATTATGGATGCATTAACGTTACTTATCCCAAGCAACATAAAAGCAAAATGGACTTATTAGGCAATTGCGGTTTAGTAATAGAACCTTAATTCGGCAATGTGTCCAAACAAAATGACAGTAAAATTGGGCTTTTAGCTGGGGTCAGCGTCAGTGAATGCTGCTTTCTATTTATTTATACGTTATTCTACGGCGACACAATGGATAAGTGAAGTCACACATTGTCCCTTGAGTGGCAGATATCAGTTATAGGCCCAATCTTGTCTGTGAATAGAGTCCTTGTCACCAGACACAACTATTTAATGAGCTGCCAGCTGCGTGTCTCTCTCCGTGCGACTGTGAGTCTGCCCCTGTCCCCCCTCCATGGCATTTTGATAGTGGCAATTTATCGCCCTAAAGTCTCAAAGTGAATATTAATAGATTCATAACACAAGAGACTTCACAATCCATCCAAACTAGGAAGGCGCAGCATATCTAATCTGTCTCCAGAATAGAGTCAGCGCACTGTTCGGGGGAGGGGGGGGGGGGTAAAGAAAGTCGAGATAAGATTTCGGGGACGCGTATACGAACTATTAGTCAAGATATTTGTGATTTTGTGCCGTGCAAGGCGAGCATCTATCATATTTACTCCTAAGCAGGAAAACATCTTTCCTGAACAAAACATCAAAGGCCCCCAAAGTGCTGCAGATGCGATTGTGCCGGGCCGTTTTTGTTGGTGGCGAATGCTTTGGTCATGCTTCAGAAAGTGTCCGGGCCACTTTTCATGCCGTTGCAATCCGCTTGAATAGTCCTTGGGCTTGGAGTTGTGTTTTTTTTCCCTCGGTTCACTGATAGCGCTCGGATAGCTGTCCAAAACGGTAACAGCTGTTTATTCTGCATAGCCCCAAACTATCGGCTCTAATTGGGGGTTTGCGGCGGAGGTGGCACGGCCGGTGGGGATGTAGTGACTGAGTCTATGGCCACTGATCTGGCCATTTGCTGTTGGTGCCAGAGCCCAGCGCTTGTCCATTTGTGTGAAGACCAGTGTCCTCAGGGTGTTCTTTAAACTTAAGGTGCGTTGTTTTTAAGACGATTGCCAGCTGATTTTGATTGTTGTCATAAGTTGTTTAATGCTGCTGCTCGTATTTTAACTGGGTCATGAACATTTTAGCTCATCCCCCCCTTTCTCCAATCCCTTCACTGGATCCCTGAGCATTTCTGATTGATTCACAACTTTTATAAACGTTTTCTTTTGCATTTACTTGTTATATCATGTTAGTCTGGCTTTAGCCTGACCCACTTCCTTCCTGCTCAAAAAGCAGTGTGTCTGGACAGTAGTATTTTTACTACTCTTTTTCAACACCGAGCCCTAATTGAGGCGCTCACCTTCAAGTGTTTTCTACATTTGGGTCTGGACACACTTGAGGGCAGGTTTCTGATTGCCAGCTGTGGCGTAGCTGAACCAATCACAGCAGTCCCATGGAATTCACAAGAGGCAAGGCAAGACATGTGTGCCTCAGCCCTCACTGTGGTCGCTTACTAAAGAGGCTTTTCCACTGGCAGACACTACCCAGCCCAGTGCCTGGTCAACCCGGTTGGGCGAGCTTTTAACTGGTCTGACCAAGTTTTGGCACTGACCTCTGGCTGTGGCTAAGAGCTGAACTGAGACTAACGTGAGTGAACAGACTGCTGGCCTCCGATTGGTAAACGAGAGAGAGGACAGCCCTGTCTATTAACATGCAGGTCATACGGATTTAATATTTCACAACGTCATGCCACTGTTCTAAAAGGTTTTTTTGCCGATATTAGCGCCTAGCTAATGCTTACCTTCATAGTTCATCTTTTAGCTGTTTTTCTTTTTCTTTTTATTTGCCATGGCACCTCTGAATGATTCCATAAACTAGAAGACAACATTTGTCCACATTTGTTCTCATCGCGGCTTTCAAAACCTTTCAGGTCTCCGTTATTCCTGGTTGCTCATGTGCCACAGAGTAAAGCATGAGAACACAAGAACTCACGATCTCGTCCTCCATGGCGTCTGCGTTATTATCCTACCTGAACACCAGGGACTTTATACAGTGTTGCATGTGCCTCTTCTGCTTGTCGGAACGGGCAGTTCTCTGACCAGCACCTGACCAGTGGAAAACCACCCCTGTACTGTGTTGTGTAGATACACGCCGAAGCGAGTACATTGATCGTGGCGTGCATGGTAGAACCCTGTTCAGTGGAAAGGGTGGCTTAATAAGCTCCTTCACAACAAGTCACGTCAATGCAGATGGAACAGATGAGTGTTACCCCGGAGAGCAGCCTCCGGCTAACACAGTCCTACAGTGCTCTGCTCGTGGCGCTGCTGTTGTCACGTTTACTGTTTGCTGATTGGTTTTGTGTGTTAGTCCCGCCCTGTCAAAAGGCTCCAACTGCTGCGTGTACCTCTTTGTGTAGAATAGACAGAGAGTACAGTAAAGTCATGTTAACTGTGTACAGCACTTTGGTCAAATCTAAATGTAGAACACATTTTATAGATAAAGTTGGATTGGATCAATATCACAATATAATCTTTCTACTGGGATCTATCTTTCCTTGTGTTTTGAGAATATTGATAAATATTGTTCTCAGACGTTTATACTCTATGGAGTATTGATTGCATCACAGCATTTTTACTATAATCGCCAAATATTGAGCAGATTGTGAGTTAAATATATAAAGTATAGTTTAAAAAAACTGTTAATTGGCACTCCTTACCATAACCACTTCTTTTCTTTTGACACATGGGACATGGTGGCAGTCCAAATTCAGTTTCTTCTACAGAACTGTACCGGACAGTAGTGCAACATGGCTTTAGCACGGCCATACAAACCCAGATTCCTGTGACGGTACATAAACAAGCTTATGTATCTGGTTTTGTAAACAGAATTGAAAACCAGAATGAACAAACTCACAGTGGCCCACCGTGAGCATCACATAAACATTTCAATCAAAGCCAGAGCTAATGGTTTAGATCCCCCAAATTGCTGGACTATCCAGAAATGATTGTCCCACAGTGTCCCATACAGCGGGACTCACTAAAAGCCCCCAAACTCAAGTCCAGAGGAGCTGAGTGTAACTTTTGTGCCAAAGCTCTTTACTTCCCATTAGCAGTCTTTAATAGGGAATGTAATTGACTGAAGGTTGTTGAAGGATAATGTTCCTGCTCAGCCCTGCCTCCTGCTCCATCTCCAAAGAAATCCAATAGTTTCTCTGCTGGCCTGCTAAAAGCCTGGATAAAAAAAAAAAAAAAAGAGAAAGGATTGGATTTGGCTCAGCTCTGTGCCAGTGTTTTAAGTGAAAGGGAGGAGAGTACAGGGAATAACAGATGAGAAGAACAGCAGCAGCGACTGATTTATATGTGTATATATTTCAGATAACAACTGTTTTGTTTTAGACGCAATATGAGGTTTTGCAGCAGCCATTTGAGCGCGATGTGTTAAAAACCACATTGGGCGAAGTTCAAATCTGGTCAAAGGAATATCACTCATTTTCAGACGCCAGTATCAACGCGTAATGGACAGTGATATGAAGATTATTCACTGACAAACATGGGAGTATTTTTAAGTTTAGCTTGAATTTAAACTAGTTTCCTTTTGAATCTAACAACTTTCCGCATTTAGGATGATGGACAAACAGCCTGAAGCTGTGTGCTCACTTTGGCCTCGACAAGTGACATATCGATAAAAAGTAAAGTTGGAGCTTGTTAAAGAGAAAATAAGTCAGTATAATTAAGTGACCGGTATCAATATTGCGGGGTGTTTTTGTATGATTAGATTTATAATAAATTGGTCACAAATACGACAAATGTCAAGGTTCGTTGTAAAACAAATTACTGAATATATTATATTATAACTCATCCATCTTCGAAATCTGGAATATGTGATTTTACAGCGTGAGGAATAACAATTGGGGCGAGTGCATAGACGATTGGATTTTGAAATATAGATTTGAAAAGAAGGAGGCAGAAGTAAGTTTTGAAAGCTGCGTTGGATGAATATCTATCTATATTACTCTTCCAATGACCATGAGAGCACTGAGAGTTTCATTTGTTGCTCGTATTAAAGAAATACACAGGCTTGAAATGTCCCTATCCCCTGCATTGACTCGAGTGGATGCCGTCACCATTTTGGCCCCCTGCCGCCCTGTCCCCCGCTGCCAGTCACAGAGCTGCTATAGCTCACTTATGATGAAGTCATATTAGCGCTGATTGATCCTGAGCTGTAGATGCTGTAATCGGGCGCAGCATAAATCTCCAAAGTGCCTGCATTCATTTCACTGAAGTACAGTGAGTCAGCCCTACGGCAGCTCAGCCCTAATGAACCGACAAATATATTTCAATTGTTGACATATGTTTGAGTTGTGTCACTAAGGGACAGTGGATACTTCTGCAGCAAGGAGGACATTTCTCATGCAGTGGCTGCAGGTTTTATGGAGCAGAGAGAAGGATAGTTTACTGAACAACCCAGGGATGAGCCCCTAATCAACTGCACTGTGAGTCCATTCATGAAAAGGTTTGGTGTTCTTTTTTAATGGCATTTAGTAGGTCTTCTTCTGAAAGGTCCACTACGGTTACCGTCATCGACCTCGTTACAGTGGTGTGTATTTTATCATAGGGAAATTTGTCCTGCATTTGACCCATCCTTCGATGCTGCTGGGGCAACCCATAAGGAGCAGTGGGCGACCACAGTGCTGCGCCTTGGGACGCTTCTCCAAATGTCAATCCAGGCTGATGGTCAGATTCACCTGGCTGGAGGATTCACCTATTGTGCATGTTTGTGGTTGATGGGGGACACTGGAGGAAACCCATCCAACACGGGGAGAGAAACATGCAGAAAGGCCGCACGGTCCGGCAATTGAACCCGGGATTTTCTTGCTGTGAAGGAGAGCACTAACTGCTCAGCCACCATGCCACCATCACGTTATCAAGGCAAGTCTACAACAGAAAAACTCAACCTGCAATTCTTGCAATAAGGGCCTGCAGGATTTATTGCAAGGGTACGCACTGATTTATGTAAATCCTCTCAGCTTTCCCTAAGCTCATACAGCCATAAGCAACCAATTAGTATAGTGTGATTATTGATATGTCTTTTGTTTGTAGATCGTTATAGGCCTATACTGGCATTCCACCGCACTGTGATGTTCACAAGTCTTTGATCAGAAGTCGGCTGTTGTTCTAAATGTGTATTTAGACTCAGTGCCAACTAGAGGCTGTGCACACTAAAACACACCCTGCAGTCTGGGTCTGTTCAAATACTGTTTGGACAAATGGACACACGCAATAGGTTCCCAATAAATAGAAGTGCAAACAGAAGTGGGCCAGGCTTGGTTTACGTTAACACAAACCATATTGATATTACCTGGTCATATATTTATTTATTTTTATTTTATTTATTTTATTTTATCAGGTAAAACATTAAGAACAAATTCTTATTTACAATGTTGGCCTGAAAGTGCTTAGTGTGCACTTAAAGGAACAGGCCACCGTTTATCCATACTGAGATATGTTCTTACCTGAGCTTAGACAAGTTGATACGTACCTGTCTGGTCTTTGTGCGTGCCCGTAGAAGAGCTTGGTAGCTTCCAACTTAACCCCCGTTTGGAGCCATAGGAATACACTGGATAGGCCAAATGCTAACAACATCTTTAGCGCTTTGCGTGACTGAGGGCATGCACAAAGACCAGACAGGTACGCATCAACTCGTTTAAGCTCAGTTAAGAACATATCTCAGTATGGTAAACGGTGGCCTGTTCCTTTAAAGGGAGGGGGATACAAAACAAACAGTTACGGTGTGTACAGGAAATAAATCATTAAATCATTAAATCAAATTCATTAGTAAAACATTTACACGAGTCATTAAAGACGTCCTTGAGCCTGTGTTTAAAGGCAGAGAGTGGGATCAGTGATTCAGCTTTAGTTTATTTTGGGCAAGTTCCAGTCTTTAGCAGCAGCAAAACTAAAGGACACGAGGACTTGGTTTAGGAACTTGTAGCTTTATACGATGGGCATTCGATGGGACATGACTTGCAGAGGCCATGAGCTTGACAACAGAAGTCGCAGACTTCGCTCTAACACACAGGCAGACTCCCCTGTGAGGACATTTCAGTCCCGACACAGAGACAGAAGCAGAGCAGACAGGAGCCTCAGTGAAGGAAATGTGTGTCCAACATGGAGACAAGAGCACAGAGGATGCAGGAGAAACATCTGCAGGTGTTGTCGTCGTGCCTGATGGGAAATCCCAGAGCCAGTGAAGGATGGATGAGTGACAGCAGGTTATTGTGCACCTGTAATTCCTTTAATGGCCCATGGAGTCTAGTAAAATGGAACAACAACATATAAAACAGACGGCCTATTGCAAAATCAACATAGTATACCAGCAGGCAAATCCCTCAGCAACTTATATACTTTACATGGATTACTAATGATACCAATCTCGTCTTTTTACCATTTCCTCAGGTGAAATTTTAGGGTGCATTCACAACTCCCTCTTGATCCGAATCCCGGCCCGTTTGCTTGGATAGTGCGGTTGTTTGAGGTGTTGTGAACGCGCAAACGGACTCTGATCCGGGCCAAAGAAGTGAACCCTGGTGCAGGTGCAAACATGGGTCTCGGTCCGGTTAAGGCGAACTCTGAATAGGATCATTGGTTTGTGAAAGCAACTGATCCGGAGAGCGGAACAAAGTCAGGAAGCGAATGTGGCGTCGTCGTGCATCTGCTACAACCAAAACAAACGAGTAACGCCAAGACAATAGCTTTGACAATCACGACATTCACGAATGTTGTGGGATCTATTTAAAATGAAAACGCATGTGTAGACCCTCTAGAAGCTAACAGAGTTAATACCAAAACATAGCCATGACTCGTAAATAAAGGCAGAAACTATTGATATAAGCAGTGACAAAGCCGGTGAGCCAAGCCCCGAATAGATCCCTTTAGTACCTTGTTCCGCATCGGTTTCCTTGGACAGTCTGTAGTTTCCAACGCTCTGCCGTAGCCTTCACAGGTGTCTCGTGTGAAGAAAAAATATCTTATTTGACCAATCAGAGAAGCATGTTTCTTGTTTTTCCTGTAGAAGGTTTTGATACAGCACCTCCAAAGGCGTGCAGAGGATTTCTGCATTTAGAGCAGGATAGGCAAGTTTGCATCGTGGAGGGCCGATTTTCATTATTGCCAGAACGCCAAGGGCCGAACCTCACCATTGTAGCCTAAAGAACTTTTTCTACAAATACCAATGTTTCATCAGTGGTTCTCAATGGTTTGGCTTCTGGACCCAACATTACCCTTGTATGACCAGCCACGACCCAAATTAAAATGTAATTTGTCATATATCGTATAAAATATTTTATTTCCACACACGTTTTGTTGAACAAGCAGTAGATCTGCCTGACTGAAACTAGGATCAAAACAACTCAATAACATTAATTTTAACAGACTCTGTTAGTGATTCCATGCAGTTTCAGATGGAAAATATTGAATAAAAGTTCCCGATAGGCACGCGACCCACTGAAAATTGTTCCGTGACCCACTTTTGGGTCTCACCGGTTGAGAACCACTGTTTTACATTATATATGACAGGGATGCTCTGCCAGGATATTTAAATACTGACATTTCTCATTAGGTATAACAGTATTTATTCTTATTTGCATAATTGCATAAATATCTCAAATCATTGGGGCAGGTTCTGTGCTGGAGGGCGGATTGGCCCCGGCCTGTTGCTACCTGATTTAGAAGCTCTAACAGATAATGGCAAAGAGTTCCTCATCCCTGCAACTTTGTCAGAGAAGCAGTTCTGTGCCAGAAGAAGAAGACCTAAAGTTCACAAAGTCTCCTCTGCAGATTCTTTCACCTTTGATTTCAGTCTCAAACTGCTTTTAGACATAATTCCCGACCAACATACTTCAGCGTTGGTTCCAGCAATTGCATTACATTGACGAAGTAACGTGTGATCGACGCGTTCTCAAGATAAAAAAGGTGAACCAAGAAGTCCCTGAAAGTGTTTGAATCCAAACCCTTCTCCGAGCTAATTTAGCATTTGGAGAGCTTTCAGAAAGATTTCAGTCTGACTTTTGCCCCTTGTATACGATTCGATTCAAAGAACATTTTATAAGACACGCCAGTCAGAAACACATGGAGTGATCATCAAAAGTGTCCAATCTGGCTCGGAACAAAGCCGCGCGTCTGCTTGCCTGTCGGTCTGATGCGAGTTGGTTATAATTGAATTGGCAAAGACTTTGTTGTTTCTTCACAACGCCGAAAACCTGGCATACGCCTGTTGATTTCAAATAAGGCACAGGACCACGAGAAATTAAAAAAAAGAGTTACTAATTCAATATAGGACAAAAATAATTGGATGAAAAGCCGTTTGCTTAGATTAAGAAAAGTGGGTGGTGTATAAGGTTTGCTAATATTTTGACAGTTATAAAAACAATAGCAATTTCTCTGACTATATATTGTAGTACATTTTCAAAACTTTCACCCCTTATGCCTGGGCAAAGGAGCACTGGCGACTTCAAGAGTTTGAGTATGGCTGCGTCGATGTGTGAACGGAATTGCTCTCTTCGAAGTACTGCCGTTGACTTCTGGTTTTAATAGCAAAACTTTGGAACAAAAGCAGAAATCTATTACGAATGTATTACTGAGGCTTAGGGCCCATATGAGACTGTCTAATGGGAGAGGTGTCTCGGTAATATGTTTCTGTAAGTGTGGCCAGAATACATTCCTCATTTGAATCTGCATCCGTCTGAAAACCTCCGCAATGATGAGGCCACAGCCGGCTGAAAACGGGCCATTCGTGATTAAAACAGCCTGCCACGAAATGTTTGGGTTTTCAGTGGAGCAAATGGACCTCTAGAGTCTGGTTGTGGACGTTGGACTAACAGGCCTGGAAGTGAAGGTGTGCTTTATTGTCCCGATAGGAAAATTAGCCCTTTGGAAACCTTTCTACAGCTACGTTTGGTTAGAAGTGCCTGGTTTCAGGATTTAGCCTATTGTGCATCTTAATCTTTTGGGACGATGGCGAACTCGGGGCAGTTCTAGTGAACCCACCCACACAAGGAAACATGCAAACGCCTCACAGTTGATGGCCCTGGAATTGAACCTGGGATGTTCTTACTGTTAGACAAAAGCGCTAACCTTTCGGCCACCTCATCTGCTCTGCTTGTGTGCAAGTTTCTTTACATTCTAGCACTAAACATGTGAGCCATAAGAATCATCTAATGATTAAATTGATGTTTTAAGGATTGATTTCTTCTGCCTTCTTGTCATTTCTTGTAACTGTGAAGCACTTTTTGCTTGCAAGTATTTCTCTGCTTAGGTTGTTTTTGTAATTTTGGAAGGCATCTCCACATATTGAACCAGGTTCATTGTCAGGAGTGATTTTTGCTTACTACTGGGCATGTTTTGGGTTGACGGGAGAAACCAGAGTGGCACATAAGAAATGCAGGATGCTTTAGTCACCCAAACTCATGTTAAGGTGCATACACACCAAACGCAGATCCCGCGTCAGGTCTGGTGGGTGATTACTGTGTCTTGTCAACGAGAAATGATGGTGGGATGGTGGAGGGATGTGCACAGAGTCCTGTCTAAATATTGAGCAATATAACCTCACCACTACTATATCATAAAGACACCAGTGAAATGGAACAGCGCTAAAAAGAGGAGAAAAAGCTTTCGGACATTGCGGCAGCTGTGGTTGAAATGCCTTTTACAAGCCCAGGCATTCGGATCAGAGGAATTATACGCTTCAATAAACTTTTGAAAACATGGACCGGACGCAATAAAAAACAGACTGAATTACAAACATTTTATAAAAAGGGATTTTATCCTGACATGAGGCTGGACAGACATGTACTGCACACTCAACCACACATATTGAGATTATATCCGGGAGAGGCAGGAAGGAGGAAAGTGTTGAGGTTTGCATTGAGTGTCAGAGAAAGGTAGTAAAACTATTCCACAGTCACCAAAGCACAAGCAAAGAATCAGGAAACAATTTGTATTCACAACTAGGGATGTCCCGATCAGGTTTTTATGCCCCCGAGTCCGAATCATTTGATTTTGAGAATTGCCCGATACAGAGTCCCGATCCGATACCCAATATATATATATATATTTTAAATTAAGAAAAACAATATTATTAAACTTGTTTACATTCATGGTTTTGGATATAGAGAGAAACTCTACTTGTTTTTTCTCAAGTAAGCAAGACTATTAGTCTTTAGTGTAATATAATTTTACACAGAGAGGTGATCTAAAATCCCATTCGTTACTAAATGTGTTTGTTGATTGGCAATTAGAACAATTTTGTTTTCATTGCAAATCAACAAAGTTATTGCCCATTCCCATGAAGATGCAGTTAAATACAGTGTAAGCAAATGGCTCTGTAGAATCATATCTAACAATAATCAGACTCATCCATGTTTACGTTTTTTTGCTCACTTGTGTCATTTCAGATCCTGTCAGAAGAGGGGACTATATTTGACTGGACACAGACTGTATCTTCACTAGGGGATGTAGCCGCAGAAGAGGAACCAGGCGAACTACTTCTACCCCTATCTACTGCTTCAGACTGACCATACACATCTCATACTCTGATCACCCAACTCAACCTACTGTGTATAAGTATTCAAATATTCATTCATCTATTTTATTGTGGTGAACTTTTTGAGGGATTGATTCTTTGGCCAAGCTAGTAGTTTGCGATATATTGAAATGAGGCTGCACTGAATACATTTTTGTTGGTCATTTGTTTTACTCCGTCTTTATTTTATTTATTTTCATTGAGAAGCCAACTGTGACGTAAATAGTCTTCAAATTTAGAAGCCTAGCTGATCATTTTGTTATTAAAAATGTCAATTATAATATCTGCAATTGATGAATTAAATACAATTGTCCATCTTGTTTAATTCTTCTTATTCATTTGTATGATAAATGGGGTTTATTAGCTAGAAGGCTGTAGCACTGATGCATATTTCCATGATTTTAAGGTCTATTTATTAGAATTATAGTCATGTTAAGTCTATTTAGTCCATAGTTGTTTTTTTTACAGTATGGTTTAGTATTGCCAAATTTGTTTATTAACAATTTCCTTTCAAATGCTAAGCTAGTTTTATATTAGATGTTAGTCAAATCACAAAGTTATGAGTGGATCAATTAAAAAACTAGAAGGCAAATAATGACAAAATAGACACATACGAGGCAGCTATGCGGCATATCCGCGGCGGATTATGTCTTCATGATCCGAAGCGGGTCCTAAGCGATTCGGAGGTTGGCAACGGATCAGCAGCACCTTCGCCGCGGACCTGTACTAAAAACAGAAGGTCCACGGCGAAGGTTGCGCTGGTCCGCTCCAGTTCCGCCGCGATGTGCAAGTGGACTCAAATACGGAACCGATCTTGACACCTCCGCCCTGGGCCTCTGGGGCAGATACCTTTTGCAATCTGGGTATTGACATTTCCCCTCATTCTTCTGATCCTGAGTAATAAAATAGGCAGAACTTTTTGCATTTATGGCATTCAAAATTAAGTATTTGGGAATTAAAATGGCATTCAAACGCAATCATCTGTTTAATTTACTCAACTACTGTACATCTAAAACCCGATTTTCTTCACAGAGGACGAAGACTTCTCCATTTTGCTGAAGGCTCTCAAAGGTAAGTGGCTCATTATGAGATTAACACTAATATCTAAAAACACATGAACTGAATGTAACACTGTCGTGATTGTATAGAATATGAAGCTCTGGTGAAAGGAGGAGCGTCTTTACCACCGTTAGTTTGCGTCATCACAGGTAAAATTCCCCCCAGACCCCCGCTCATTTTGTGCAGTTACACGAACACAGCTGGGTTGAGCCCCCAATCTTTCAAACTCTAAAATCGCCCCTGTTCCACCGTCAAACACTTCAAATCATTCACTTCTACTTATATCAAATATAACATTTGTTTCCTACTGAAAACAGTATTTCTGTCACATGATATTTTCTGAACTTGGGACAGTGATACAATGAATGCAAACTACTGAACCCTGGGGGAATGAATGGAGAAAACAAAGCTAATACGGCTACACAACACGACTAGAGACATTTTAAAGAAATTACATCCAGACTGAGATACCTACACTTAGAATTAGAACCAATTACAACCAGTCACACACATACACACTCTTCTGTTTCTAACTACGTTTCCCATGATCCTCTGCTCACCAAGCCGCTGCGTGAAGCCTCTGTAGGTGTCTGCGTTTCTGACGGTGTAGCAGATGAACATGTCCGGACTGGAACCTGTGGCGATTCGGGACAAACGATACACCAGTGTTTCCACGACGACCGGGTCATACACCACATCTGGACAGAGTACAGACACAAAATGTAAAAATTTTTAAATTAAGTGAATTCAGAATAGTAATTTTAATTGGAACAATGTTGTGTTCACATATTATACTCTAAAGAGCCAACAAATATGGTCACAAACAGAGCCGGTGCTGGCCCTTCTGGGGCCTAAGCAAAAATCCACACAGGGGCCCTACAGTACCTACAGCATCCCATGGCTATTCGACGAAGAGAGAGCCCGTTTAAGGTCAAAAACAGTTCCACTATGCAGTAGTGCAGGGCAGAAGTGGAACATAATGACCTCAATTCAGGCCTTGCCCCTCTGTGTGAGAACCATTAACCACTTAGCCACTGCCAGACTGGGGTTTAGGACTACCACTAGTCTATTTAAAATGGTAAATGGCAAATGGTCCCATTCTCTCACCTCTGGTTCCTGACCCACAGTTTGGGAACCGCTGATTTAAAACTACCTGAAACCTGCACCTGACGGTTATTTCTGTCTTACCACTGAGAATTAGCCCGTGAGTAGCCCAAAAATCAGGTTAGAAATCTAGGAGTAATCATGGACTCAGACCTGAACTTAAACAGCCACATCAAAGCAATAACATCATCAGCTTTTTACCATCTGAAGAACATTGCTAAGATCAGAGGAATAGTGTCAAAACCAGACTTAGAGAGACTCATCCATGCATTTGTCTCCAGCAGGTTAGACTACTGTAACGGCCTGCTCACTGGCCTTTCTAAACGAGCTGTTAGACAGCTGCAGTACATCCAGAACGCTGCTGCTCGAGTCCTGACAAAAACCAGGAAATACGACCACATTAGTCCAGTGCTCCGGTCTCTGCACTGGCTTCCTGTCACTCAGAGAATAGAATTTAAAACAGCTCTGCTTGTGTACAAGTCTTTTCATGGTTTAGCACCAAAGTACATCTCTGACATGTTAGAGCCGTATGAACCATCTCGGGCCCTGAGAACTTCAGGGAGGGGTCTCCTGGTGGTTCCCAGAGTCAATAATAAACACGGTGAGGCTGCGTTTCAGTTTCATGCAGCTAAAATCTGGAACAGTCTTCATGAGGATGTGAGACAGGCCTCAACTCTGACAATGTTCAAATCCAGGCTGAAAACAGCTCTTTTTACCCGTGCATATGAAAACTGAAAGTATTTTATCTGCACTCTTGCCTTTTACTGTAACTGATTAACTTTGTGTTGATGTTTTATTGATTGATTTGATCTGTTTTCTTGTAATTTTTTCTGCAACTGTGAAGCACTTTGAATTGCCTCGTGTATGAATTGTGCTCTACAAATAAACTTGCCTTGCCTTGCCTTGCCTTGCCCAATTCGTTTTAGACTGTGCACATTCAGAGAACCAGAGTTACTGTAAGTAACTGCTAATGGGAACCGTGTGGATTCAACTCCTCTTTGAGACAAAAAGGCCACGGACGGCTTTACTCTTGTCTATTCGCCAAACTACTGTCCTGATACTCCGCTAGAGACAATAATACGATAGTTTAAATGAGAGTGTGGCCGATGCAGCCCCGAGTCCGCGCAGAGAAAACATGAGAGCAGCGCCCGGGACACACCTTTTTTCTCCCTAGGATGGGGAAGGGCTTTTTCCATTAACTTTAGTGTTTTTAAGGTTAGGGTTAGATTTAGGTCTACGGGTAGATTGGATCAGTAGCGTTGTTTTCAAATGTGGCCTTTCCTATCCAAGGAAAAAAATGTCGCGTCCGTAAACGTGTAAACAAGTTGCAACGTCCCTCTCCCTTGGTACAGCAGTGTTTTTTGCGTTTTTCTGCGAACTGCATTTGTAGTTTCTGTGTTCCACATTGTTTAGCTGGATACTTTTGTACATCTTTGCTGTGTTTTTGTGTTTGTTTGTTTTTTTTACTGCAGAGTCCATACTAGCCATGAAGGAGCCAGATTGTTTTAAGTAAACAAACAGGTAGATTATGAGCTAAAGGCATTTGAGACCCACGCATTTCTTCTTCTGAAACACTGAAGAGGCACCAAGAGCCCCCACACCTGCAGCACAGTGGAGGCGTCACAAGAGGCACTACAGGAAACAAAAAAGGTACAAACAAGGAGGTAGCCGGACAAGACTCGCAGACTGCCACAAAAGTAAAGTATGATTAACTTTTTATACTTTTACTCACACTAAACCTCATGGAATTAATCAGAATAAGTCCCGGCCATATTTTTCATGCGATATGCGTGCACTTGCAATAGTTTTGATGCCAGTGCACCATTTCTAATCTTGTTAATATTACCATTATTATTACATTATTACAGAAGCATTTGGACACACCCATAATCACTTTTATACTTCATGCTGTTTTTAGCTCATGTTATATTGAATTGCTAGTTCTCCTTAACATGGCGGGTTTCTATGGTGACGTTCACTTCAGAACATTCCATCCCAAATGCTATTTAGACAGACTAATCTCTATGGCAACAAAATGCATACATTAAAAAGAGATACTCCAATCTCTGATTGGTCGGTTGCAGTGACATCATCAGTTCTTTTGCTATGATATTTAGAATGACATCATATATTCTCTGGTTCATCTTCGGAAGTCTGTGAGATCGACAGCTCATTTGGGTCAGTGGTTTGCTCTGACCAGCCACAGATTATATTTTCTCTTGTACATTGCTTGCTTAATACATTTTTATTCATGTTTTCCTTGACAATCTTTCTCAGATACCGTCTGCGATGAACTACAGCGTGTTTCTACTCTTTTACTTCAAGCCATGTCTTATGTTGAAGGCTGGAAAGTTCCTCAGGCAAAGTGACGCCGTTTTCTGGATCCTGAGAAAGTTTGAGACTGACTCCTCTCTCAGCTCTGGGATAGATTTCTACTCACATTAGGACTTGCTTTGATAAGGACCAGTGATGAAGATGGTGGATGGATTCTGGTCTTCAGTTCACTAAGACTATCTACCCTCCACTCAGACCTCTGTGAACTGGGCTGAAGTGAGAGACCTCGGGGAGAGACGCTGGGACTCCCAGGGCTCTGCAAACAAGCCTCGCCCCAAACAGTCTCTACACTGAGGAGCACGACGCAGGCCTCCTCTAAGATCTCCATCTGCCTCCTCCTACATGCTCACAGCACGGGCTGGGGGTGCCGCAGCGCAGAGCTGTGACATCCACCCTGGTTCCCCGTTGTAGTGAAGGCTGTACGACAATCCTTCAGATTCTCAATGGTCTCAGAGCGCTGAGTGGACCTGCATCCCTGCACCACGGCCTGAGAAAGACTCACAATCAAGAGGCTTTGAAGAGACATCCATGAAAAGTCATGGCAGCTACTTGTGTGCGCTCCAGGCTCCATGGCACAGCAAGACCAGACTCCATGTCCCTCGCTCCTGCAGACTATGGCGAGGGCCACAGAGCAGACCCTCCATGGCCCCTCTCTGCCCACCTCCTACCGGGCCGGCAGTGCAGGCTGGGGAACTCTGAGAGAACCCTGGGGAAGGTGTTGCTCGGGTGGCCAGCGGCTGCGCCTTCAGTACCCAGGTCTTCTTTCGGTTGATGGGAACTGCACAGGTGGGCATTCAGGACCATGGAGGGTCTGCTCTGTGGCCCTCACCATAGTCTGCAGGAGCGAGGGGAGTGGAGTCTAGTGTCGCTGTGGCACGGAGCCTTGAGCCAACACAAGTAGCTGCCATGACTTCCATCGATGTCTCTTCAAAGCCTCTTGATTGAGAGTCTTTCTCAGGCCATGGTGGAGGGATGCAGGTCCACTCAGCGCTCTGAGACCTTTGAGAACCTGGAGGATTGTCGTACAGCCTTCACTACAACGGGGAACCAGGGCAGTCATCACAGCTCTGCGCTGCAGCACCTCCAGCCCGTGCTCTGAGCATGTGGGAGGAGGCAGATGGAGATCTTAGAGGAGGCCTGCGTCATGCTCCTCAGTGTAGAGACTGTTTGGGGTGAGGCTTGTTTGCAGAGCCCTGGGAGTCCCAGCGTCTCTCCCCGAGGTCTCTCACTTCAGCCCAGTTCGCAGAGGTCTGAGTGGAGGGTCGATAGTCTTAGTGAACTGAGGACCAGAATCCATCCACCATCTTCATCACTGGTCCTTGTCAAAGCAAGTCCTAATGTGAGTAGAAATCTGTCTAAGAGCTGAGAGAGAACGGAGTCAGGATCAGATCATCTTTGGGTCAGAAGGTTTCACTGAACCACTGTGGGAGAGCCTCTTCACTCAGATGTGGCCACCGTGCTTTACTGTCTGTTCTATTCTGCCTTTATTTCATTTTTATATGTTATATCTTTATTTGACTCATGTAACTACGTACTCACCATTTGTATTTGTATTTAACCTTTATAGTCTTACGCAGAGGCTGTAAGATCCCCGGCAAAGTGACGCTGTTTTCTGGATCCTTTCATGTATCCAAACTTCACACAGATCTCTGGTATATACCTAAAGTATATCCACGTTAGATTAACATGTGTGGAGTTAGTTGTGATCTTGGGGTCTCAGACGGCTTCACTGAACCACTGTGGGAGAGCCTCTAGTGTAAGATGAAGCATTTTCATCAAGACCGACTGACAGCTTTGAGTTTATCTACAGGATTTCACCAGAATCAAATTCTCTTTTTACACATTTGCATCATTCATTTCTTATGGCGCTTACGGCCATATTATTATGCTTTGTCATATGTGGATTATTCTGTTTCTATGTATGTTTTATGTGTACTGTATTTGGAGTTGTTATTATTGTTACACCCTTCCTGGAACCGCCACCTTAACGTGGTGGAGGGGTTTGAGCGCCCGAATGATCCTGGGAGCTCTGTTGTTGGGGGCTTCGTGCCCCTGGTAGGGTCTCCCATGGCAAACAGGTCCTAGGTGACGGGTCAGACAAAGAGCGGTTCAGAAGCCCCTAATGAGAGACCAACAGGCCCGATTAGAACCATGAGGCCGTCCTTCTGTGGACCCACCACCTGCAGGAGGAGCCATAGGGGCTGGTGCAATGTGATTTGGGCAGCTCTAACAGCTGCCCCCACGACCCGGCAACGGACACGTGGAAGAAAATGGATGGATGGATATTATTGTTACATTGTTATTTTGTATTATCATCATCACATCATGTTATGTTACGTTCATACAAAAGTCATCTGATGTCTTCTCAACTGGGGCCATTGATCCATATCTGATGTTTAGTTCAATTTTACATTTATTTTTACATTCATATCTTTTTGTGCATCATGTCGTTGTATTTGTACTCTGCTTTGTAATATTCTTCCACCTTTATACACAGAGAGATCCTCGGCAAAGTGACGCTGTTTCTGGATCCCTTCATGTATCCAAACTTCACACAGATCTCTGGTATATACCTAAAGTATATCCACGTTAGATTAACATGTGTGGAGTTAGTTGTGATCTTGGGGTCTCAGACGGCTTCACTGAACCACTGTGGGAGAGCCTCTAGTGTAAGATGAAGCATTTTCATCAAGACCGACCGACAGCTTTGAGTTTATCTACAGGATTTCACCAGAATCAAATTCTCTTTTTACACATTTGCATCATTCATTTCTTATGGCACTTACGGCCATATTATTATGCTTTGTCATATGTGGATTATTCTGTTTCTATGTATGCTTTTATGTGTACTGTATTTGGAGTTGTTATTATTGTTACACCCCTCCTGGAACCGCCACCTTAACGTGGTGGAGGGGTTTGAGCGCCCAAATGATTCTGGGAGCTCTGTTGTCGGGGGCTTCGTGCCCCTGGTCCCTCTTCCTTGGTACAGAGTTTTTTGCGTTTTTCTGCGAACTGCATTTGTAGTTTCTGTGTTCCACATTGTTTAGCTGGATACTTCTGTACATCTTTGCTGTGTTTTTGTGGGGTTCAGAAGATTTTTCTTTTTTTTTACTGCAGAGTCCATACTAGCCATGAAGAAGCCAGATTATTTTAACCAATCAGGGACTGGGCTCAAATAGTGAGCACAAGTGTCACCTGTTACCTGCAGCATGGAGGACAAGTTGAGTTGTATGACCCGCTTCCTAATTATGACGCTTGCAAAACTTCATGCGCCAGCAGACAGGCGTTCCTCGCGAGTGTGAAGCGGCAATGTTTGGCGTCCAACTAGAGGCGGATTGGGTGTGGACGCACGTTTGGTCTGAACGCACCTTTACTTAGGTGCAAGACTTCAATGAAGGTACTTGAGTCATCTTCTGTACTCGGTAGTTGAAGTCTCCAAACGTTTCGCCTCTCATCCAAAAGGCTTCGTCAGTGGATGAAATCCCGCTCAGCACGCGGCGTAGATAAAGACCATGGGGAGGTATTATTGTGCAAGACACAATAATAAAAATCTATCAGTAAAAACTACAGATTTACAAATCACTGAACAGATCAGAGCCTGGATTTGAACCAACAACCTCCTGTATGAGAGTCCAGATGTTTTCTTACTGTGCTACTCAGACACACTCATATACAAGTAACACTGACTGGATCAACATACATGGATAAAGAACTGAGGAACCTTCAGTTGAAATTCTTTTCAAGTCTGTATGGAACGTTTTTGATCATACCAGTGAACTCTGTTTATGTTGTTAGCCAACGGCACGCCTCGTGTAAACATTGCAGTTATGGTGTGTGTCCACTAGATGGAGACAGAGACCAACATGTGTCATCGCTGTAACGATCAATCAGTTTCACCTGCAGCTCCAGCACCAGATGGAACTGATTAATGATGTTATTTGGATTTGGAGTCAAAGAGCTCCATATGGATCTGTCCCTCCCTGATTAATGGATTTAGCATCAAACTACGAAACCAAAGGTTCAGGGTTCAAACCTGCCGCAAAGATGTCAGACTTTGCTCTTCATTACTAAAGGAGCATACTTTACATGGAACATTTTTAGTTGTCAGTGGTATAATCTAAAATCTGAAAAAAAGAAAAAAAATATCCATCCAGACTTGAATATGAATTCAACTACAGGTTCCTCAGTTCTCAATGCGTGTCCAGCTTATGTGAGTACCTAAACGGGCGTGCCAAAGCCTTTCCCAACCCACAAACAAAAGTCAAAAATTGACGTGAAAAAGGCGGTTTCTGAAATTTGGGGGTAACATGCAGGGGTGAGTGTGTGGGCCTTTGCATTGGCACAATCACAGCAGACAGATTACGTGGGAGGGACTTGGTTATATACCACAGGTGCAGGGGCAGGACAATGGGCAGCACCTGATGACGATGTGTGGAGCTGGTGCGGCTTATGACGTTCTGTGGAGGCTGTGGACACGTCTCCAGCCAATCAGGAAATTCTAATTTAGTAGCAGAGTTTACCCTGAAGGGGCGCAACCCATTCGTTTTCAGGCCAAAGTTAGGATTTAACACATGTTTGCGCTATAATGTCAGAATAATGTCAGGGACCAGTAGACGACACTATGAGACACCCATTGAGACAGTTTATCAGTTAAAAAAAAAAAAAACTTGATTTGGTGTTTAGCTCTTTAAATGAAGGTGACAGATGCACAGGAGAATCCAAGTAGTGCAGTCAGAAAACATGTGAACTCTGGTTCACAAGGTTGTTGGTTCATATCCTGACTGTGTCCTTTTCAGTGATTTTGATGACAAAAAATACAGCCGTAGTCCGTGAATGCATATCAAAGCAGCTATTGCAGTTCAGATTCTGCTTATTTTAAATGTAGAACTTTAGCAAGGATTAAACTGAAGCACATTTATTTTCCTTCTACATGTCCCACATACAGACAAATTGCGGGTTCATTTCATAACCAAGGAGCCTAGGCCAATATTCATATGAAGGTAAAAAGTTAAAAGTACTTCAAGCTAGTCTACAACAAGGGCAAATCCAATCACATCACGTATTATTCCTACTACAAAAGCTTGCATGGCTGTTTTTTTGTTTTGTTTAAACTTAACTTTCAAAATCAAAATGACTTGCAGAATCAGTGATATTGGCAAAACTCACCACAGTCTCCGCTCCTCCGTGCGCATTAGTGCCTCTATCATCTGTAATGTGTCAATCACAATATTGAAAACAATTACCGCATCAACAAATATACTCACAGTTTAAGAAGCACTTTTCTTAACAACAATCAAGAGGTCAAAACCGCAGGCAGAACCTCTAAATCTCATCTTTGTCTTTGAGCAACTCACTTCTAAAGACTTGTTTTTGGAAAGAGAAATTAAAAGATGCAAAACAGCCCTTATTTTCCTGACCTTGTGCTTCCATATTTAGACGGTGTGTTGAAATAAATCGGTTTAGAAGCGCCGCTGGTTAATTGCCGCGGTGTTCGCACTTTGAGGGAGTCTTTGTGCCTGATCACTTCTTCTTCCCCCATTTACATAATGTGTTTGGGAGAGGCGCTGATCGGACTCTAAAACAAGAGCTGACGGGAAAACCTCCGCAATAACGGAACTGCCACATGGACACACTGCTTAATACTGCCGTGAGCGCCGCGCGGGCAATAAGAAAACGATGCACAAAGAACACTGAGTACTGAGGTTATTCAAAAACTGTTTTTATTTTCCTGTCATTATGAAATAAAGCATGTCATACATTTGGGGAAAAGCATCACATCAGAATCCGTCTCTTGGATTGAACGATTACTTCAACGTTTTCATTTCTGTGAGCTTTCAGTTCCCTACTGTCTCTATAATATTGAATAAAGACCACATTCTAAAAGGTGAGGCCTAAATGTCTTTTTGTTTTTGGTTCCTGTAATGAAGCCAATTTATCAGGAGTGTCTTTCACAGTGAAGTTGTTTGTCTTCAGCACGCTTTATTGGTTTCTACCTGACATCAATTGATTGGCAAACCTTTTATAATTACAGGCGTGGCCCAGAGTGTTTACTTTTCTGCTCAATGGATCGGAAACAGGGACAAGAAGTACAGTTTGAGACTTGTATCTTTTAAAACCATTGGACCCATTGACATTCAGAGTCTCTTATCACGGGAGTCCCGGCCTCGTGGGGACCCTATTGTGCGTGTCTTAGTCAGTGGTAGGGGAAACAAAGCCAAAAGTCTCCACACGGCCAGACAAATCAAACCTGCAACCTTCTTACCGAGCAATGTGAACAATGCCATAACCAGCAAAAACATCCACACAGGAAAGATGAAAAGATGGAATGTATGGCTGTTCAGTGGGAGCCGAATCTTTGGGCATTTTCGAAAGGAGCCTTTCAAAAGACTTGCTCATTTCTTTATAGATTGTCTTTCTAGGAAGCCAGGCAGAAGAGTCCTGCTGTCTAAGAACTAATTCGCTCAGAGGTTAGACATTTTGATTAAAATGACTAAATGCTCACAGCAGGGTTCATTCTAAGCTTTTAACTTGGAATACGCGTCAAATAAATAACATGTCGTGCCACAGTAAAGGAAAAGACACTGCAACTGCCTCACCAAGTTATTTTGACGGTATGAGTATGCAATAGTATAAGTCAGGGGAGAAAAAGGTCAGTCTTTGTTGCTATGCCCTCGCCTCTGGTCGTGATATCTGGGAAGGACAAGATCGTGGATACAGACGGTTCAAGTTTTCTCCGATGGGCACATCCTTGGAGATAGGGTGAGGAGCTGAGTCGCCACTCCTTCACGTCGAGAGGAGCCAGCAGAGGTGTTTCGGATGCCTCCTGCTGGTCGCCTCCCTGGGGTTGTGTTCCAGATAAAGCGGAAGAAAATGGATGGATCGAGTATGCAATATAATTATGGACCACTTGAGAAATTGTAATGTGGATAGTATATTTTCAACATACAGACATAAACCGCATGATGTTTTGGAAGAAATCAGCAAAAGATTCTGGCTTAGTGCGGAAAACTAATTGTGTTTACACTGAAGTAGCTTTACCTCAACAGTCGCAGAAGCGCGTCAGGAACCAAAGCTGCCTCCAAAATACCTGCTTCAAACGGCCAGAAATCAAACGAAAACAGATGTAAAAACACTGCCTTGGCTTGATGAACACAGCACCTCATCAAAGTTTAGTTTCATTTTAATTTTTGGGTGGCGTCTTTGAAGCGTACAGCGGCCGCAGAAAAGGCAACCCATCTTTGATAATTCTGCTCGCATTCGGCTATTTGCGGCTGTGTGATGGTAATGGGGTTGGCTCGTCTTTTTTACCAGAGTGGGTTTGGGAGGAACAGCTGTGTGTCTGGGAGATTGTCTCAGTCGCAGATAAATCAAAGCAAAGCAGGAGTGGATAGAAATATCACTGTCTGGTTAAAATTACCAACCTCAGAATGGTGAAGTTTTGAGGTTGTTTGGGTCACCTGCGCCTCAGAAGAGTTAGCAAAGTAAAAAGTCATTATGAATATAGCCATGGGCATTCAAATCCAATGAAAGATTATAGTATAATTAATCATCTGGCATACAATGGAGGTGGAAAGCGCAACATGAATTACACATTTACCATGTGACTACAACTTTTACTAGTTTTACATCGTTTTTGGCGACATTATTTAATATGAAGTAATGGTGCGTTCCCGGTAACTGGTAAATTTCCGACCTCCCACGGGGAAAAAAAAGCTTTGGAACGTTGCTCAAACTCGTAATTACAACATGTAAACTCGGAGATGTCCAGACAGCTCCGAGTTCAGATGCGAGATGAAGACAGTAATGGCAGCCCCCAGTGGAGGAGCGCAGCTAATAATACAACTTTAACAAAACCACTGCATCAGTGAAGTGAATGTTACTTTTGGTCATAGGCTTCGATATAGCTAGCTTGTGTTGAGTTCTGTTTGTGGAGCAACATTCATGTGACGTTAGCATATTATTAACTGTTGTAGCATTAGCCGTTTTGTTTACATACTTGGAACTCATGGATAATACATTTTGACTACTTTTTTATCGCCAATGTTTGGGTTTTGAAACTATTTACTTTGTACGTCATAGATTTTCAGATCTGTTCTTTATGAGATTCTTTGAATACCTCCAGCGTCCATGGCAAGAACATGTCTCCGGCCGTGCACAGTGTCCACCAACTCTGAGTTTCACCCCAGTCGAAGGTAATATTTAGGTTAACAAGATGAAACTGAATTAGGGGAAATGGCAGATGTAACTCAAGAGGATTACTTAATAAATCCACCGAAGACGCCTCTTGGATGACAGTCGAAACATCTTCAATTCGAACCTTTGCTACAATATAATAAACCCAAATAGTGTTAAAAGCTTCAGAAAATCCATGTTTACAAGGAAAACATCATTTGAAACCACGGCCATGTCCTGAGATTGCCACTGTTTGGACGGACAGACGATCTTTCTACACTTTTGTTTTGAGAAGCGATAACATCCATCTTCCCGTTGTCTGCGGTTTGCTTGGATCACTTCGGTCGTCAAGAAGGTCAAGCCGGCTCTCTCTTCTGCCACAGGACACTTTAAAGCTTTACATTAACATCTAAATTTCAGTTCCCAGGCTCCTCTCTCCCCCGCGGCTGGCTGCGGTTACCTCTGATGGACTGCCTGTGTTCGGAATAGTGATTTAGCCGCCGTTCAAACATCTGTTAGGGCAATCAAGGAATCACCCCGACTCATATCCGTAGCACTAATACAAAACAGAAGACACAGAGAGGAGAGGGACGAGAGGTGAGGAAATACAGACAGATGGAAAAGGGGAAAAGGGGGCTGGAGCAAACCGAAAGCTGCTGAAAAGGGTTCAATATGGGTCGAGGCTTAAGTCTAGAGGCCTTTACAAAGTAATCATTCTAAGGGTGGAGATTTAAAGGAAAGCATAGAAAGGGGCAATTAACCCAGGGCTTGCAACTTCATGATAAGGTCTCGGTTTGAGGAAATTGTCTGGTTACTATGGCATCAGAGAGTGTTAGTGGAAAAGCCTTGACCACTGTTCATCTTTCACCTTTTTGTTGCGTGATGGGATTCTTTCGGATAGCAGGGACCTTTCTGTGCGGAGCTTTTGGCGCTCTGGTTTCTTCACTGGGTTCGTACACAGACTTTATAACGTCTCACCTCTGATGTCCAGCATTGGTATAAGCTGCCATGTTTGTTTTGATACAGATTGGTACAAATAGCCTGTCGATCCTGCTCATCGGAACTTGGGGATTTAAGACGAGATCCTAGACTTCTCTTTCACACATCCACATAAAAAAGGCCTATTTTCCAGCTACCCCTGACCAGTTCACTGCAGTCGCCCACTGCTCCTCATGAGCTGCCCAGAGGCACTAATCGAAGAATAACTTGAAAGAGGAAAAAGTATCCCACAATAATACAATGTACATATAAAATTCAAGTAAGAGAACTATCCACTAATCCCTTTTCCTGCTACAAATGCAACTGCTTTTTTTCAATCTCAAATAAACAACAACTCAGATTGTGGCGGAATGTCATCTGCATAACGTTTGACAAGGTTCTGAGGAGAATGGTGGTCCGTGGGGGAGGGTGTGAATACCCTGATTTAGAGCCTGTGGACTTTACGAGGCCGTAATTCTAGTTTTTGTCGGAAAAGTGATCTTTGGGTAAAGATCAGGCCCTATGTCCTTCGCTGTTCCCTCAGCGTCTGTCTCTCATCCATCTCCTCTTCATTAACAAAACCACCGCAGTAAAACACTCCAGACACACGATAAAGATGATTTTCAGTCGGGTCTTTAACTAAATCAGCTCAAGGATAAAAAAAGATGTCACAAAGTTTGTAGATCTTTGGTAAGAATTACTTCATGACATGAGACTAGAAAGTTGGGGATATGCATTATTTAATCCACAACGCAAGATGGGCAAGACTCACCCACATTGCCAGCTACTGTATCTCACTAAAGCAAATACACCACAACATTTCTGCAACTATTTCAGTAGATCTTTCATGGGACACACACTGAAGTTATGACGCTTTACAACAATATCAAGTACAGTAGTCTGTTTACAGCTTGTATTACAGTGATATTTTAATGTTCACTTCAAAATATCTCAACACAGCCATTAATGTTAAAACTGGTGATACCCAAAGTGAGTACACCCCTGAAAGTGTATTTTCCAGCTCTGCCTTAATCCTCGTAATCATGGAGTTCTCCAGAGCTTCACAGGTCACCTCTGAACTCCTCTTCCACTCGACATCATGGACCTGGTGCAGGTGCTGTTTGAAGATGCCACACAGATGCTCAATGGGGTTTAGATCCAAAGATATGCTTGCTCAGTCCATCATATTTAACCTGCAGCTTTGTCTTGGAGGTGCGTTCAGAGTCATTATCATGTTGGAGCATGGCCTCGTGGACCAGTGCCCGAAGGGAGGGCGTCATGCTCTGCACCAGTATGGGACAGGACTTCCTCGTATTCATGGTTCTCAATAATGGTTCTCATGAATGCGTCAGTCTGTCGGTGTTCAGACCAAACACACACTGTGTCAGATTGGTCTGCATGGCTGTCTTCCCAGAAGTTTGCTTTTGGTTCTGCTTGTCTAAAGTTTGCTGACAAGTCTAAGATAAGCGTTTGTGTTCAGATGGAGTCATGTGAACACAAAAATGCAGATGACAAGGATCCCAAATTGCTGGTGTTGTGATTTTGTAGGTCATGGCCACAAAAAATAATAAGCAGTGTTGGGGTAACGTATTACTTTATAGTAACTGAGGAATACATAATACTTACATCAAATATGGGAATATATTAGTCAATACAATTCAAGTAACTCGAGTTACAAGTGCATTTAAATGTATGAACAATAAAATGCCAAACTCCTCCAAAATAAATTGCAGCAAGCCAAATCAAGTTGGATACTGGTGTATAAGATCTGCAGTTGTGTGTTGCTAATGTCTTCAAAACAAGACACAAGAGAGAATGGGGAAATCAAAGGAAATCTTTGACTGCACTTTGACTCTGTGGCATTACTATTTTCAGCTTACCAGTTTGCCAAAAGACATTTTTGAAACAGTAATATGTAATACAGACATATTACAATATTTAAAACTGTATCTACTAATACAGAATATTTTACAGTTTTAATGTAACTTGCCCAACACGGACCATAAACCAAGTCAAAACATTTGCATTCCAACAGTTACATTTAAATACTACCATCAAATTGACCTGACCTGTCCCTCTAAATATTACACGATATGCTCTTTAACTGCAACTCTTTCTTCTATCCAATTACCTGCTGTACGTGTCACTCTGTAGGGCTATAGCCTCATTAGGAACATGCTGACACACTTTCACACTCTCAGATACAGTCACCTGAAGCACAGCGACTCCACTGCAGTGATCTTGTCTAATGTTGCCCTTTTTCGCGTCTGTTCCTGCTTGTTTCTCACTCTCCTGACCTTTTCAGAAGCTGCCAGCGTGAGATGAACTGCTGTTTTTGCCTCTTTCGGCTCCATCTCTGCTGACAAAGTCTGTACTACTCGGTACGCGGCAAATACGGGTACAGCAAATATAATGAGCTCTCTACAATCTCTTTACACGCGGCCAGGACTACTCTTACTTTCGAATACAAAAGCTGTGAGACATTTGAAACGGTAACATTGTTTTGTAAGTGTAAGTCAGTAGCACGGATATCTTAAACATGGTGAGCCGATGAGGTTCTCTCAAATACTTTCTACAACTCTCGGGACCCCAAGATCAGCTTCACGAGAAAGCAGTGGAAAAGAAAACGTCTGACTGCCAAAATGTCGGCCTTTTTTCATCATAAACCTGTTTATAGCGGAGAAATACACCCCTTTTGTTCACATTTATTTCAAAGAGTTAAACAACATCAGTTACTTTCTTATTTGCCGCCACTTGCGACAAAATCAATAGTGCTCTATAATTTGTTGTGTCAAACGCTACATGTAAATCAGCGAGAAAATGGTCTGAAAGTGAATTGTGGATTCGAATGGAGCAGCGTGAATAAGGTTGGATAAAGGAGAGTGGCCAGTGCATGGCTCGGTGCACAAAAGGACACATAGACCGGGGTGTTTTTGTAGTGCACCACACAACTCGCCGTCGCAAACACTTTTAATTAATGGAATAAAATACAGTCGGCCATTCAGCGCGGCACTCATGGGCGTACAGAGGGCTTTGAATGATGCCTCAACGCCACAAGGACACAACAAGAGACTTATCTGGACTCAAAATCCCGACTATCTATTTAGACCACGGGATAAAGTGCTGCACAGTTTCTAAACTCAATATTCTTGCTGGCTTTTTGGCGTACTAAGTGACACCATGCCGCTACTATACGATATAGTTGGGTTAGAAGTGCATTTGAAGTGCAAATGAATCTATGATTAATCACACTATTAGGGCTCAATACTATTTTCTTCCGTCCTCCAGTAAAGTTTTGACAACCCAAGGTCTACACTACATGGCAGCAACAACCATACAGTACAACCATGTTAAAGCAGTACTAAGTAACTCGTGTCCCTAGAGGCCATAAGCACCACTGCAGGCGTTTTAGCATGTTGCGTTTTTTTACTTATTAATTGTCCGTGAGAATAAATACAACACTGACAGAAAAGACAAAGGGAGAGAGGGATATTGTACATCCAATTACACAATGAAGACATTTTTTTTCACTCAAACTTGGCTGTAAATACTGTGTAAGTGGAGCTAGCCTGCAGTTAGCTTTGCCCGTTAGCCTGTTAGCTTCTTCTTCGTGATTCCATTAGTGTGTAGTGGTGACACCTACCCGGTGGCAGCGAATTTGCATTTGTTGTTTTCTGGCTAGAGACACCGGGGGAGATGAAAGACCACCCCAAATCATCCCATTGACACTTGTATTACCCCAGAGGGACTACGGAACGGATTTATTAAGGTAAACAAGTTACTTAGTACTGCTTTAAAGGCACACTGCATAACATTTCGAATTATACTGAGCCATCAACGTAAAGCATGCTACTAATGACCAGCTAGACACACACATAAAAAAACGCTGTTTGAAGAGGGTTTGCAGAATGAGTTTGGATGAGGACCTAACCTATTTAAAGTGCATATGACAGGTTTTAATGCTTTTGAAAATATGACTTATTAAGAAGGTTAATGTCAGTTGCAAGTTCATCAGTTGCATAATTTTAATTTATTTCAGTGAAGCAGCAATTTTAATGAAGAAATGTTGGGCAGAAAAGTTATTTTTATTTGAATGTTTAAGCTGCTAACAGGAAGTGACATAGACAAAGGTAAAGTTCCATAGCAGTTTGATTCATTTCTCATTGACATAAATGGTCGGCATGGTAACAGTTGAAAATAGTCTTCATCTATGTCACTTCCTGTCGGTGTCCAATACGGAAGTGAAACATCACAAAAATGTCCAAACTAAAGACTGCTGGGTACAGTCTCAAGCAACATCTTAATTAAATATTAAATATAATTGTGTCACTATGTTTTAGCAAAAAATCTGTCTAATGCACTTTAAGTCCCATATTTTATGCCTTTAGTCAACAACATCTCCATGGAGACGAACAGGGGACGTCCCCGCGCCCAGTAAAGTGACAAGTCACAGCAAAGACATAATGTTTGTTTGGTCATTTTTTCCAACAATAAAAATATCTGTGACATTGAGCATCCCTTTGGTGATGGTGGTCAAAGGGGCCATGCGCGCAGAATGGCTACCATGCTTCCTTCAGCGTGCCCCGGGGCGGCCTGAGCTACAGAAGTACCACAAATCCATTGACTGTTATCGAGGAGGAAATGAACAATGCAAATGTAAAGCCCACTGGGAAAAATATGACGTGAAATGAAATGCATTCCCTCATTTTAACTACTGTATCTCACCAAGAAAAGTAGACATCGGATTTTGTGTTTTCTATTTACAGACAATCCCGGGGTAATTGTCCACTGCATTTGACCCATAATCAAACAATGCGTATCAGGATTAATGGGCATCCAGGACATTCGACAGTCCTGTACACAATGTGCTGGAAAAGCAACAAAAACGCAGCAAACAAAGTGACAAAAGCAATGAAAAAGCAACAAAAAGTGACAAAAACATGCCTAAAAGCCACCAAAAAAAGTAATGAGTAAGAGGTTAAAATATGTCTTTGTGGAAGTGCGCATTGACACTAATTTGGCCCAGGCTGGTCAGAGTCCAGGGCCGTTTTTTCAGTCCCAGTCTGCCCACTGACACTGACACACTGAAACTCTGATCTCAGTATGTTTAGGGAAAATCGAAAACCCCAGTGACATCCATCCAGCGTGCGTCCTTCTTTATTCGGCCCCGAGTGACAGCGTGTGCGGGGGAAGAGTTGGTGAAGACAGTGCAGCGCTCCACCTGCCGTCCATACATATTCAAACACACTCTGGGAAACTTGATATAAGTCACTGCGAGGAGCCGGAAAACTATGCTAATGCGTGTGTCTGTATGTACATGCTAAATTTACGGATGCATTTCACTGCAGGGATGGGTACAAGAAGCTATAAATATGAAAGAGAGTGAGGGGGAAAGAAAAAGTATTTTTTGGAGTATGGTATCTCGTATTGCAAAGTCATAGATAGACGGTAGACATTTTTGCAGTTCGGTCAAGTGCTTTTGAGAGAAATGTGTGCTTTTGTTTTGTTTCCATATCAATGCTGAGTCTAGTCTACAACATGAAGCTTTGTAATGGAGGCATTTTGAGCAGTGAGATGATCAAAACCAATCCGATAATCTAGGAATGAAAAGTTTAAGATAAATAATAACTTAATGATTTGGCAAACATGAGACGTAACAACGTGTAATCACAAGTTATTGTTACATTGTCACATAGCACATTACATTGTACTTAATGTGGCAGGTACAATGTATATGTAAAAAGTGTTACCAAGAGTAGATAGAAAAGAGAAGAGATAAATCCATCCTCCTCAGACCTTGTGTAAAAAATCTGTCCTCCTCAGACCTCGTGTGAGAGATCTGTCCTCCTCAGACCTCGTGTGAGAGATCTGTACTCCTCAGACCTCGTGTGAGAGATTTGTCCTCCTCAGACCCTCATGTGAGAGATCTGTCCAACTCAGACCTCGGGAGAGATCTGTCCTCCTCAGACCTCGAGAGAGATCTGTCCTCCTCAGACCTCGTGTGAGAGATCTGTCCTCCTCAGACCTCATGTGAGAGTTCTGTCCTCCTCAGACCTCGTGTGAGCAATCTGTCCTCCTCAGACCTCGAGTGAGAGATCTGTCCTCCTCAGACCTCGAGAGAGATCTGTCCTCCTCAGACCTTGTGTTAGAGATCTGTCCTCCTTAGACCTCGAGAGAGATCTGTCTCCTCAGACCTCGTGTAAGAGATCTGTCCTCCTCAGACCTCATGTGAGAGATCTGTCCTCCTCAGACCTCGTGTGAGAGATCTGTCCTCCTCAGACATCGAGAGAGAGATCTGTCCTCCTCATACCTCGTGTAAGAGATCTGTCCTCCTCAGACCTCATGTGAGAGATCTGTCCTCCTTAGACCTCGACAGAGATCTGTCCTCCTCAGACATCGAGAGAGAGATCTGTCCTCCTCAGACCTCGTGTGAGAGATCTGTCCTCCTCAGACATCGAGAGAGAGATCTGTCCTCCTCATACCTCGTGTAAGAGATCTGTCCTCCTCAGACCTCGTGTGAGAGATCTGTCCTCCTCAGACCTCGTGTGAGAGATCTGTCCTCCTCAGACCTCGTGTGAGAGATCTGTCCTCCTCAGACCTCGTGTGAGAGATCTGTCCACCTCAGACCTCGGGAGAGATCTGTCCTCCTCAGACCTCGAGAGCTCAGACCTCATGTGAGAGATCTGTCCTCCTCAGACCTCGTGTGAGAGATCTGTACTCCTCAGACCTCGTGTGAGAGATCTGTCCTCCTCAGACCTCGTGTGACAGATCTGTCGACCTCAGACCTCGTGTGAGAAATCTGTCCTCCTCAGACCTCGTGTGAGAGATCTGTCCTCCTCAGACCTCGTGTGAGAGATCTGTCCTCCTCAGACCTCGTGTGAGAGATCTGTCCACCTCAGACCTCGGGAGAGATCTGTCCTCCTCAGACCTCGAGAGCTCAGACCTCATGTGAGAGATCTGTCCTCCTCAGACCTCGTGTGGGTTGTCCTCCTCAGCTGTGAGAGATCTGTCCTCCTCAGACCTCGTGTAAGAGATCTGTCCTCCTCAGACCTCGTGTGAGAGATCTGTCTCCTCAGACCTCGTGTGAGAGATCTGTCCTCCTCAGACCTCGTGTGAGAGATCTGTCCTCCTCAGACCTCGTGTGAGAGATCTGTCCCCTCAGACCTCGGGAGAACGTCTCCTGATGAGAGATCTGGCCTCCTCAGACCTCGTGTGAGAGATCTGTCCTCCTCAGACCTCGTGTGAGAGATCTGTCCTCCTCAGACCTCGTGTGAGAGATCTGTCATCACTCAGACCTCGGTGTGAGAGATCTGTCCTCCTCAAGACCTCGTGGTGAGAGATCTGTCCTCCTCAGACCGTAAGAGACCTCAGACCTCGGGGAGAGACTCGAGAACTCAGACTCATGTGAGAGATCTGTCCTCGCCTCAGACCTCCGGTGTGAGAGATCTGTCCTCCTCAGACCTCGTGTAAGAGATCTGGGGTCCTCCTCAGACCTCGTGTGAGAGATCTGTCCTCCTCATACCTCATGTGAGAGATCTGTACTCCTCAGACCTCGTGTGAGAGATCTGTCCTCCTCAGACCTCGTGTGAGAAGATCTGTCCACCTCAGACCTCGGGAGAGATCTGTCCTCCTCAGACCTCGAGAACTCAGACCTCATGTGAGAGATCTGTCCTCCTCAGACCTCGTGTGAGAGATCTGTCCTGCCTCAGACCTCGGTGTGAGAGATCTGTCCTCCTCAGACCTAGTGTGAGAGATCTGTCCTCCTCAGACCTCGTGTAAGAGATCTGTCCTCCTCAGACCTCATGTGAGAGATCTGTCCTCCTCAGACCTCGTGTGAGAGATCTGTCCTCCTCAGGACAATCGAGAGAGAGATCTGTCCTCCTCATACCTCGTGTAAGAGATCTGTCCTCCTCAGACATCATGTGAGAGATCTGTCCTCCTTAGACCTCGACAGAGATCTGTCCTCCTCAGACATCGAGAGAGAGATCTGTCCTCCTCAGACCTCGTGTGAGAGATCTGTCCTCCTCAGACATCGAGAGAGAGATCTGTCCTCCTCATACCTCGTGTAAGAGATCTGTCCTCCTCAGACCTCGTGTGAGAGATCTGTCCTCCTCAGACCTCGTGTGAGAGATCTGTCCTCCTCAGACCTCGTGTGAGAGATCTGTCCTCCTCAGACCTCGTGTGAGAGATCTGTCCACCTCAGACTCGGGAGAGATCTGTCCTCCTCAGACCTCGAGAGCTCAGACCTCATGGAGAGATCTGTCCTCCTCAGACCTCATGTGAGAGATCTGTCCTCCTCAGACCTCGTGTAAGAGATCTGTCCTCCTCAGACCTCGTGTGAGAGATCTGTCCTCCTCAGACCTCGTGTGAGAGATCTGTACTCCTCAGACCTCGTGTGAGAGATCTGTCCTCCTCAGACCTCGTGTGACAGATCTGTCCACCTCAGACCTCGTGTGAGAGATCTGTCCTCCTCAGACCTCGTGTGAGAGATCTGTCCTCCTCAGACCTCGTGTGAGAGATCTGTCCTCCTCAGACCTCGTGTGAGAGATCTGTCCTCCTCAGACCTCGTGTGAGAGATCTGTCCACCTCAGACCTCGGGAGAGATCTGTCCTCCTCAGACCTCGAGAGCACAGACCTCATGTGAGAGATCTGTCCTCCTCAGACCTCTGTGAGAGATCTGTCCTCCTCAGACCTCGTGTAAGAGATCTGTCCTCCTCAGACCTCGTGTAAGAGATCTGTCCTCCTCAGACCTCGTGTGAGAGATCTGTCCTCCTCAGACCTCGTGTGAGAGATCTGTACTCCTCAGACCTCGTGTGAGAGATCTGTCCTCCTCAGACTTCGTGTGAGAGATCTGTTCCACCTCAGACCTCCTGTGAGAGATCTGTCCTCCTCAGACCTCGTGTGAGAGATCTGTCCTCCTCAGACCTCGTGTGAGAGATCTGTCCTCCTCAGACCTCGTGTGAGAGATCTGTCATCCTCAGACCTCGGGAGAGATCTGTCCTCCTCAGACCTCGTGTGAGAGATCTGTCCTCCTCAGACCTCATGTGAGAGATCTGTCCACCTCAGACCTCGGGAGAGATCTGTCCTCCTCAGACCTCGGAGAGCTCAGACCTCATGTGAGAGATCTGTCCTCCTCAGACCTCGTGTGAGAGATCTGTCCTCCTCAGACCTCGGTAAGAGATCTGTCTCCTCAGACCTCGTGTGAGAGATCTGTCCTCCTCAGACCTCGTGTGAGAGATCTGTACTCCTCAGACCTCGTGTGAGAGATCTGTCCTCCTCAGACCTCGTGTGAGAGATCTGTCCACCTCAGACCTCGGGAGATCTGTCCTCCTCAGACCTCGAGAGCTCAGACCTCATGTGAGAGATCTGTCCTCCTCAGACCTCGTGTGAGAGATCTGTCCTCCTCAGACCTCGTGTGAGAGATCTGTCCTCCTCAGACCTCGTGTGAGAGATCTGTCCTCCTCAGACCTCGTGTGAGAGATCTGTCCTCCTCAGACCTCGTGTGAAAGATCTGTCCTCCTCACACCTCGTGTAAGAGATCTGTCCCTCAGACCTCGGTGAGAGATCTGTCCTCTTAGACCTCGAGAGAGATCTGTCCTCCTCAGACCTCGTGTAAGAGATCTGTCCTCCTCAGACCTCATGTGAGAGATCTGTCCTCCTCAGACCTCGTGTGAGAGATCTGTCCTCCTCAGACATCGAGAGAGAGATCTGTCCTCCTCATACCTCGTGTAAGAGATCTGTCCTCCTCAGACCTCATGTGAGAGATCTGTCCTCCTAGACTCGACAGAGATCTGTCCTCCTCAGACATCGAGAGAGAGATCTGTCCTCCTCAGACCTCGTGTGAGAGATCTGTCCTCCTCAGACATCGACAGAGAGAATCTGTCCTCCTCATACCTCGTGTAAGAGATCTGTCCTCCTCAGACCTGGTGTGAGAGATCTGTCCTCCTCAGACTCGTGTGAGAGATCTGTCCTCCTCAGACCTCGTGTGAGAGATCTGTCCTCCTCAGACCTCGTGTGAGAGATCTGTCCTCCTCAGACCTCATGTGAGAGATCTGTCCTCCTCAGACCTCGAGAGCTCAGACCTCATGTGAGAGATCTGTCCTCCTCAGACCTCGTGTGAGAGATCTGTCCTCCTCATACCTCGTGTAAGAGATCTGTCCTCCTCAGACATCATGTGAGAGATCTGTCCTCCTTAGACCTAGACAGAGATCTGTCCTCCTCAGACATCGAGAGAGAGATCTGTCCTCCTCAGACCTCGTGTGAGAGATCTGTCCTCCTCAGACATCGAGAGAGAGATCTGTCCTGCCTCATACCTTGTGTAAGAGATCTGTCCTCCTCAGACCTCGGTGTGAGAGATCTGTCCTCCTCAGACCTCGTGTGAGAGATCTGTCACCTCAGACCTTCGGGAGAGATCTGTCCTCCTCAGACCTCGAGAGCTCAGACCTCATGTGAGAGATCTGTCCTCCTCAGACCTCATGTGAGAGATCTGTCCTCCTCAGACCTCGTGTAAGAGATCTGTCCTCCTCAGACCTCGTGTGAGAGATCTGTCCTCCTCAGACCTCGTGTGAGAGATCTGTACTCCTCAGACCTCGTGTGAGAGATCTGTCCTCCTCAGACCTCGTGTGAGAGATCTGTCCTCCTCAGACCTCGTGTGAGAGATCTGTCCTCCTCAGACCTCGTGTGAGAGATCTGTCCACCTCAGACCTCGGGAGAGATCTGTCCTCCTCAGACCTCGAGAGCTCAGACCTCATGTGAGAGATCTGTCCTCCTCAGACCTCGTGTGAGAGATCTGTCCTCCTCAGACCTCGTGTAAGAGATCTGTCCTCCTCAGACCTCGTGTGGAGAGATCTTGTCTCCTCAGACCTCGTGTGGAGAGATCTGTACTCCTCAGACCTCGTGTGAGAGATCTGTCCTCCTCAGACCCTCGTGTGAGAGATCTGTCCACCTCAGACCTCCTGTGAGAGATCTGGCCTCCTCAGACCTCGTGTTGGAGAGATTCTGTCCTTCCTCAGACCTCGTGTGAGAGATCTGTCCTCCTCAGGACCTCGTGTGAGAGATCTGTCATCCTCAGACCTCGTGTGAGAAGAATTCTATGCTCCTCCTCAACCTCGTGTGAGAGATCTGTCTCCTCAGACCTCGTGTGAGAGATCTGTCCACCTCAGACTCGGGTGAGAGATCTGTCCTCCTCAGACCTCGAGAGCTTCAGACCTCATGTGAGAGATCTGTCCTCCTCAGACCTCGTGTGAGAGATCTGTCCTCCTCAGACCTCGTGTAAGAGATCTGTCCTCCTCAGACCTCGTGTGAGAGATCTGTTCCTCCTTCAGACCTCATTGTGAGAGATTTCTGTCTCCTTCAGACCCTTCGGTTGAAGATCTGTCCTCCTCAGGACCTCGTGTGAGATATCTGTCCACCTCAGACTTCGGGAGAGATCTGTCCTCTCAGACCTCTGAGGAGAACTCAAGACCTCATGTGAGAGATCTTGTCCTCTCAGACCTCGTGTGAGAGATCTGTCCTCCTCAGACCTCGTGTTGATAGATTCTGTCCTCCTCAGGACCTGTGTGAGAGATCTGTCCTCCTCAGACCTCGTGTAGAGATCTGTCTCCTCAACCTCATGTGAGAGATCTGTCCTCCTCCAGACCTCGTGTGAGAGGATCTGTCCTCCTCAGACATCGAGAGAGAGATCTGGGTTTTTTTCCTTCTTCATACCTCGTGTAAGAGATCTGTCCTCCTCAGACATCATTAGAGATCTGTCCTCCTAGACCTCGACAGAGATCTGTCCTCCTCAGACATCGGAGAGAGGATCTGTCCTCTCAGACCTGTGTGAGAGATCTTGCCTCCTCAGAACATTCGAGAGAGAGATATCTGTCCTCCTCATACCTCGTGTAAGAATCTGTCCTCCTCAGGACCTCGTGTGAGAGATCTGTCCTCTCAGACCCGTGTGAGAGATCGTCTCCTCAGACTCGTGTGAGAGATCTGTCCTCCTCGACCTCGTGTGAAGAGATGCTGTCCACCTCAGACCTCGGGGAGATCTGTCTCCTCAGACTCGAGAGCTTAGACCTCATGTGAGAGGATCTGTGCCTCCTCAGACCTCATGTGAGAGATCTGTCCTCCTCAAGACCTCGGTGTAAGAGATCTGTCCTCCTTCAGACCTCGTTGTTGAGAGATCTGTCCTCCTAGACCTCGTGTGAAGATCTGTACTCCTCAGACCTCGTGTGAGAGATCTGTCACTCCTCAGACCTCGTGTGACAGATCTGTCCACCTCAGACCTCGGTGAGAGATCTGTCCTCCTCAGACCTCGTGTGAGAGACTGTCCTCCTCAGACTCGTGTGAGAGATTCTGTCCTTCCTCAGACCTCGTGTAGAGTCTGTCCTCCTCAGACCTCGTGTGAGGAGATCTGTCCACCTCGACCTCGGAGAGATCTAGTCCTCCTCAGACTCGAGAGCACAGACCTCATGTGAGAGATCTGTCCTCTCAGACCTCGTGTGAGAGATCTGTCCTCCTCAGACCTCGTGTAAGAGATCTGTCCTCCTTCAGGACCTCGTGTGAGAGATCTGTCCTCTCAGACCTCGTTGAGAGATCTGTACTCCTCAGACCTCGTGTTGAGAGATCTTCTCTCAGACTTCGTGTGAGAGATCTGTCCACCCTCAGACCCTTCCTGTGAGAGATCTGTCCTCGTCAGACCTCGTGTGAGAGATCTGTCCTCCTCAGACCTCGTGTTGAGAGATCTGTCCTTCAGACCTCGTGTGAGAGATCTGTCATCTCAGACCTCGTGTGAGAGTCTGTCCTCCTCAGACTCGTGTGAGAGGATCTGTCCTCCTCAAACCTCGTGTGAGAGATCTGTCCACCTCAGACTTCGGGAGAGATCTGTTCCTCCTCAAGACCTCGAGAGCTCAGACCTCATGTTGAGAGATCTTGGTCCTCCTCAGACCTCGTGTAAGATCTGTCCTCCTCAGACCTCCGTGTAAGAGATCTGTCCTCCTCAGAACCTCGTGTGAGAGATCATGTCCCTCCTCAGGACCTCGTGTGAGAGATCTTTACTCCTCAGACTCGTGTGAGAGATCTGTCCTTCCTCAGACCTGTTGTGGAGATATCTGTCCACTTCAGACCTCGGAGAGATCTGTCCTCCTCAGAACCTTCGAGAGTCAGGACTCATGTGAGAGATCTGTCCTCTCAGACCTGTGTGAGAGATCTGTCCTCCTCAGGGACTCCGTGTAGAAGATCTGTCCTCCTCAGACCTCGTGTGAGAGATCTGTCCTCCTCAGACCTCGTGTGAGAGATCTGTTCCTCCTCAGACCTCGTGTTGAGAGATCTGTCCTTCCTCAGACCTCGTTTGAAAGATCATGTCCTCCTCACACCTCCGTGTAAGAAGATCTTGTCCTTCCTCAGGACCTCGTGTGAGAGGATCTGTCCTCCTTAGACTCGAGAAGATCTGTCCTCCTCAGAACCTCGTGTAGAGAATCTGGTCCTCCTCAGACCTCATGTGAGAGATCTTGTCTCCTCAGACCTCTGTGTGAAGAGATCTGTTCCTCCTTCAGGACATCGAGAGAGAGATCTGTCCTCCTCATACCTCGTGTAAGGATCTGTCCTCCCAGGACCTCATGATGAGAGATCTGTCCTCCTTAGACCTCGACAGAGATCTGTCCTCCTCAGACTCAGACATCATCTCTCTCTTAGACATCGACAGAGAGAATCTGTCTCCTCAATACCTCGTGTAGAGAGATCTGTCCTCCTCAGGACCCGTGTGAGAGATCTGTCCTCCTCAGGACTGTGTGAGAGATCTGTCCTCCTCAACCCGTGTGAGAGGATCTGTCCTCCTCAGACGCTCGTGTGGAGAGATCTGTCTCCTCAGACCTCGTGTGAGAGATCTCTGTCCTCCTCAGACCTCGAGAGCTCAACCCTCATGTGGAGATCTTGTCCTCCTCAGACTCGTGTGAGAGATCTGTCTCCTCAACCTCATGTGAGAGATCTGGTCCTCCTAGACCTCGACAGAGAATCTGTCTCCTCAGACATCGAGAAGAGAGAATCTGTCTCCTCAACCTCGTGTGAAGATCTGTCTCCTAGACATCGAGAGAGAGATCTTGTCCTCCTCATACCATGTGTAGAGATCTGTCCTCCTCAGACCGTGTGACGATTGTCCTCCTCAGAACGAACATCTCGCGTGTGAGAAGATCTGGTCCTTCATCAAACTCTCTGTGAGAGATCTGTCCTCCTCAGACCCTCGTGTGAGATCTTACTCCTCAGGACCTCGTTGGAGAGAGTGTCCCTCCTCAGACCTCGTGTGACAGATTCTGTCCACCTCAGACCTCGTGTAGAGATCTGTCTCCTCAGACCTCGTGTGAAGAGATCTGTCCTCTCGACTCGTGCTTTGAGAGATCTGTCTTCCTCAGACTCGTGTGAGAGATCTTGCCTCCTCGACCTCGTGTGAGGATCTGGTCCCCTCAGACCCTCGGGAGAGAGTTGTCCTCCTCAGGACCATCGAGAGCTCAGACTCCATGTGAGAGATTGTTCCTCCTCAGACTCGTGTAGAGATCTTTCCGCTCAGGACTCTGTAAGAATCTGTCCTCCTCAGAACTCGTGTGGAGATTCTGTCCTCCTCAGACTCGTGTAGAGATCTTACTCCTCAGACTCGTTGTAGAATCTGTCCTCCTCGAGACTCGTGTGGAGAGATCTGTCCACCTCGATCGTGTGTAGAGGATCTTCCTCCTCAGCCTCCGTGTGAGAGATCTGTCCTCCTCAGACCTCGTGTTGAGGATTGTCCTCCTCAGGACCTCGTGTGAGAGATCTTTCTCCTCATACCTCGTGTTGAGAGATCTGTCTCCTTAGACCTCGTGTGAGAGATTCTTCCTCCTCAGACCTCGGGAGAGATCGTTCCACCTCAGACCTCGAGAGATCGTGTCTCTCCTCAGACCTCGAGAAGCTCAGACCTCATGTGGAGATCTGTCTCCTCGACCTCGTGTGAGAGATCTGTGCCTCCTCGACCTCGTGTAAGAATATGTCCTCCTCAGACCTCGTGTGAGAGATCTGTCCTCCTCAGACCTCGTGTGAGAAATCTGTACTTCCTCAGACTCGTGTGAGAGATCCTGTCCTCCTTCAGACCTCGTGTTGAGAGATCGTCCACCTCAGAACCTCGGGAGAGATCTTGTCCTCCTCAGACCTCGATAGCTCAAGACCTCATGTGATGATCTGTCTCCTCAGACCTCGTGGTGAGAGATGCTGTCCTCCTCAGACCTCCGGTGTTGAGAGATCTGTCTCTCCTCAACCTAGTGTGAGAGATCGTCCTCCTCAGACCTCGTGTGAAGATCTGTCCTCCTCAGGACCTCGTGGAAGAATCTGTTCCTCTCAACCTCGTTGAGAGATCTGTCCTCCTCAGACCTCGTTGTGAAAGATCTGTTCCTCTCACACTGTTGTAAGAGATCTGTCCTCCTTCAGACCTCGTGTGAAGATCTTTGTCCTCCTCAGACCTCGTGTAAGGATCTGTCCTCCTCAGACCTCATGTGAAGACTGTCACTCCTCAGACCTCGTGTAAGAGATCTGTCCTCCTGACATCGAGAGAAGAATCTGTCTTCTCATTACCTCGTGTAAGAGATCTGTCCTCCTTCAGACCTCTGTAGAGATCTGTCCTCCTCAGACCTCGTTGTGAAATTTCTTTGGTTTCCTCGTCACACCTCGTGTAAGAGATCTGTCCTCCTCAGACCGCGTGTGAGAGATCTGTCCTCCTCAGACTCGGTTAAAGAGATCTGTCCTCCTCACCTCATGTGAGAGAATCTGTCTCCTCAGGACCTCGTGTAAGAGATCTGTCCTCCTCACATCAGAGAGAGGATCTGTTCCTCCTCATTACCTCGTTAAGAGATTCTGCCTCCTCAGACCTCATGAGAATCTTCTCCTTAGACCTCGACAAGATCTGTCTCCTCAGACATCGAGAGAGAGATCTGTCCTCCTCAGACCCTCTTGTGAGAGATCTTTCCTCCTCAGACATCGACAGAGAGATCATTGTTCTCCGTCCTCATACCTCGTGTAAGAATCTGTCCTCCTCAGACCTGGTGTGAGAGATCTGTCCTCTCAACCTCGTGTGAGAGAATTCTTCCTCCTCGCACCTCGCTGTGAGAGATCTGTCTCCGCAGACCTCCGTGTGAGAGATCTTGTTCCTCCTCAGACCTCGTGAAGAGATCTGTCCACCTTCAGACCTGTGAGAATCTGTCCATCCTCAGCCTCGATAGTTCAGACTCATGTGAGAGATCTGTCCTCCTCAGACCGTGTGAGAGATCTGTCCTCCTCAGACCCTCGTGTAAGAGATCTAGTCCTCCTCAGACTCGTGTGAGAGATCTGTCCTCCTCAGACCTCGTGTAGAGATCTGTACTCTCAGACCTCGTTGAGGATCTGTCCTCCTCAGACCTCATGTGAATGATCTGTCCACCTCAGACCTCGACTGTGAGAGATCTGTCCTCCTCAGACCTCGTGTGAGAGATTCTGTCCCTCTCAGACCTCGTCTTCCGTGGTGTGACAATCTGTCCACCTCAGACCTCGTGTGAGAATCTGTCCTCTCAGACCTCGTGTGAGAGATCTGTCCTCCTCAGACCTCGTGTGAGAGATCTGTCCTCCTCAAGACTCGTGTGAGAGATCTGTCCTCCTCAACTCGTGTGAGAGGATTGTCCTCCTCAGACCTCGGTGAGAGATTCTTCCACCTCAGACCTCGGAAGAGGATTTTCCTCTCAGACCTCGAGAGCTTCAACCTCATGTGAGAATCTGTCCTCCTCAGACCTCGTGTGAGAGATCTGTCCTCCTCATCGTTGTAAGAGATCTTTCTCTCAGACCGTTGTTGAGAGATCTGTCCTCTCAGACCTCGGTGAGAGATCTGTACTCTAAACTCGTGTGAGAGATCTGTCTCCTCAGACTTCGTGTGAGGAGAATCTGTCCACCTCAAGACATCGTGTGAGAGATCTGTTCCTCCTCAGGATCCTAGTGTGAGAGATCTGTCCTCTTCAGACCTCGTGTGAGAGATCTGTCCTCCATCAGACCACTCGTGTGAGAGATCTTGTCCTCCTCAGACTCGTGTGAGAGATCTAAGTCCTCCTCAACCTTGTGCTGAAAGATCTGTCGTCCCTCCTCAGACCTCGTGTAAGAAGATCTGGGCCTCCTCAGACTCGTGTGAGAGATCTGTCCTCCTTAGACCTCGAGAAGAGATCTGTCCTCCTCAGACCTTCGTGTAAGAGATCTGTCCCCTCAGACCTTTCATGTGGAGATCTGTTCCTCTCAGACCCGTGTGAGAGATCTGTTCCTCTCAGACATCGAGAGAGAGATCTTCCTCCTCATACCTCGTGTAAGAAGATCTGTCCTCCTCAGACCTCATGTGAGAGATTCTGTCCTCCTTAGACCTCGACAGAGATCTGTCCTCCTCAACATCGAGAGAGAGATCTGTCCTCCTCAGACCTCGTGTGAGAGATTGTCCTCCTCAGACCATCGAGAGAGAGATCGTCCTCTAATACCTCGTGCTAAGAGATCTGTCTTCCTCAGACTGGTGTTGAGCAGATCTGTCCTCCTCAGACCTCGTGTGAAGATCAGATCCTCCTCAGACCTCGTGTGAATATCTGTCCTCCTCAGAACTCGTGTGAGAATCTTCTCCATCAGAACCTCGTGTGAGAAAGATCTTCCTCCTCAGACCTCGTGTGAGAGATTGTCCACTCAGACCTCGGGAGAGATCTGTCCTCCTCAGACTCAGAGCTCAGACCTCATGTGAGAGATCTGTCCTCCTCAGACTGTGTGAGAATCTTGTCCTCCTCAGACCTAGTTATGTAGAGATCTGTCCTTCTCAGACCTGTTGTGAGAGATCCTGTCCTCCTCAGACCTGTGTGAGATCTGTACTCCTCAGACCTCGTTGTGAGAGAATCATGATCCTCCTCAACCTCGTGTGACAGAATCTGTCCACCTCAGACCTCGCTTGTTGAGAGATCTGTCCTCTCAGACCTGTGTGAGAGATTCTGTCCTCCTCAGGACCTCGTGTGACAGATCTGTCCACCTCAGACCCTCGTGTGAAGATCTGTCTCCTCAGACCCTCGTGTGGAGAATCTGTCCTCTCAGACCTCGTGTGAAGAGATCTGTCCCTCCTCAGACCTCGTTGAGAGAATTCTGTCCTCCTCAGACTCGTGTGAGAGATTGTCCTCCTCAGACCTCGTTGAGAGATCTATCCACCTCAGACACTCGGGAAGATCTGTCCTCCTCAGACCTCGAGAGCTCAGACCTCATGTAAGATCATGTCCTCCTCAGACCTCGTGTGAGAGATCTGTCCCTCCTCGACCTCGTGTAAGAGATCTGCCCTCAGACCTCGTGTGAGAGACCATGTCCTCCTCAGACCTCGTGTGAGAGATCTTTACTCCTCAGAACTCGTGTGAGAAGATCTGTCTTCCTTAGACTTCGTGTGAGAGATCTGTCCACCTCAGACCTCGTGTGAAGAGATCTGTCCTCTCAGACCTCGATGTGAGAGATCTTCCTCCTCAGACCTCGTGTGAGAAGATCTGTCATCCTCAGACCTCGTGTGAGAAGGATCTGTCCTCATTCAGACCTCGTGTGAGAAGATCTGTCCTCCCAGACCTTCTTGTGAAGATCTGATCCACTCAGAACTCTGGGAGAGATCATGTCCTCCTCAGATCCTCGAGAGGCTCATACCTCATGTGAGAGATCTGTTCTCCTCAGACCTCGAAAATGTGAGAGATCTGTCCTCCTCAACCTCGTGTAAGAGATCTGTCCTCCTCAGACCTCGTGTGAGAGATCTGTACTCCTCGACTCGTTGTGAGAGATCTTCCTCCTCAGACCTCGTGTGAGAATCTGTCCCCTCAGACCTCGGGAGAGATACTGTCCCTCCTCCAGACTCGAGAGCTTCAGACCTCTTTGTGAGAATGTCCTCCTCAGACCTCGTTGTGAGAGATCTGTCCTCCTCAGACCCGTGTGAGAGATCTGTCCTACCTCAACCTAGTGTGAGAGATCTGTCCTCTCAGGACCTCGTGATGAAAATCTGTTCCTTCCTCAACCTCGTGTGAGAGGATTGTCTCTCAGACCTCGTGTGAGAGATCTGTCCTCCTAGAACCTCGTGTGAAAGATCTGTCCTCCTCAGACCTCGCTGTAAAGAGATCTGTCCTCCTCAGACCTCGAGAGAATCTGTCCTCCATCAGCACCTCATGTGAGAGATCCGTCTTCCTCAGATCTCGTGTTGAGAGTTCTGTCTCTCAAACCTCGTGCGAGAGATCGTGTCCTCCTCAAACATCGAGAGAAATCTCCCTCCTCAGACCTTGTGTGAGAGATCTTGGTCCTCCTCAGTCCTCGTGTGAGAGGTCTGTCCTCGCTCAGACTTCGGAGAGAGATCTGTCCTCCTCAGAACCTCGTCAGATCTGTCCTCCTCAGACCCTCGGATGTTGAGAGATCTGTCCTCCTCAGACTCGGGTGAGAGATCTGTCTCCTCAGACCTCGAGAGGGATCTCACTCCTTCAGACCTCGTGTGATAAGCGATCCTCCTCAGAACCTCGTGTGTGAGATCTGTCCATCCTCAGACCCGGGTAGACAGATCTGTCGCTCCTCAGACTCGTGTGAGAGATCTGTCGATCCTAGACCTCGTGTGAGAGATCTGTCCTCCTCAGGACCTTTGAGACATCTGTCCTCCGCAGGACCTCATGTGAGCGATCTGTCCACACTCAGACCTCGAGAGAGTTCTGTCCTCTCAACCTCGTTGAAGATCTTCCTCCTCAAGCTCATGGGAGATCTTTCCTCCTCATACCTCGAGAGAGATCTGGTCCTCCTCAGACCTCGGTGTAGAGAATCTAGTCCTCCTTCAGAGCTCATGTTGAGAGATCTGTCCTCCTTAGGCCTCGAGAAGATCGTGTCCTCCTAGGACCTCGTGCTAAGAATCTGTCCTCCTCAGACCTGTGTACAAGAGATCTGTCCTCCTCAGACTGAGAATATTTGTCCTCATACTCGTGTAAGAAATCTGATCCGCCTACAGAACCCGCTGTGAGAGATCTGTCTCCTCAGACCTCATGGGAGAGATCCTGTCCTCCTCAGACTCGTGTGTAGAGATCTGTCCTCCTTCAGACCTCGCTGTAAGAGATTCTGTTCCTCCTCAACCATCATGTGAGAGATCTGTCCTCCTCGACCTTGTGTGAGAGATCTGTCTCCTCAGTCCTCGTGTGAGAGATCTTATCCTCCTCAACTTCGAAGAGAGATCTGTCCGTCCTCGACCTCGTGTGAGAGATTCTGTCCTCCTCAGACCTCGAGAGATCTGTCCTCCTCAACCTCGTGTAAAGATCTGTCCTCCTCAGACCTTCTCCAGATCTGTCCTCCTCATACCTCGATGTGAGAGATCTTGTTCCTCTCAACCTCGGGTGAGAGATCTGTCCTCCCCAGACTCAATTGTGAGAATCTGTCCTCCTCAGACCTCGAGAGAGGATCTGTCCTTCCTCAGACCGGTGAGAGATCTGTCCTCCTCAGACCTCGTGTGAGAGATCTGTCCCCTCAGACCCGGTGAGAGATTCTGTCCTCCTCAGACCTCGGAGAGATTTCTGTCCTCCTCAACCTCGTGTGAGAGATCTTCCTCCTCAGACCTCGAGGATCTGTCCTCCTCAGACCTCGATGGCTGAGGATCTGCCTCCTCAGACCTCGGAGAGATCTGTCCTCCTCAGACCATCGTGTGATAGATCATGTTCCTCTCCAGAACCTGTGTGAAGATCTGTACTCCTCAGGACCTCGTGAGCTGTGAGATGGATCTTGTCCTCCTCAGACTCGTGTGACAGATCTGTCCACCTCAGACCATGCGGTGTGGCCCCGCGTTGTGAGAATCTGTCCTCCTCAGACCTCGTTGAAGAGATCTGTCCTCCTCAGAACCTCGTGTACAGATCTGTCCACCTCAGACCTGTGTGTGAGAAGATCTGTCCTCCTCAGACCTCGTGTGAGAGATCTGTCCTCTCACGACCTCGTGTGAGAATCTGTCCTCCTCAGACTCGTGTGAGAGATCTGTCCTCCTCAGACCTCGTTGTGAAGATCTGGTCCTCCTCAGAACCTCGTGTGTGGAAGATCGTGTCCACCTCAGACCCGGGAGAGATCTGGTCCTCCTCAGACCTCGAGAGCTCAGACCCTCATGTGAGAGATCTGCCTCCTCCAGACCTCGTGTGAGAGATCTGTCCTCCTCAGACCTCGTGTAAGAAGATCTGTCCTCTCAGACCTCGCGTTGTGAAACCTGTCCTCCTCGTGACCTCGTCGTGAGAGAATCTGTACTCCTCAACCTCGTGATGAAGAGATCTGTCCTCCTCAGACTTTCGTGTGAAAGATCGTCCACCTCAGACTCGTGGTTGAGAGATCTGTCCTCCTCAGACCTCGTGTGAGAGATCTGCCTCCTCAGACCTCGTGTGGTAGAGATCTGTCATCCTCAGACCTCGTGTGAGAAGATCTGTCTCCTCGACCTCGTGGAGAGAGTTCTGTCCTCCTCAGAACTCGTGTGAGAGATCTGTTCCACCGTCCAGATCCTCGGGAGAGATCTGTCCATCTCAGACCTAAACGAAGCTCAACCTCATGTGAGAGATTGTTTCCTCGACCTCGTGGTGAGAGATCTGTCCTCCTCAGGACCTGTGTAGAATCGTGTCTCCTCAAGACCTCGTAGTTGAGAGAATCTGTACTCCTCAGACCTCGTGTGAGAGGATTCGTCCTCCTCAGACCTCGTGTTGAGAGATCTGTTTCCACCTCAGACCCTCGGGGGAAGATCTGTCCTCCTCAGACCTCTGAGAGCTCAGACCTCATAGTGAGAGATCTGTCCTCCTCAGACCTCGTGTTGAGAGATCTGTCCTCCTCAGACCTCGTGTGAGAGATCTGTCCTCCTCAGAACCTAGTGTGAGAGATCTGTCCTCCTCAGACCTCGAGAAGAGATCTGTCCTCCTCAGACCTCATGTGGGATCCGTCTTCCTCAGATCTCGTTGAGAGTTCTGTCATCCTCAAACCTCGTGGCGAAGAGATCTGTCCTCCTCAAACTCAGAGAAGAGATCTGCCCTCCTAGACACTTGTGTGGAGGTGATAGATCTGTCCTCCTCAGTCCTCGTTGAGAGATCTGTCCCTCCTCAGACTGTCGAGAGAGATCTGTCCTCCTCAGACCTCGTTCAGATCTTTCCTCCTTCAGACCTCGGGTGAGAGATCTGTCCTCCTCAGACCTCGGGTGAGAGATCATCCTCCTCAGACCTCGAGAGGAGATCTGTTCTCCTCAGACCTCGTGTGATAGAAGTGTCCTCCTCAGACCTCGTGGTGTGAAGTCTGTCCTCCTCAGACCTCGGGTGCAGATCTGTCCTCCTCAGACCTCGTGTGAGAGATCTGTCATCCTCAGGACCTCGTGTGAGAGATCTGTTCCTCCTCGACCTTCGTGTGAGACATCTGTCGTCCTCAGACCTCATCTGAGCGATCTGTCCCTTCAGACCTCGAGAGAGTTCTTGTCCCTCTCAGACTCGTGTGAGATATCTGTCCTCCTCAGAAGCTATGTGAAGATCTGTCCTCCTCAGACCTCGATGAGAGATCCTGTCCTCCTCAGACTCGTGTGAGAGATCTGGTCCTCCTCAGAGCTCATGTGAGAGATCTGTCCTCCTTTAGGCCTCGAGGAGAGATCTTGTTCCTCTCAGACCTCGTGTAAGAGATCTGTCCTCCTCAGACCTCGTGCTTGAGATCTGTTCCTCCTCAGACCTCGAGAGATATTGTCCTCATACCCTCGTGTAAGAGATCATTTCTCCTCAACCTCAGTTGAAGAGATCTGGTCCTCCTCAGACCTCATGGGGAGATCTTCCTCCTCAGACCTCTGTGAGAGATCTGTCTCCTCAGACCTCGTGTAAGAGATCTGTCCTCCTCAGACCTCATGTGAGAGATCTGTTCCTCCTCAGACTTGTGTGAGAAGAATCTATCCTTCCTCAGTCCTCGTGTGAGAGATCTGGTTTCCTCCTCAGACTTAGAGAGAGATCTGTCCTCCTCAGACCTCGTTGAGAGATCTGTCCTCCTCAGACCTCGGAAGAGAGGATCTGTCCTCCTCAGACCTCGTTGTAAGAGAATTCTGTCCTCTCAGACCTCGTCAGATCTGTCCTCCTCAGACCTTCGTGTGAGGATCTGTCCTCTCGACCTCGGGTGAGAGATCTGTCCTCCCAGACTCATGTTGAGAGATCTGTCCTCCTCCAGACCTCGAGGAGAGAATCTTCCTCCTCGACCTGTGTGAGAGATCTGTCTCCTTCAGACCTCGGTGTGAAGATCTGTCACTCCTCAGACCTCGGGTGAGAGATCTGTCCTCCTCAGACCTCGAAGAGATTTCTGTCCCTCTCAGACTCGTGTGAGAGATCTGTCCTCCTCAGACCTCGAGAGATCTGTCCTCCTCAGACCTCGGTGAGAGATCCTCCTCAGACTCGTGTGAGAGATCTGTCCTCCTCAGACCTCGTGTGAGAGATCTGTACTCGCTCAGACCTCGTGTGAGAAGATCTGTCCTCCTCAGCTTCGGGTGTGAGAAGATCTGTCCTCCTCAGACTCGTGTGGAGAGATCTGTCATCCTCAGACCTCGTTGTTGAAAATCTGTCCTCCTCAGACCTGCGTAGTGAGACATCTTCCCTCAAGAACCTAATTGTGAGCAGATCGATGTCACTCAGACCCGAGAGAGTTCTGTCCTCCTCAGACCTCGTTGTGACGGAATCTGTTCCTTCCTCAGACCTCGAAGAGATTCTGTCCTCCTCAGACCTTGGCTGAGAGATCTGTCCTCTCAGACCTCGCTGTGAGAGATCTGTCCTCCTCAGAGCCTCATGTGAGAGACTGATCCTCCTTAGGCCTCGAGAGAGATCTGTCCTCCTCAGACCTCGTGTAAGAGATTCTGTCCTTCAGACCTCGAGAGATTATTTGCCTCAGTACTCGTGTAAGAGATCTGTCCTCCTCAGACCTCGGTGGAGATCTGTCTCCTCAGACATCATGAGAGATCTGCCTCCTTCAGACCTCGTTGAGAGATCTGTCCTCCTCAGACCTCGGTAAGAGATCTGTCCTCCTCAGACCTCAGTGAGAGATCTGTCCTCCTCAGGACCTTGTGTGAGAGACTCTGTCCTCCTTCAGTCCTCGGTGTGAGAGATCTGTCCTCCTCGACTTCGAGAGAGATCTTCCTCCTCAGACCTCGTGTGAGAGATCTGTCCTTCCTCAGACCTCATGTGAGAGTCTCTCCTCCTTAGACCTCGACAGAGATCTGTCCTCCTCAGACATGAGAGAGAGATCTGTCCTCCTTCAGACCTCAGTGTGAGAGATCTGTCTCCTCAGACATCGAGAGAGAGATCTGTCTCCTTCATACCTCGTATGTTAAGGATCTGTCCTCATCAGACCTCGTGTGAGAGATCTGTCCTCCTCAGACCTCGTGTGAGAGATCTGTCCACCTCAGACCTCGGAAGAGATCTCTCCTCAGACCCTCGAGACTCAGACCTATTGTGAGAGATCTGTCCTCCTCAGACCTTGTGTGAGAGATCTGTCTCCTCAACCTCGTGATTAAGAGATCTGTCCTCCTCAAGACCTGTGTGAGAGATCTGTCTCCTCCAGACTCGTGTGAGAGATCTGTACTCCTCAGACCTCTGGTGTGAGAGATCTGTCTCCTTGCAGACCTCGTGTGAGATCTGTCCCTCTCAGACCTATCGTGAGAATCTGTCCTCCTCAGACCTCGTGTGAGAGATCGTCCTTCCTCGACTCGGTGTGAGAGATCTGTCCTCCTCAGACTGTGTGTGAGAGATCTGTCCTTCTCAGAACATCGTGTTTGAGAGATCTGTCCCTCCTCAGACCTCGTGTGAGAGATCTGTCCACCTAGACTGGGAGAGATCTGTCCATCCTCCAGACCTCGAGAGCTCAGACCTTCATGTTGAGAGAATCGTCCCCTCAGAGCTCGAGAAGAGATCTGTCGCTCCTCAGACCTCGGTTTAGCGATCTGTCCTCCTCAGACCTCGAGAGAGTTCTGTCCTCCTCCAGACCTTGGTGAGAGATCTGTCCTCCTCAGACCTCGTGAGAGATCTGCTCCTCCTCAGATCTCGTGTGAGAGGATCTGTCCCTCCTCAAACCTCGTGGCGAGAGATCTGTCCTCCTCAAACCCGAGAGAAGACTGCCCTCCTCAGACCTTGGTGAGAGATCTGTCCTCCTCAGTCCTCGTGTGGAGAAGATCTGTCCTCCTCAGATCGAGCGAGATCTGTCCTCCTCACACCTCGTGTGAGAGATCTGTCCTCCTCAAGACCTCATGCGAGAGATTTTGTCCTGTCCTCAGACCTCATGCGAGAGATCTGTCCTCCTCAGATTCATTGCAAAGAGAATCTGTCCTCCGTCAGACCTCTATTGCGAGAGATCTGTCCTCCTCAGACTCATGCAGAGAGATTGTCCTCCTCAGACATCGAGAGAGATCTAGTCTCCTCAGACCTCATGTAAGAGATTGTCCTCCTCAGACCTCATGTAAGAGATCTGTCTCCTCGAGACCTGTGTGAGAGATTCTGTCCTCTCAGACCTCATGTGAGAGATCTTGTCCTCCTTAGACCTCATGTGAGAGATCTGTCCTCCTCAGGACCTCGTTGTAAGGATCTGTCCTACATCAGACCTCGTGTGAGAGATCTGTCCACCTCAGAACCTAGTGTGAGAATCTTGTCCTCCTCAGACCTGAGGAGATCTGTCCTCCTCAGATTCTCGTGTGAGAGATCTGTCCTCACTCAAACCTCGCTGCGAGAGATCTGCCCTCCTCCAACCTCGAGAGAGAGCTGCCCTCCCTCAGACCTTGCTTTGAGAGATCTGTCCCTCCTCAGACTTCGAGAGAGATCTGATTCCTCCTCAGACATTCGAGTGAGAGATCTGTCCCTTCAGACCTCATGTGAGGAGATCTGTCCGCCTCAGACTCGTGTGAGAATCTGTTCCTCAGACCTCGTGTGAGATCTGTCCTCCTCAGACCTCATGTTGAGCGAATCTGTCCTCCTCAGAGCCTCGAGAGAGTTCTGTCCTCTCAGACCTCGTGTACTTTCTGTCCTCCTCAGACTCGAGAGAGATCTGTTCCTCCGCAGACCTTCGTGTGAGAGATCTGTCTCAAGACCTCGAGAGAGATCTGTCCTCCTCATACTCGTGTAAGAGGATCTGTCCTCCTTCAACCTGTGTAAGAGATCTGTCCTCCTCGAACCTCGTGATGAGATCTGTCCTTCTTCGGACCTCGTGTAAGAGATTCGTCCTCCTTCCAGACCTCATGTGAGAGAATCGATCCTCCCAACCTCGTGGTAGAGATTCTGCCTCCTAGTCTACGTGTGAGAGATCTGTACCTCTCAACCTCGAGAGAGATCTGTCTCCTCAGATCTCGTGTGAAGATCTGTCCTCCTCAAACCTCGTGCGAGAGATCTGTCCTCCTCAAAACCTCGTGCGAAGAGATCTGTCCTCCCAGACTCGTGTGAGAGATCTGTCCTCCTTAGACCTCGAGAGAGATCTGTCCTCCTAGATCTCGTGTGAGGAGATCTGTTCCTCCTCAAACTCGTGCGAAATCTTCCTCTCAAACCTCGTGTGCGAGAGTCATGTCCTCCTCAGTCCTCGTGTGAGAAGATCGGTCTCCTCAGACCTTGAGAGAGATCTGTCTCCTCACACCTCAGTGTGAGAGAGTCTGCCCTCCTCAGACCCTCATGCGAGAAGATCCTGTCCCACTCAGACCTCATGCGAGGAGATCTGTCCTCCTCCAGACCTCATGCGAGAGATTGTCCTCTCCTTCGAACCCTCATGACGAGCAGATTCTGTCCTCCTCAGACCTCGTTGTAGCGATCGTCCTCCTCAGGACCCGAGAGAGTTCTGTCCTCCTCAGACCTTGTGTTGAGAGATCTGTCCTCCTCAGACCTCCGTGTGAATCTGTCCTTCCTCAGACCTTAGTGTGAGAGATCTGTCCTCCTCATACCATCCGAGAGAGATTCTGATTTCCTTCCTCAGACCTCGTGTAAGAGATCTGTCCTCCTCAGACCTCGTGTGAGAGATCTGTCCTCCTCAGACCTCAAGGGGAGAATCTTTCCTCCTCAAGATCTTGTGTGAGAGATCGTCCTCCATCAAACTCACGTGCGAGAGATCTGTCCTCCTCAAAACCTCGTGCGAGAATCTGTCCTCCTCAAACCTTGAGAAGAATCTCGCCCTCCTCAGACCTGTGTGAGAGATCTGCCTCCTCAGACCTCATGTGAGAGATCTGTCCTCCTATCAGACCTCGGAGAGGAGATCTGTCCCTCAGAACTCGTGTGAGAGACTCTGTCCTCCTCAGGACCTCGTGTCGAGAATCATGTCCTCTCAGTCCCCGATGTGAGAATCTGTCCTCCTCAACATCGAGACGAAGATCCTTTCTCGTCATACCTCGTGTAAGAGATACTGTCCTCTCAGCACCTCGTGTACGAGATCTGTCCTCCTCAGACCTCAATGTGAGAAGACTGTCCTCAGGCGGCACAGGTGTAGTACAGCGTTAGCACCTCTGCTTCACAGCTAGAAGTCCAGGGTTCGATTCCCACCTGGACGGGGCCTTTCTGTGTGGAGTTTGCCAATGCTCTCCCGTGATACTGCGTAGGTTTTCCTCCGGGTTACTCTTTCCTACACTAAAACATGTACAAATAGCGTCAGGATGTAATGAGAGTGTGTTTGCAGAGTGCGCGTATGGGGGACGACGGATGAACAATTAGCCAAGCTACAATCCGGTGGGCTTGTTCAATATAACTTGCCACTGTCCCTACCAAATAACCAAAAAGAAAAAAAAAAAGAAAGACCTCGAGAGAGAATCTTGTCCTCCTCAGACCTAGGTGAAGATACTGGTCCTCCTCAGACCTCGAGAGAGATTTTCCTCTATACCTCGTGTAGAGATCATGTCCTCCTCAGACCTCGTGTAAAGAGATCTGTTCCTCCTCAGCACCTTGTGTAAAGAGATCTGTCCTCCACAGACCTGTGTGAAGAGATCTGTCCTCCTCAGACCATCGAGAGAGATATTTTCCTCCTCATACCTGGTGTAAGAGATCTGTCCTCCTCAGAACCTCGTGTAAGAGGTCTGTCCTCCTCAGACCTCATGTGAGAGATCTCTCCTCCCAGGCCTCGAGAGAGATCTAGCCTCCTCAATCTCATGTGCAGAGATCTGTCCTCCTCAGGACCCATGTGAGAATCTGTCCTCCTCAGACCCCATGTGAGAGATCTGTCCTCCTCAGACCTCGTGTGAGAGATCTGTCTCTCAGACCTCAGAGAAGACTGCTCCTCAGATCTGCATGTGAGAGAGATCTGTCCTCCTCAGACTTCGAGAGAATCTGTGCTTCCTCAGACCTC